>OY744476.1:19449916-20032416 GCA_963556175.1 Tipula confusa | reverse complement strand
CCATATTAGAATCAGTCATACAAAAAGTGGACATTTACATTCGATGATAAATTGGTTCAATTGGACAAAAACATTTTTTATAGGATAATAAATTTTACTTAAAATTTATAATTAAATTATTAAAATATACAAATATAAAAAATAAAAAAATAAAAATATAAAAAATATGAAAAATATAAAAAGTATAAACTATGAAAAATATAAAAATATGTAAAATATAAAAGACATAAAATATGTAAAAAACATAAAAAATATAAAAAAATATATAAAAAATATAAAAAATATAAAAAATATAAAAAATATAAAAAATATTAAAAATATAAAAAAATACATATTATAAAAAAAATATAATATATATAAAAAATATAAAAAATATGAAAAATAAGAAAAATATGAAAAATATGAAAAATTTAAAAATATAAAACTATAAAAATATAAAAAATATCAAAAAATACAAAAACATAAAACATATAAAAAGCATTATATTTTATAATATAATTAAAAAATAAAAAACCATATAGAAAATATAAAATTAGAAAAATACTTAATTATATATTAGTTTGACCAAGAAATGTTAGCAATTTAGTTGCTACAGGCTGATGAGACGACCGAATTTTTTTTTAAATCCAATATAATTTAATCTCGTTAGTTCAAAACCAAACTACATTGAACCTAGACAAATTGTATCTCTTTAAAACAAAACTCAATTGGCTTTCCAGAGCAAACAAATAATTATACATTTCTTGATTTTTGCATCTTGTTAGATAAAAATAAGGTTCCCGATATTAACATTACATCTATAAAGGCCTCCATATTAAGACCAATTAAAGCCATTTTTTAAAAATATAATGAAGCCAAAGTACAACCTTTTTTCGCAATACCTCTTTACTATTTATGTTCAGTTTTGGACTCTTAAACCAATATTATATGCAAACACTTAAGTCTCTTACTATTGAGTAGGCATGCTTAATGGGTTAAATACGTTAGAAAACAGACCAAGAAAAGGTTAAACTTTTTTTATAAATGGTGGATACAAATTGGGAATCTTATCAAGGCTACTAAATCTTCCATACTAAATCTATCACTTTTCTACAAAAGCAGAGCTTTAAAAATAGAAGTTAAGTTCTGAAAATATTTTTTGTCATAACAACATTAATAATAGCTTTAGATAACATTTGTTTGCATATTATTAACAGTTACAACCAAAAAATATATTAAGAAAAAAACGTTTAAAAACGTTTTGTTTTGTATCAAAACAAAAAAAACTTATCTAACAATAAATCACATAAGGCGTTTTTTCTTAAACAATAGTAATTGTTTTGTGAGTTAAGGTTTTTTTTATAGATCACAATCTATTCATGCTTCAAATGACAGATATATAAATTCAAAAGAAAACTAAACGCTTGTGACTCAGGTAAAATTTCTAAATAAAACGGGCTCATCTACAAAGAAGAAAATGAGTTTTTACTTAAAAGAAAGTAGTTTTTTATTTCTTGCTTAGAACAACTTATATTTTTACTTAGAACAAAAAACATTTTACGTTGCTTTACGTTTTTGAATATGTTTTTATTAATTTAATTAATTTTTAATGATAAACATTATTGCTATAGGTGTAAAATTGTCGAACAATGTAGTTAAGTCGTTTTTTTTATCACGGCATATTTTGGAAGAATTTTTTTCTCGTTGCTTTTATTGACATTTGCTAAGGTAATCAGATTAATTTAAAAATAGCGTATTACCATATTTTGAACTTACACTATCATTAAAGGTCCCTTACATATGATCCCTACAAGATTTAGTTAAATTACTTCTATGGAGCCTACCAAAGAGATTTCCATTCAACTCTTGGTGGCTTCGACTAATTATTTAATTCATAATTGTTTGCGTTGGTATAGGCATATATTAAACAAATATACTTTTTACAAAGCGTAGCTATTTCTCATGCCTAACAATTAACTGAATTTATATAACTGGTAATCGATATCTGTAGTGTTGGAACATCACAAACATTTGTCAAATGATCTATAGTTTATGAAACAGTTCTCTGTATGTCCTGAAATTTTTTTAAAATTCATTAATTTAATTTTTCAATAGTGTATATTAGTTTCTCATACTCAAGGTAGTTCAAAAATTGGTCTGACTCCTTTAATTGTTAAATTTGACTAATTATAATCAACTTATTTGATCTCATGCTACTATACTTTCTGCCATTTTTAAATTGAAGGCCGACCACCACCCCTAAAAGAGAGCCGTATAAGAATGACTTTCTATAATAACCTCTATATGACTGATCATAGGTTAATTTTAACACGAACTATATAAATGTTATTAGTATATTCTACATTTTTAATTGATATTTTCCGGCCCGATACTTTTTGCGTACTCGGTTGATGGAGTACATGTTCTTGTTTTATCTTGTGTTGTTATTATATCTTGTGTTATATGTACTAAATCATATAATGAACTGACTTGTATATATGTTTTTATTTATATTTATGCTCATCATCCATTTCTATTTTTCACTTGCGTTTGATATCATTTTTTTTCGTTTTTGAAGGGATCCACAGCTACATCATCATCATCTATATAGTTTATATCGTCGTCATGTATTCACCGCGCCATTATCCTCCCTAATATATATTACTATCATTATAATTTAAACATCCATCATGATGATGAATAATATTTTTATATTTTGGATCTTCGTTTATTTATTTTAATGATTTCTGTTATTTTATTTTTATTTTTTTTTTACCAGAAGAAAATGATGAAAATTGATGAAAACTTTTTTTTTTCTCGTCTACGCTTGTCTATAAAATATTATATTATTTTTTGTTATTGTTTTAATTTCCTTTGTTTTGTGTTTCAATTTCATTTTAACATAATAAAATAAAATGCAAAGAAAATTATTAAATAAAAAAAAAATTATACGAGCTGCTTGCTGACTAATGAAAAGTTACTTTTCAATTTTTTTTTTTAACATATTTTTAATTTAAAGCTCTTTTTTATTTTAGCTCTTCTTAATTTTAGACGAACAACCATAAGCAAAAAATTGAATAATTTGCAAAAATAAAAACCGAAATTGAATGAAAATTAAACAAAATAAAAATAAAAAAAAAACTTTGAAACAGATTTTAAGCTTTTTTTGTTAGCTTAATGTATTTTATTAACATTAAGTTTATAACCGTATATAAATTGTTATAGAAATTTAAAATTTAAGACAATTCACAAAATTTAAAGTTAAGTTTAAATATATAAGAAAGCATTAAGTAAAAAAAATATTCAATGAGCTTTCATTTTTTTCTACAATGTTTTTAGCATAAGCATTAAATTAAATTGATTAATTAATTATTCAGTTTTCATCATTATAGTGGTTGTTGTTGTTGTGTGTTGAGCTTAAAAAAATAAACTTTTTTTACAAATCAGCTTTCAACAATTTTATTTTTTTATATTTAGAACTTGTTTGTTTTTGTTGTTCCAGTTTAATGATAATATCATTTATTTTAAAATATTTTGATTTTGATACTAGAAACTGAAAACAGAAGAAAGGGTATATGTTCAGGATTAAACATGAGTTTTTTTTTTTTCAAAACTTATTTTTGTTGAAGTAGTGATTTGCCGAAATAAAAAAGCAACAAAAAAAATCAATGTTGTTGAAAGTTTAAAAGACAAAAATTATATCGTGATAAATTTATAATTAATGTTGTAATTTGATAATGTTAATGATGTAGTGGAAATTATTTGGTAAATCGAATATTTTGTAGTAATATTTTTTAGCATTAGATTTTGTTTAGCTATCCTAAAGTCATGTATGCAAAGATTTAACTTCAACGGCTTATGTATAACATTCCATGAATATCAGCATTTTCAGGTTATTCGGGATGCTGTTCTTTGTTTCTTCGCATTATTGTTAGTTTCTTTACTGAAATATTTCATTCGTGGGTCCCCATATGAATATTTAGCTGTGTCTAGCTATCTTTTTGATTATTTGATATGTGTTGATTTTTCTATTTAATTTAGAGCACCACGTTTTAGTCCAGTTAAATACAAGGATCGTAGTCCTGTGCAGTTCTCATGATGGTTCCTTCAAAAACCTTTGGTAATATTTGTATTAGTTCAGAAACTGTTTTTTTCATATTTAATGCATACACGTCGGTATACATATTGGTATATCATATATGATTTTAGATTTAGAAAGTACTTTTTTTGGTAAGTCACACTACAATTTATACTTAAACAAAGAGTGCCATACTTAATCGAAGGCTTGGACTACATCCAAAAAGGTTGTAGAAGAATATTGAAATTCAACGATTTTAGTTCCACCTTATGAGATAGTATTAGATTTATTTCAAATATGAAAATAAATCGTTTTGAGGAGCAGTTTCTCAAAAATTTTGGAGAGTACTGGAACTAGGAAAATTGATTATTAGTATCATAATAATTTAAGTTACTCTCAATTACTGAAATATACAATTCAGTCGAAATGATGCTTTGATAATATGAAGATGTTTCAGTCCTCCTTTCTCAGTGTTAGTTCTAGGTAATATGCAAAAGGTAAAAAGTTTGGTATTTTATTTAGCTTTTGTGGCCCAATTTCTACTGCAATTTTTATTACTGATATTTGATTAATTAGTAAAGTTCTTTTATATATTATTTTATATAACAACCATAAAGACAGATATTATGACCTAGTCATAAAGACAGGTAGGTTATTTGAAGAAAGACTTTTACAATTTTCTAAAAATAAGGGATTTTAGATATACATCTTATAATGCAGAAACCAGTAAGATTTCAAGTTTTGCTTGTGTCCTTAACCTTGACCGTCCAAATATTGGTGTGCGTTAAAACTACCTCCAGAATGATAGCAATGGTAATAATAAGATATTTTCCAAATTAAATAATCAAGAACCGTTTTTGTTTCAAAATATACATTTTAAATGTGATATAAGATAAGAAAAAGGATATAAAAAGTAAAATAACAATAATGAACACTACAGATCCTTCTGCGAGCATAACAGATAATATTATAATTTTTTAAAGTTAACGATTCCGTGGTTAATAATATGGCAAAGTGGGAATAAAACCACATAACGGTAATTACTGCCAGTAAACTTCATATAATAGTATCCAAACCGTAATTAACTACGTATCAGAAAAAAAAATATTGTTAAACTATGTAATGATCAGCATTAGGTTCAATACCCCGGTATATTAGTACTTACCTTGTATATTAGTTACATCAAAATACCACTTCCATTCCAGCAAGTATATAAGGCCATAAATGATCTATTTACATAGGTATATACATAGATATATTTATTAATTTTTTAGAAAATTAAAAACAGATTTTTAAAAAGTAGAATAAGACTGGATATCAACCAAGAAGGTAGTCCCAAATAAATAAATTTGATAAACATTATTAAATATTATATTAATAAAAAATTCAATTAAAAAGTTGTTAAAGTGTGGTTTGAATGGATTTACCATAGAGTTGTTTGGTCCCATTACAACTATAAGACATAATAATAGTCTAGGGAAAGAAAACTGAAATCCAATTAATTGGTGTTTTATGACTAGGATTTAGATGATATAACAGCATATAATAATAAAAAATTAAAAATTAGCATTAATTAAATATTAACTGATCTAAATTGTACACCGATCAAGACATCTATCAAGAATTAAATAAAATAGCCAGTTTCTATGGTTTTTTTACTAAGTTTATAAGAATTCGAAAATATTTGACTAAGATTAAAAATGCACCATGCACTTTGTAATATGTTTAGCTCAACATTATCTGTAAATTTATAAACAAACAACTTCAACACCTCCCGGTCGGGAATTGACATTACATAAAACTTTAAATTAAAATTTGGTAGCATGACTTTAGTATATTAATTTGCATAAATTTAAATTTTTGACAAAAACCTTATATTTTGTTGTTAAATTGCTAAAAAAGTACTGAACATCATAAATTTTGTCTTATGGTTTCAATATGTTGATGTTATTTATCGTAAATACATACAAATATTGTAAGTCTTAACTCTTAATTGTCACAACTGATTTGCAGTTGTGTTATGGTTTGGAACGCTCAGCTTGTCAAAATAGTTGGTACTTTTACCTCTTCTGCATGGCAATATCGTTGACCTTTACATTGCTTTATTACATTTAACAAGCTCAGTGACAATAACCAACATAAAATTCCAAAACTTTCTTCTCAACAAAGATGAAAGCAAATATTAAAATGAAATTGAAAAATCAAACAAAAGCCAACTACCAAACAAAAAACTTCCGAACAAGATAAGCTCCACTCAAATTAGAGATAAAATCAAAGTCCAAAGCAAACAAACCCAACACGAAGCTTGCGTCTATTGACAATAGCTATTTGTGGAGTTAAAAATGGTTGAGCAAACTTCTATACTATCAATTCCTTTTCCGGTGGAGACACTTATATAAAAATAGCCAGCCTTTCACCATATCGTATATCAAAAACTAATTGAAAGAAGAAAATAAATAAAGGTGCCATGAATATGGTCTTTATTCCAAAAACTTCCAATTTGAACTAGTTGAATTGCCATCGATTTATTGGATAAGTTGCTTGTATTTGGTATATTAACCATAAAAACTCGGAAAATTCATAATGTGTCGGTAAATCCCTTTTAGAATATCTTCCTCTGAAAGCGTAAAAAATATAAACCATGAGCTAATTCATTTTTTTGATAATCGTAGCTTGTTTCAGAAACATACTTTTAAACCTGACAGCTTTCTATTTTCCACATAACATCATCTAAAAACCTAATAATAATAATTCATCAGGCAAAAGTGTATAAAGCTATGTATTTACCATCAAAAATACATTCTCCCAACTAATTTAATTCTTCAAAGTATTAAAAATAGCTTTAGAAATATGTTGCAACTGCCTTATTTGTACTTAAAAAATTAGGTAACGTGCCCAAATCTAGCTTTGGCAATATTAAAGACCTCTTTTGATTATTTAATTAAAGTAGCCCATTGGTTCTTGCTATACGGATTTCAATTGAAACCATTTTGTAAATTCAAATAAGGTGGCGCTTATTTGATTTGATACGCCTACTTTTTCGTTCTGATACGCCTATCTTCTGTCATAATACTAAATTTAACAGTCCTCTTAATTTAGGTACCAAGCATAAGATTATGATATAAGATGATTTATGCCACAAAAAATTCAGATAACAAAATTGGAGATATCAAAATTGAATTATTTAGGACTGAGGCGAGGGCAGCTTTGTTAAAATAAAGGATCTTGTAAAATATATTAAAACTCACGAAATATTAGTTATGCGGTAAAGTATCGCAAAGCTCATACTTCTCTCCTGTAAATATTCAGCTAGTCAAATAAAACCATTTAATAGTATGAGGCATTTCCTATATATTATGATCGTGAATTTTCTCGTTTTGATGATTTAAATTGGCCGCCCATAGATCATTTGATGCAATTTGAGGCGTATTTGACATTTTTTTTTAGATTTATTTTTAAGTATAACGTTTATGTCAACAAGTTCTCGGCCACACATAGCTTGGAGGCAAAAATTGAGAGCTGTATCAACAATATTCAGCAACATATATAGAATTATGTATGTTAGTTAACCAGCAAAGCTGTTGAGATCATTTATCCAATTTGCTTTTACAGAATTAACCATATACTGTAAACTTTAATTTTTAAATTAAAAACCAGTAGTTTTCTTCTTGTGTGGGACACCTTTTATAAGAGATATAATTTTCCATGAACAGTAAAAATGTAAACCTTGAAATACTTACATTGGGCCTGGATTGCAATAAACTTTTCGGTTTTCATTAAATGAATGACTCGGTGTTGATTTTTATCGATAAAATCAGATGAGATTTAGGAGCTTTACCCTAAACAAATGAATTAAACGCCAAAATACAAGACATACGTAATGCCGTTTATTGACCGGTTAGACGTAATTTTCATTTATTTTTTTGTGACAATTTCGCATGATGCCAAGGATAATAGTGTGACATCACAATTTCTTTCTCAACAGTGAGTTAAATAAACTAAAATATTGCCTGAAGAGATAGTCTTACAAAACCTGTATTGAAATTCAGAAAAGCCCGTGTACCTTTCAAAAAAGATTAGAAGGTAAAAATTCACTTGAGATTCCATTATGTTAGATAAGGTTCTGTTCAACAAAACAGTTGGGCGGTAATTGGAAGACAAAATTGTTGGTACCGGTTGGATAATAAGTGTTTTCAAAATACTGAGGAACTCCTTAGAAATAATTCGAATTAAAAACCATTTCTGGCAACTGATAAAACTACAATAAAACAGGCTTGGCAGGTGATAAAAAAGGGATTAGAGTAGATAGTAAACGGTGAAAAAATTTTATATCGGTTCTTAATTAGCCTAACAACAATAGTATAATTTATAAAACTTGTTCATAATCATTGCTGAGCTCATACATAAATATATCAGTACTGAGAAACAAACAGTCATTTTACTTAAGCTTTTGAACAATAGGATTGTTTATAATATTTTTAATTAACTGTAAATTGCAAGCTTAATGAGGCTCGCCTATATTTGAACAATTAAAAATTAAAATTGGTTTTTACATTAATTAAATTAAAATAAATTCGGCGAATTTACCTAGTACTTGCAATATAAATAAATTTATTATGAAAATCATAACAATTACTTGGTTTTGGGAAAACAATATAACAGTTTGGTAACTGCTGCTTTAAGTTAGTTTTGCACTCCGTTTTGTATAAATAAAAAAACCTTATAGGTAGAAAATATTATCAGATCCGATAATGTTTCAAAAAAGGAAATCCAGAACGAAGTTCTATAAGACAAGAGCCAAAAACAGTTTTTTTCGGGTGTCAGAAAATTTAAAACCATAATTCTAGGAATTTTTTGTTGGCGTATTATGGCATCTAAAATCGTCCAATCAGGCCTATAAAAGCATATCAGTCATCCCAAACTTATTCCTGACATATAGTTGCAGTAATTTAAAAGCAGGTGCAAATCATTAAATCTTAAATGTTTTTTCGCAATTATGCAGGGCTATAGACTGTCAACATTTTAATTTTGGATGGACTGGATGATATAGTCACAAAAAAATAATATTTGGAAGTTCAAGGTCAGACTCTAAACCAAAATGTTTATGCCATACATATTAAATCCCAATAGTGTTTAATATTCTATTAACCTCTGATAATTTCCATTACACGAAATCTTTAATTTAAACATAATATAGCCAGTGTTTTACGCGTTCCATATGCGCAGGACATAAAACATAATGTATGCGATTTACATAATATGGACATAAACCAAAAAATAAAAAAAATATTTCCAAAAATGTAATATTTTCATCGACACAATTTAAACAATTTTAAACCATAATATTTAATTTTTCACAACAAAAAAAAACTTTTAATTTTTAATAATTAATTTATAGCTACATATAAAAAAATTGAAAAATTAAAATTTTAAATTTATTTTTCGCTGCCATTATAATATTGGAAAAATTGCTTTAAAGTATTTTTATGGTTCTGAATATAACCTTAGGCGATTTAATTGTATATTTAATAATTTATTCATTTAAATGTTATACATACAAAAATAATGAAATAAATTTGTGAAATGTTAAAAATATAAATAATTAAAATTTGTTTACGATTACGCACGGACACAGCCGCAGCAAAATAATTTATTACAGTCATATTACAAATTCATAGAAAATAATATAATTTTGTGTACAAAATATAAAACTTTTAATGAATTTCGATCATGATGATCAATTTTCTATATATTTTCCCGGAAAATTATTCTATTGTTGCGTATTTTGTAAGCTTACACAACATTTCATCAAAATTGATTCATTTTCTGCTTTGTTATGTAAAATTATAGATGGTTCAATTATTCATATGGTTGATTCACACAAGCTGATCGAATTAATTAAATTATATACATTAAAGTACGCACCATCTCCGAAATGTCTTTAAATTATATTTAGCTTTGGCTGTATACGAACGCCTTATTTAACAAAAGAAAATCATCGAAGCTTTCAAGGACAGCTTTTATTGTTTTGTGAAAAACATGAAATTCGTAGAATTTTTCGTTTTTTCTTTCGCTTTGTGCTACGAGCAGTGTTTGTCAATCAAAAACGTATAAATTATATACCTTACCTATACTATATTATGTAAGCAGAGCGTTAAAGAGGGGTGGAGTAGGTTGTGTCTAAAAACATCTTTTATTTCAGCTTACGCTGTTGTGTATTAAATTCCAAACATTATCGTACATAGCAGTTTACAAATTTCTTTTAATTAAAATAATTTGTGCTGATGACGTCAATCATTGCACCATTTGTATACTTGGCGTACTGTATTTTATATCAGTTGAGAATACATCTGTTTAAAATTTGTATTTCTAATTTAATGTATACAAGCCTCTGGTTGACTTTAATGGTACATTTCAAAGAAACCGGTGCTAATTCATCGTATACATGGTTTCGATTTTCACAAATTCGTAAATGATTTTAAAAATAAAACTCGCAATAGTTATAGTTTTCACACATTTTTAATGTTGCGAGAATTTTCCAAACTAAATTAGTTCAGCCCCACTAAATCGGTGACTTTTATTAAAGTAAGGCGGTGCAGGATTCTTGTTTCATCATCGTTTGGATGTAGAAGGTACATTTAATAGTCCGAAAGGCATTATTTTACATTTGTACAAGCCATTCCCAGTATAGTAGACGCCGTTTTCCTTTTATTCTTGGGGTAGATTGGTCCTTGCTAATATCGACTTTTAAGATCCAACGTGCAAAAAATTTAGGATCCTGATCGGTACCTGGTAGTGAGTAACTGTCTTTTTTAGTTACATCGTTAAATTTTTGGTAATTCACTTACAAATTCTAATAAATTCCATTTTTATAACCAATTGAAGTGTTTGTTGTTGGTGCCTGTTTTATTAGATTGGCATTTCCTGCGTGTCAATGCGATGTTTGACAATACAAGCTCTTCCCGCTTTATCCCATGTATCATCGTTCATAGCAATAACATATGCCAAATCTCTTTAGGTCTTTACAGCATCAAGTGACTGTTCCTTTGAAAGATGGTTACACAGTAAGCAAATAATCTGTATTCGTTTTGAATGTAGTGATTGAGAACCTGGTTTATTTGCCATTTTTCTACTTCCATGATCGCCGTCTATATTTACATAGATGGTTGTTTCACACATCTGTGGAATTTATAACTTTCCTTCGGTTTCCACTGGTAATTTGTTATATTTCCACCATTTTCAACGGAACCTCTATATTTAGTAAATTTATAAAATTGTTTTTCAAATCGAGTGCCATGTGGTGTTCGGTCCTGCTTATGCAGCAAGATTTTGCATAACTCTTGAGTGTAAGACTGTTTGTACCTGAGTTCCAGCTCCTTCAAGATTCTTTCTAAGCTCATTTTTGATGTGGATATCGTTTGTAAGAAATCCGTTGCTTTTCTTGGTAGTGCCAAGATAAGAGCATCAAGTTGTTATTCAGCAGCTCTACACATTATACTGAATAGCTCTACCCATTATATTGAAATTGCATCTTGAAGTTCTTAAACGTTTTTTGCCATTGAGTGCAGGACGTTAAAGAATTCCTTTGTGACAAGGAATGTTACTCTGGTCTAACTTTGAACATTTTAAGCTATTTCTCCAATGCTTCTTACATCTTCACTTTTATATCAGCTGTAATTGTTTGCATAGTTCTGTTTACATCAGCCGTGGTTATTTGTTTTTTTTTTTTTTGATATTTATTAGCCATGATTGATAACATTTTTGTTTCTTACTCAGCTTTAAGCTGACCTAATTTAGCGCCTTGTTGGTTCCATTTTGCACTTTGTTTATCCGTTTTAATGTATAATTTAGCGAATAATTGAGTTTTTTCCACTTACATCGACTTTAGAAATTTCGTTTTAGCCACTGAAATTTCACTACTTGTCTCTGTTTTTTATTTTCTTTTTATTTTCCTGTTGCTGATTTGCATTCTTCTGGAGTAATGACGTCGGTACATATCACTTTCGCTGTTCACTGTAAAAAAAACTTTGTGTAGAATATGACATAGCTTGTCGCATCGCAGGTAAACACCACCGTTTCGGGATTCCTTTAGTTTGGTGGTATTTTCAACAAATCGGAACACGTAACACAGCACTCGTTGTAATTTCCAAAAGGACAAGTACTTGAAAAATGCTTTGCTCATACCGTTCATTTTTTGGTGTTAAAATAGTAAAGGTGTAGGTTCTTTGTTTCTCTGTTCGAGATTAGTGTGAGTCACTGATTGAGTTGGCCAATATTTAGTAGTATTACAAAGGTAAACCCCAGGTTGCGCCATCAGTAAGATTGTTGGCAAAAAGCACGTGACTCCAGCAATTGCTATATAGAAGTGAATTTATCTACAGAGTAGTAATTGACAAAAATACTTCTAAGGTGATTGTCAAATCAATCTTACTCTATCTTGATGTCCATTCTAGTATGTATGGTAATTATATGGTTCGATTTCCCGATGGACTATACCTAGATAAGGTTGGACAAAATAACATCCTAGAAAGCGTTTTTTGTTTAATTGGTGCAACCTTTATCTAAAATTATGCCATATTTATAAACGTTTCTTCATTTTGTTGAGCGACCCTAAAATAAATAACTGCGGCATAAGCCAGCTCTCTCGCATTATAGAAGTCATGCTAATCGAATATACGGTTTTTTCTTGTTTGCATTGGTGGTCTTTTCTTGCTTGTGATTGAAATATGTGTAATCTACGATCAGTTACTTCGGATTTTCATCTATGTAATTTATCATTCTATCAGAAGGCATTTCGCCTTCGCTTTCATGTGTAAACTATGTCTTTAAACCAAATTTTAAAATGTCAACGATACCCTTAATATCAACTTTGGTTGAGTTCTCCCGCATAGTAAGAGTAATGCAAGCTAAACCAAATAGTTTCCAAAAACTCAAACAGTAGTTTTGCGCTATTTCTGCTAGGTGTATTACAGCATTAATGGCATGATCCGCCATTCAGCTAAAGGTAATATAGTGTTGGTCACTAATTCTGTAGTCCTTAATTACTCGATAATTTTCAAAGTCTGGGCATTGGTAAGTTGCCAAGTATCCCTTATTTATAGTTTGTAAGTCCAATCTAGAAGCTATCTCCAAGACGATTTTACCTCTGGGTTCCTGATATTAACTCCTGTTGTTCAGACACCATGGTGACTTTTAATTCTCCGATCTCATCCCCGAGGTAACGTTGGAGTGCCGTCTCGATTTCGTACTCCAACCTGAAGTAGTCCAGATAGAAAATTTCTACGTTATTTTGAAGAATAAGTCCCCTTACTTCTCCAAACAAACTCCGCTCTTAATGACAATTAAAACCTGCAAATAAGTTTTTATCAAGTAGGATTTTTATGGCGACCGCGTATAAATTTTCTCTCAAGACGTCATCTCTTCTTTCTGTTCCATTTCATCTTGAATTTGCCGTCCGTTAGTCAAACAATCCTGATCATTCTTAGGTTCACTAAAGTACCACCAATTATAGAACGTCCAACAGTTATCCATAGAGTCCTCCCACGATAGTTACCCATTTTTCTCTTTTCCCTTCCGATGCCTTTGTCTCTGTTACATTGGCCATTTTAGATATGTCAGTTCCATTATCTCTTTAGGTAGCCAGTTGGGTAGGTCGGGTAAAAGTTTCGGCCACAGAGCAGCCTGGTTTACGCGTTTACCGCCCTTGTCGTCCTTTCCATTTCTGACATCCGGGATAAATTGGCTTTATCTCTTAATTGGTAAATTGCAACTGGCAATTGCATCGATTACCCGCTTTACCTCAAAGATGCCAGTTTTCACCAACAGAGCTAACATAGTTTCTATCCTTTTGATTATTTCATGACACTTCGAGAAACCAAGAATATGGTTCTCAATTTTGCGGTCAGATTGTGGGCAAAGTAGCTTAAGTCTATTTCAGACAATTTTCTCGTGCTGTTATTTCATCATTGTACATTCATCATTCACATTGAGATTCGTATAAAGGGATGCTCCTTCGTTACCGCTATAGAGACACATTTATAGTAAGGCTCCAGCAATTTCCCTTCATATACATATTCACATGGAGAACCGAAACTAATCAGAACTACTTCATTTGCTCCAGAGTCCCATTTATAGATTACGTCTATAACCGGTATAGACCGGTATAGACTACGTCTACAAGAATCCGCTTTTTTCAAAACATTAAACTCTATATGTTTAATAAAATCCCACCAAATCGTGATATACATTGAAAGCACCCATATGATGTGCGACTAATTTTCTTTTAATAAATTGAATCAAAATATTAATATTCAATCGACCGTGCCCTATATTTCGAGTACATGCATTAAATTTTCTATATATTGTGTATACAATCTATCTATTTAAATCGTGCCATGAATAATAAAGCTTTTATACGCTGACCGCACGCGCCTATATGCTCGTATTTATACAAATGTATATATACATAAAACTTTACAGAGGATTTACGTAATATATTCAATTACAAAATGAACAAGTTAATATATTCAAAAAACATTTTAAATAACTGACTGCGTGCCTATTTATCGGTTTGTATAAAATCCCATTCGATCCTGAACTTTTACATATTTTTTAGTTTTATTTTATTTGTATATTGCTTTTGAGTTTATATCTAAATATATTATATATATATATATATATATATATATATATATATATATATATATATATATATATATATATATATATATATATATATATATATATATATATATATATATATATATATATATATATATATATATATATATATATATATATATATATATATTACTTTGGGCCATAAAAACACAGTGTAAAGCTCTACAAATTTTAATGAAAGTTCATAAACATAAAATAAAAATAAAAAGCATAACATTTTAAAAAAACCAAAAATGGCTTTTTCCAAAATCATTTCGATATAAACAATAAAACTAAAAGCGTAAAAAACCGCACCAAACCAATTTTTTTGTTATTCCGTAATTGATCCTATAAAAAATTTCCCAGGATTTAGATTTCCTATTCTTTTTTTTTTTTTGGTTAGAAGTGATATTTTTTAGTACCCCACCAAATTTTTTTTTTTTTTTTATTTATACTAAATAAATATACCATACATATACATATAATATAAAGTAAACAGCAAAATCCTTTATTTGTTTAGTAGCAATATACCAATGTAGTAAATATGTACACCATATATTACATAAAACAAAAACAAAACATAATTTATTAGTACGAATATAGCCAGCAAGAGCAAAGTAACATTTTTATTTCACCAAAAACACCTGAGGTCAATACAAATAATATTAAGTTGTATAAAGAAATATATCCTTGCCTCTACTAAGTTTTTCGGTATGTAATATAATTTTCTGGTATGTGTATATAATATATATATATATATATATATATATATATATATATATATATATATATATATATATATATATATATATATATACATATATATATATATATATATATATATATATATATATATATATATATATATATATATATATATATATATATATATATATATATATATATATATATATATATATATACATATATATATATATATATATATATATATATATATATATATATATATATATATATATATATATATATATATATATATATATATATATATATATATATATATATATATATATATATATATATATATATATATATATATATATATATATAAACCTTTATGGTTTTATCAGAAAAAATAAGACGTCCCTATATATCCGTCCATATACATACTCATATGAAAAATACCAACAACAACAATTTTTAGATAAAACTTTAATGGATATAAGATAAGACAAGCGAATTGATTGATAAACTTTAAATCAGTTAGTTTTAGTGGGTATTTATTGAGACTTAATTAATCTTTTGTTTAGGAAAAATAAATAAATAACAGTTTTTCGTTTGGGTGGATTTTTAGTTTTGTTTTTTTTTTTTTTTTGGTTTTTATTATCGTCGCCGACGTCTTTTCGATACGGTACTAAACTTATATACGAGGATATATTACCAAAAAATAAAAAATGTATCTTTGTCTTTTGCAGTAATTACTTTCTGGTTATCTTGCTCTATATATATAGTTTTAGATCTGGAACACGATAAGAATGAATTATGTTGTCTTGATACAACCAATTTCGTGGTCGATATTTTATAATTTTATTATTTTAAATAAATCGAGTTTATTAATTACGTTTTTTAAAGCTAAAATCTATATTACCTAATTTTATTTTATAAAGTTAATTTATTTACAAAAAAATATTTAGATAGTTTTTTACCACGAGAACAGGATTAAATATCTGTCCTTGGGAAAAATTTTTGAAACTAAGTTCACATATATGTGCAAAAAATTGTCACCTTTTCTTTTTTATTCTTTACAAATTGCCTAAAGGAAGAACTTCATGATTTTCTCAAGTTACGGAAATATGGTATGGGTTCAATCCCTTTGTTAAAACAAATTAAAAGTCGAATGAATTTGCGTAAATTCATTTGTTAATGACCATCTGATTTTATACTTGGCTCTATTAAAATCGCAATTCGAGTGTAAATTATAAAAATATTTAAACATTTGGTGCACCAGCTTTTATACAATTCAAAGATAAAAATTGTTCCGATATATTAAAGGCAAACATCGAGTTGCTCTTACATAAGTTCCTTAATATTCGGTACAATATTTCTTAAGAGCACTTACATTATCCCACAACGTTTGATCGCGGTCAAACTGACGAAGAAAATTGAAAGGGTCTCTGCTTCAACTCAACTCTTTTAACGTGGTTTGCATAAAGCAGAGACCACATACGATACATATTACAGCTGTGACCGGACCAAAGTTTGATGAAAGAGCCCAAATACTCGTGAATTAGGAAATTCTTTCATATTCTTTCACACTTCAAAAAAATCTAAAAAAAATTGTTATCTTTATCCGCAATTAAAACAATTTGTCAATTAAGTGATAATGTCCGTGTAAACATAATGCCAAGAGCGTCCTTTATAAAAATCCATGTTGCTAGTTAACTATATATAACCATGATTTTAGATTGAAAACTATATAGTCATAAAAAATCGATCCAAAAAGCTTTGAAGTCGCAAATAATTTCGTTATTCCCTGTAATTGGAAACACCATTCCTGTTACCCAACTTAAACCTTTTGAGCACATATAACGATTTCCAGGCGCAGCAGAAAATAAACTCGTCATTAGCAAGTGATTAAAAATTATAGCCAAAAATTTCGAAAACTCTTTGACAAATGTTTTAAGAAGGTGTGATGCCATCCAGCAAGCAGACTTATACCCAATAGAGGCCTTCATAATTTCATCGGAAGTAATGTGTGGAACAAAGGTTTTGATCCTCAGTCTTATAGTCTTGTAGAAACTAGCAATTCATGCAATCGAATATGAAACCAATATCTTAAACTTTTTTTTTTTTTTTTAATATTATGGACGAGTTCATTTGGTTGGGTTAGGTAGTTTTACTATCGTGAAAGCTGCTGATGGTTTAGCTATCAGATTTGATTTAACAATGAATGGTGACGTTTTTTTAGGTTCTATCTCACATAATTTTTAAGTGCACTATATAGTATACTACATTGACCTTAAATGCCAAATCTGTGAAATAGTAGTATATATAGTTTAAATACACATAGTATGATCACGAGTAAAATCAAAAAAATGTATATTTATGATCGCTCTCTGACACTATTTACAACATCGAATTCACCCATTATAGAGTGACCGGGGTTGAAAACTGTTATGATATAATTGCTAAAATTTAACACAAGCATTTGACCAAAGTATATATAGGCTTCGATTAACACGGACTATCTTTATTGTAAAGAGCCCCTAAATGAAAGTGAAAATGGACTCCTGCGAAAAACTAAAACAAATAATATAAATCAAACTATTTTCAGATAACCCCACTCTAGACATTGCAACATAAAGTTGGTCATGATTAAACATAGCCACAGGTTATGTTTAATCATGACCAACTTAAACATGCAAATATAAACCAACTGTAGCTTCACTGGAAAATACCTACGTATTAATACGAATGGTAGATCTGCATGACCAAGTCATTATATTCATGGAATAAAGGCTGCCAGCTTCTGTACTTTTTTGCTGCCTGTTTCCAGCCAATCATTGCGAAATAATGGAATTTGGTTTAAAGATGTGTAAAAATAAAAACGGCCCGTTGCAACGAACTCGTTGGAAATCTAAGGTTCTTATTAGCAGTGTTATGCTTCCGATTTTTAAGTGCACTTTATAAACGGAAATTTCAGATAAAATCAATCCAGATAAAATTAATCCATTTACAATCTAACAAAGTTGTTCACAATACATTATCGTTATAACCGTCACAAATGGAGTCAGTTCTTAAATAATACACTAATTTCCATCAACTAACAAGTTTACCAATTGTTGTTAATTGCATCTACGTTAGAATTTTTCGGCAAAGAATTGCTTTTGTTCGAATATGTATCTATGTCCTTTTTAAAATATTCTCCAAATATTTTCTGAATTATTGAAACTTTATAAATAAATTTTCTAGGGATTTCTATAATATCTTCAGGCAAAATAAGTCGATTGTCAGTTCCCCTTTTCCTGGTTTTATAGGTCAATCGCTAAATTCAGAATCTCTAAAACAGACTTGTTAGTTTCAATATATTTTGAGATAGTTTGGCCTACTTTGAGCCTATTTTGAGATAGTTTGGCGGAGTTCGTCGTCATTGATGTGACAAAAGTTTCTAGCTCTAGAACTGAAAAAGGTAAATATATGCAATAATTAAATTAATAATTTATTTAAATTAAAGATGTACCGCTAAATCCATAATTTCAGGCCAGATAGGATTACATATTATTATTATAAAGTAATAATTCCTGGTTTTCCATACTTTCAAACTATGGCCACAGCCGATTTAAAAAAAATAATTAATTTAATTTTGAGGAGTATTTCATTTGCTTTCTTGGTGTATAAAAATGACCCAGGAATCACACCTTGTGTTGTTCAAAAGGCCGGTATATTTTTTTGTTCTCAATTATTTTTGATTTTGTCGTTAGGCCTATTGCTTTCAGTTTTATTATACTACTAACGAAAAATTGTTGGATAAATTTACAGGCACAGATAGAAAACGATTAATCTGGTTATCGTTTGATAGTATATAACCGTTATATTGCATTTATGTTATACATGATGGTTTTCCGTTTCTAAAACGAAATCTTAATCACTTAGATGTGATCATCAAAAGGAAACAATAGCTAGTAAAATAATGTTCTAAATAGCAATCAAAAATAGTAAACTGCTCCAATTGTCGATTAGTTGTACCACTGGTATTATAGAGTAACAATTAATCAGCCTATCTTTCTCAAAAAGAGCTTTTATTGCGAAATCTTTCTTGGATCTTCACTACACAGAGAGAAAAATGTGTAATGAATTTAATTTACGCTTGTAGTGATATTGACAAACCGCATAAAAACACAGTCTAAAGAAATTTCACTGCATTTTAGTGAATTTATAGTAATTTTTACTATTTTGTAGTGAATTTTTACCGTAATGAAATTAATTACAATGCTGTGAAAATGTTCATTACATATTATGGTAGTTAATTTAACTATATTGTGGTAAATTTCATTACGCGTCGTAGTGAAAACATTTTACGTATAACAAATTAATGAATTTCATTACAAAACAATAATATTTCACTACAGTACAAATATATTTCACTACCGTACAAATATATTTCACTACCGAACAATTATATTTCACTACTGTACTCTTATATTTCACTACAATACAATTATATTTTACTAAAGATTTAGAAGATATCACATCGAAATACACCTTGTGTAATTTTATCGCAGTCTTACTGCGTAAATTAAATTAAAGTCGTAGCATTTCCAAGTATTTTGTCTTTTAAGTGATTTTTCTTTATTTTTTAATCTGAAAGTGAAGTTAATTTTTTTTAGATTGGTGAGTACCTATAATCAAATTTTTAAATGTTAGCGGTGCTATTAGTGATAGTGGTGATGTTGCGGTTGATTTGGTTTCCCTTAATTCGTGTTTATCCTTAAAATGATCAAGAATTAGTGAAAACAATTAAAGTTAAAACAATGCTCCCAGGCGAGTATAAAGTCAAAGTAAATCAGACCGAAGAATGTGTTTTAATATAAAAAAAATTGAAAAAAATACGTGCGAC
Organism: Tipula confusa; assembly: GCA_963556175.1. Taxonomy (NCBI): domain Eukaryota; kingdom Metazoa; phylum Arthropoda; class Insecta; order Diptera; family Tipulidae; genus Tipula; species Tipula confusa. The sequence continues at coordinate 20,012,122 of OY744476.1, read as the reverse complement.
CAAGTTTTTCAACCGTAATCATCTGTGTTCTCCCTATCTTCACGACCACCATCACTGTTAGTACTGAATATTTCTACAGATGAAAGTACTGTATTTGTATAGCTATTTTTTATAATGTTAAAAAAAACAGTAGAACAATTCAAACAATTCTGGAATAGTTATACAAAGAATACGTAAAAAAAAGTTTCTAATAAATTCAATGAATTAACAACATATTATATAAAATCTACTTTTATCAGGTGCACAAAACAAAAACTGGCTGAAATTTGATGCGCAAATCTAGTTGGATGTGAAACAAAAGTGGAAAGACACTTTTAGTGTAAGACGTCAGATATTTTGACAATACCTGCGAACGAAATATTTTCTGAATGGCCTGTTTAGTCAATTTGAAAGATTACGTCGGGTAACATATATATTTTTTTAAATATGAACAATCTAATATTATCTATACCCATTACAGATTGATTAAGGTTTCATTCAGTTATTTGGTGAAGAAAAATCTCTGAATCTGCATGTTAAATGGTCAAATTTTCCTTTAAAATACAGTGGAATAATTTCAGAAGATTTTTAAAATACAAAAACATGTTGATGAGTTAATAAAAAAAGGTTACGAATTTTTGAAACTAATATAAGTAAGTAACATTTGAATTTTAAAGATTCTAATATTACTAGATATTTTAAAAATATATATTTTCTAACGTTGCAGATGAAAGGGCTCTGATTGGTTCAAATATTGCACTACAAGTTACCTCCGCAACGCAGAGACTTAAATTAATAGATGAAAACTTTAATCGATTTTGGCATGGATCTTTTCAGCCAATTATTGCAATTGTGAATAATATAATTATCATATTGCATCGGACAATATTTTCCACAAAACGGATACTTCCTTTTCAGCGATCGACTTACATATGATTAGTGTATTTACATATGTTGTGTTTACAAAAAAAAATTTCTGTAAATTTACATATATATTATGTTTGATATCGATGAAAAAACTAATTTTGAATATTTTTCATCTACCAGCCACAAAATGTCTGATGGCTCTCTAGTTTTAAGATATAAAATAATATAATAATGTACAATACATCTAAAAAATTAACAAAAAATATTTTAATCCTAACTTTAAATTAAAAAAAAAAAAAAAATTTTATTCAAAATGTAATACGTATATTTTAAAAATATATTAAATAATATTAACAAAATTATTATGCACTTTTTTAATAAATAAAAACGAAATGTCATGTTCTTGTAATCATTAATATATTTGTTTGTAAAAATAAATTGATTCCATAATTCATGTAATAAAGAAAATAAGTCACAAAATTCATAAAAAAAATAATTGTTTAATTTTCTTCTTTCCAGAACAAATCTTTGAATTTTCATTAATTGTAGTGGTTCATTTCATTACCATGTAATGAAAATATCAAAAGGCTTATTACAATAATTTGTTATTTCATTGATTTCTGTAGTACATTTCATTATTGCTATGAAAATATTGTAATACTTTTCATTGATTGTTGTCAATGTAATTACAATTTGTGGTAAATTTCATTACGGTTTTAAGAGTATGGTAATTAGTTTCAATACATCCGTTTTGCATTTCATTGAACCTGAAGTTAAATTTCATTACAGATCGGTGAATTTAAGAACAGTGTAATGAAAGTTTTCACAACACCGTAGTAACAATAAATAGTTAGTTTAACTACATTGTAATTAACCTAAAAGTTACTACGAATTCAATGATTATCATTACAGTTTTAGTTAAATTTCATTCCATTTTTCTCTGTGTATATATATATATATATATATATATATATATATATATATATATATATATATATATATATATATATATATATATATATATATAGGTCTAGCACTAGTTAAATTAAAATCTCAAAAACTGACCATCGCAATTCATACATTTGAGATATAAACTTTAATCATATATCCTCGAATGTAAAACATTTCAAGTCATTATTTTACTGTATGAGTGTATGTGTGTGTGCAGAATTGAAAAAGCTTTTGTATTTTCTTGTTTGATTATTTCAATTATGGTAATTATATATAGAACGATGTTAATTCAAATATGAAATAAGTGCTTTTAAAAAAAAAAGCTTTATAAATTTTCATTTCAACATGATATTTGATCATTGTACTTAAATTTAATTTGTTTTTTATTTACAGCAATGAAATACTTGACACACGTATTTTAAGCATTTTCGTTCATCTCAAAATTAGTTTCATATACCAGCTATATATCGTTAAATATATGTAAAGAAATCTTAAAAAATGTAGAGTATATAATACATATACTATTAAGAAATGGTGGATGTACCAAATAAATAACTAGAACTGATATAGAAATAAAACAAAGCTTTTCGTCTATTCTTGATGATGAATTTCCGTTTTCCATTTTATTGAAAATATAAAAGAAACTAAAAAAAAAAATCATTCGAGTAAAATTCTGCAATCTAAAAGCTTTATTCTTTTGTTTTAAATTAAAACTAAAAATGGGTAAAAAAAAGCTTCAATCCTTCTTTTATATCGAGAAATAAAATTTTTTTTTCTACTGTTATTTTAAAGTTTTCCTTTTGTGAATTTTCGCTAGCTATATGTAGTACCGAGACAAAAAAAATTATGTTCATATTATATATATATATATATATATATATATATATATATATATATATATATATATATATATATATATATATATATATATATATATATAATATTATACCTAGCAATGGTATGATATGAGATCGTTTTTATATATTGAAAAGCTTTGGAAGAATGAAAATTTAAAAGAAACAAAACAAACTAAAATTAGATATAGAAAGACATAAAAATGAAAAATATTTGTGTTTCTTTAACTATATATATTATGAATGTAGAGAAAATGTACTTTAGACAAGAAATCTAATACAATATTTTTTTTTCAAGCTTGAAACGTTATCATCACTTATAAAAGCAACACAAATTTATTTGTCGATTACTCTTTATATCGTTTTTTAGTTCAAAAGATTTACAACTAAATTGGCCATCTATCATAAATGGCTACCAACACGAAGAATATGAAAGAAATTTGGTCTAGCATGTAATAAAACTATTGATACAGTTACATTTTTAGAATGATAATAAACTCAAGAACATATAAAGAGAAAACCCCTTATCGTCTTGATTGTTGTTTGCTTTTTGATTTTTCCCATGGGAAAACTTTAAAAGTATGTATGTTGCAAATAGATTTGAATTGAATTGAGTGAAATAGAATCAAAAGTATAAAAATAAATTTTTATGGTAAAACGTGAGGTTTTGTGGAACACAAAACGTAAAAAAAATGAATTCCAAGTCACATATCAATTGTATATCACTATATATATATATATATATATATATATATATATATATATATATATATTTTATACTATATTATGATTACAATATATAGAGAAAATTGAGACATGATATATTCTCGTACATGAATATATCATGTTGTTATAACATATTTTTCATAATATGTAACCTTGAATATGCATATAAGGAGCACATAGGTTATAGTTGGAAAGAAAAATAATCGGTGTGACGCTTATACATGGATTGGGACATGAATAACAGAATTTATTGCTCCTATGTGTAAGAGAAATTTTGTAGATTGGTAATTTGTGGGATCATGTACAGGTGATAAATAATTGATTTGTTCTGGTCAAGCTTTATTATAAAAGCGTTTTTAGCTCCATATGATATTTGATTGGCAACATAAAATACATCATTTTACTATATACTGTTCATGGTATTATATCATTACTTTTACCTAGTTTATCTCTAAAACTACAATAGAGACTTGGTAGGGATAAAAAAAAACTCATTTTATTAGTTTTTATACAGCATTTCTACTAAAAAATTTTTAGAAAGAGGCATATATGGGTTTTGTTAGATTAATTTATTATTTCATGTTTCGTTACTCCGAAAGATTTATTAGATTCAAAATTTCTAAAATATATTTAATTCTCTGAAAATATTAAAAATAATCAGTAATCCATATATCAAATATGTAGATTGATTCCTTTACTCTACGTGGTCGTATTTTTAAAACTTATATTTGTATAGACTACAAGGAAAACAATGTGTATCACTTTTACAAGGAGTCAATATTTAATTGATTAAAAATTAAGAAATGAGAAAGATTATAACATATAATATAGTTAACATTTTTTTAGACAAGATAATATCTTCAGTTGAAAGAAATCCCAATTTAATTGAATAATGAATCAAAATACCAAACAATATTTAAAATTGGAATGTCAATTTGACAAAAAAATATGTGTGGTTAAAAAATTTACATAAACATAAATAATAATAAATATATCAATATACCATTTGTACATTTAATTTATTTATTAAAATTTATGTATTAATTTTTAATGTTGAATTATCAAACCGCAAATGTATCCACACCAAATATTTAAATTTTCATAAAACTTATTACGATTCAATGAAACGAGATATAATAATTATATTTACAATATATAGTCCACGAATCAATCGCCATTTCGACGTTGTCGTTTTTACGTCATGCATATATCAAACAGAGCCTATAAATTTGTTATGTTGATTTTTTCATTTCGTTGGTTTATTATTTATTATGGTTGGTTGATATGCAAATGTCAATATTTCCATCAACATCAAATTATAAATATTTTTTATTTGCTTTTTGGTCAATCATACGGTACAAAAATAATTTTAAATTTTTCCTGTGTTTTGACTGTCTATTGGATTTTTTTTTTTATATTCTATTATTATGGATGTTACTCAGTTTTGAATGGTTGAAGAGTGTTCAACAAACGCCTCTGGATGATAATGAATTTTTTAGTATTTTAATAAAAAAAGAAACAGATCGCCAACAATCAAACAGTTTTGAGAAGAAATCGTTTAACTGTGGAGGAAGTTAAAGAACTATAATCCAATATTTTAAAATGTGGCGAGAATAATGTTGCAGGAAACCATGTTAAAACTTTCATTTCACAATTAGGTGATGAATTTTTAAGAATATCCGATTCATCCTATATTTAGCCATGTTTTGTAAATAGCTTCCTTCATTTGATGATCAAAACTTTAATTTCTATTCTAAATAGTTTATTTTTAGATTATGAAAATATAAAAACTAGTTGTCTTCAGACTAAGTTGTAAAAACTCTTTCCACAAGCTTTTTTCTGCACTATGGCATTTCTTTTGGAAATTCAATATTCAATTAGTTTTTACCTCTATACAATTTTAATAAAACTATATTCTCATATTTTAAATTATGTTTTTAGAATTTTTTTTTTAAATATTTATCGTGTTTCCAGTTGAATAATTATAATTAAAACCGTAATTTAAAAATAATCCCTCAAAACGATTATTTACGTTCTATTTATTGCTAAATAATTTACATTAAATAACTATTATTGTGACTATTTCATCAGGTACATTAATTTTATATTTTATACTTTTATATGTAAAAACATATTGCAGATGGATTATGCATCTCAGTTATAAGCTTTGAAAAATGATCAGACGTTACTGAATGATACGATCAACTAAAAGAGTATATATTGGATATTTTTATGACCGACTACTTCAATAGGTCTTGAGAAAAATATTTTTAAACATTAATAAATTCTTCGGAAATAGTTTATAGATGTAAAATAATATTCTATTCTGAAATTGATAAAATTTCATTAGCCGATTAATGCTAGAATTTTGCCTTAAAACTTCATTAATTACTTTTCATGTGCGCTTAAAATTTGTACATGAATTTTAGGCCCTAAAATGTTGGTTAGCATTAACTAAATTTAGGTGTGGCTCCTCCAAACCCCAAATTCAGCAATTCTGATTTCATGCAAGCAAAGATGACCCATATATCTTTTCAAAGAAAGTATAGTTTCAGCTACACAACAAATAATTTTAAAAAAAATTTTCAATATTTCGAAACGTTCTTCCAGCAAAAACATGATTGTTCCGTGCCGCAAAACTTCAGATTGATAAATTTTATAAATGAAGAGAGCCTTAGTAAAGTCGTGCAATATCCTATGATTTAAAAACCTACCCACCCTCTATATCAGAGGGTAATATATTTAATTTTCCAAAAGTTTTGTTTTTAATTTGTAAATTTATCCTTCATTAAAGTAAGTTAATATCAATGTACATAAAATTTTTGAATCGAAAAAGTCTTTTTATATTTAAAATTAATATTTGAATACTACGGAATAAAATCTGAAAGGAGTGATATGGTTCTAGTTTATTTTTTACCTAGATTTTGAATACTTTTTTTATTAACACTTACATACAACGTTAAGCTCTCTAATGATTTTTTAAGTCTGATTGGAATTGTAATCGTATAAGTCCATCAATTTTTGATATCATGAATTTTTATTTTCAATATTTTCACTTTAAATGACTGATGCAACTATACTGGCCCCAAAACTTTATATTGTTTACCAGTCTCTTTCTTTATTTTCTCAAGATAGTTGAATTCATTTGAAAGGATATTTGGTGTTTTTCGATCTCATTTTCTTCAAAGTTTTAAATTTTTTGTTTCCATATTTAAACCGACTTGAAAAAAATTTCAGAATTCTACAAAATCGTTATCAGAATATATTTGTTTTGTACATGATCATTTTCAAATATTCGGCCAACTGCAAAACAAAAAAATGCGGCCAAATATTTCTTTTAAGGTCTCTTTCTTCTTATTCGGTGATGCACGTAGAATAGTCCACAGCAGTCTCATCAAGTTCTGCTTATTTGTGGTTTAGATATTACCCGTCCATGTAATAAATTACCCATAAGTTGTGATACAAGTGGCCAATTTATAAAATGGAATCTAATAGAATTATGATGCAACTTTTATACTAACCATTTCAGATTTTTATTTAAATAAGTTCCTATCGAGAATAAACTTGGAACTCTGCATAAATTTTATTATGCCTGTCATCTCAGAATCATCATCATTGACCTTTAATGTTGCTGTTGTTTTAATTTTCAAGATTGCAAAAGAGTAATATATTGCATAAGATGGAATCAATAGTGTAACGCTATTGATTTGATCTTATGCGGCCCCGGTTCCTTTTATTAAATGTTTTTCAAGATTTTTCAGACATTACCAATTTTATAGGCTACGATATTTTGAGGATTGATTGATTTATAATGTAGCCCAGCATAAAGGATCTCCCTAAGTTGACCGGCCCACAGTACACCCGTTTTTGCATAAACTTGGAAGGATAAGGTAGGATACTAGTTAAATTATTGAGATCGACCCGGTTTCAGAGACTTTGGCTCTCAATATTTTTTGTGGAGTACGATAAGAAAAGGTATGTAAGTAATGACGGAACTGGTCCGGTTCCCCAGTAGCCAATATTCAAACTACCGTTAACATAAGACAATCACAATGGTAATAAACTGTTCTGCATTCTATCATCTCTTCTCAGCTTCTTCGGTGTGCCACCATTCAACTGTAATCTGCAAGGCTTCTCTGAAAATAATCTATTAACTAGCTATTTTCTCAAAACCTTCCATAACATCATAACTCTTTGGGCAATGTACCCTGTATAGTATCCCAGTGGTATGTCAGTCAATACGTTTGGCGTTTAAACCAAATATTTGGAGTTTTATCTCAACTGAGCTTTGCATTTTGTTAGAATCTGAATTAATTTGTTGCCCAAATCATTAACAAACAGTCTCACGACCAAAATTTGGAGTATATTTTTTTAGTTTTGTCGCTTGTTACAAACTAGGCTGTGTGAAAGCGAAACAACATATAAATTAAATTGTGCTGCTCAACGGATCATACAGTGATCTCTTTGCGAAAGCATCAAAAACAACGTAGATTAGTTGGTGAACTATGTCCTTTTTGACAAAACGGTGCGCCAAAAACGGTATTTTTTGGGATCACATCAGTTGAGTTAAGCTCCATATATTCTAAGTTAAGATATTTCTAGTAAATTACCTCTAAGAGAATAAAATCAAAGAAGAGATTCTACAAATCGACCCTTTGAATTTCAATAAACTTGTTTCGTCAGATTCTATCGAACAAAATTGTGATCAATTTGTCTAACAGTTGGAGCTCACAATGAATTGACATCCAAACTTGCAGTAGAAATTTTTACTATAATCCAGCCACGAACTGTGTTTTCAAGGGGCCAGTTTTTAACCAACAAAATTTGGCCTATAAATCATTATTTATAAAACAAACCAGTTTTTTAAACTGAGAGTCAGCTCTTTTAACGTAATTACATCTTGACCTAAAATTTAGCGTAAAATTTATGATTTTAGGTAGTGCATATTCATGGCTTTTCTTCTAAGAGTCATATTTATTCTAGATTTAAAAGTGAAGTTGATCATTGCTTAGAAATGTTGCATAAATATGAACTCAATTTTTCAGTATCTTACTTAAAATATCTCATTTAAATCTAACCACTGCAGTCTGCACCTAAAGTCTATAGTCACACTGACCTATGCCGTGCTTTTTTCAAATTGGCTCGCAAAACCATTTGATCACGTAGGTATTGGTGTAAAATAGTAATGTCAAACTTAAAATTCGAAAAGTAATAAAAGCATCAGTTTGCAAATGGACCAGTTTTAAAAATATAACCAACTTTTATGCTAATCAATAAAATATTTTTTGGTGAAAAAAGAGGATGTGAAATAAATTTGAATAAATTTAATGTAAATTATGCCATCGTAAGATTATAAATTTATACTCAAACCACAAGAAATAAACCACGAACCATAATGTGTAACATAAAACTCGCATTTTGAAACGCAAGGTTACACAAAATACAATTACTTAAAAGCTCCGGATAAAGCGATTATTTCAATTACTTTTAATTAATCTAGACAGCAAAATTATTTGATTTATTTAAAAATTAAATAAATTACAATAATTTTACATAAATAAATGTTAACGTAAAACAAGAGCGTTCTTTACCAAACCCATCATCATGAAAGTACCCCACCATTTTACGTAATGTGCCTTAAAAGCATTATCCGTCAATTTAAAAATTTATATATTTAGTATTCTCTTTAATCCACAATCCACAAAATTTTAACCTTTTTTTTCATAAAATATTTATTAAAATTTCGAATATAAACTATTATTTATTTGACTTTTTAAACAACCAAAAAAAAAACAAAAACAACAATAAAATCAATTTTCTAAAAACTGAAATCACTGATTTGGGAAATTTTTAATCGTGATAGGAAAATGTCTGGTAAAAATTTTATATTTTTTTAGTATGTACTGTGTTCTATATCGAGAGAACATGTTTTTTAAATTATTATTTTAATTAAAATATTTTACATGCTACGTTTCTGGTCCACACTACGACAGATATTTGTAATATTGTATATAATCAATTGAGATTTAAATTGACATTTTATGATCGACATAATAAAAATGTTGTTATAGTAAAATCGATATATGCTTTATATATTTATATATACACTGACCCAATTAGGCTATGTATATAGTAACCTAACAATAAACTACCTGTCATAACAAGAAAAGCTGTCTATTATTTGTGGCAAAATAACAAATCGAAATTGATTTTTATTAAATTTCGGTGGAAAATACCAAATAAAAAATAAAAGCTAATATATCGAGATGTATTCTGAGAATATTCAACATTTTCGGTTTTGTTTTTGGAAGGGGGAGAAAATTGTTAGCAAAACCGAAATAAAAGTTTGTTTGATTACATGATGGTATTTAATACCCAGCACGTTTTTATTTATACATTTATATTTGAGAATTGGTTTCTGACCAATTAATGTATAGCACAGGTGTGAATGTTGAAAAACAATTTGCATTCAAAAAATGTGTTTGACATTTTAACAGAAGTGTTTTCAATTTCAATTTTTGAGATTTGATTTATCAATTAGAAGTTAACCCAGTTAAAATTGTTTTGCAATTAAACTCCAATTGAAGCATAGTTTCTCTTAAGACTTTGGCCTTAAATTTTAAAGTCATACAGATATTTAGTTGTTACATGATACAATTTGAAAATGCGGAAACTTTTATTTAAAGTGGACCATTTTTAACCGGAAATTTAAAGAAGATGTTGATTTAAACAAACAACATCCTAATAAATTATTGATGGCCAGATCAAGAGTGAAACTTGGGTGAAAAATTATCATTGTGGCAACCAAGAATCAGAAAAGATATAGATGGAAAATTCAAATAACAGAATGTATTATTTATGACAAAAATATCGTAGAATTAGTCAGTTTTTTATTTACATTACTTAAATATTTTGTAAAATAAGAATTTAAAACAAACATGGAACTTCCATGGAACAGTCTTTTTACATTTTATGAGCCTTATAAAAGAAACTTGTTGAAAAATTATTTAAAATATTATTTTATGAACGATCTGACTGACTCAACAAACCAACCAAACAAACCACAACATTTTACCAAACTCTTCTTATTAAAATGATTCAAATTTGCACAAATTCAACGTTTCTAAAGGCACAGTGTTCTTGTTAGATAATCTATGAATGCACATCAATCACTCGCATGCTACGGTAACTACTAATTAAAGTGAGTCGATAAAAATTTATCAATTGCTTATTTTTGTTACCCCATATTTTTACAGCAGTTTTTGGGCCATTTACCACCATATGACGAGTTTTTTATTTATTTTATCATTCCTTTCAAAAGACAAAAGACATTGCTATATTCTCACAACTGGAAGAAAATTTTCTGTAAAATTAATTCACTAGCTCATTGTAATTTAAAGTTCATTCTTCAGTTACCGATTTGACAAATACTTCAGATGTATATACTACTAATGCAAGCTGTTGATATACGCGACAAAAACCCCTAAAAATATTCGTAGTTACATTTTGGCCATTTAAATTAAAAACTTTAACATTAAAAATTCTCAGTTAACATTCTCAATTTTGGTAACTCTACTTCCTTATCAGTCACGAATCGAAGGGACAACAACCCATTTCGGAAAGTACTACGATAATTTAAAAATATCCAAGCATTTGCATTAAACAAACATTTTACTCACTTATAACTCACTTATAACATTCTTCCCATATAAACGAGGGATTTGTGGACAGATTTTGTATGATTCTTTTTTATAATGCAATTATAATTTTTATCAATTTTTTATCAATTTCATGACGAATGTGTATTTTTTTAGTTGCTTGTGTGTTTCCGTCAGTTTGTTGACAAAAACGATTTTATTTAAATTTCCCGACACCCTTGTTGTCTTAATCCTTCCTTCTTAAGAAAGATGTTTTGATCTTGATGGATAGTTTTCAACACTATTTGAAAAACGAGAATTATTTTTAGCCGATCTTTTTGTATGTTATAAATCAGGCTTTAAAATGCCTGATCTTTAAATGCCTGATTTTTACATACTCGGTTGGGTTAGGATTATCATTTTCAGTTTTTAGAATAGTTTGGACAGTTTTGGAAGGTTAAATTTCCTAAAAGATAGAATTCGTAATTTTCATTTAAAAAATAAATATATCAAACGGGTATAACATACGGTAAAAACCAGTACACGAAAGTTACTCAGCCGGATGATTTCAAATTACCTAGTATGGGACTTAATCTGGAAATCATAATTTTTTTTTTCGGGAAAATTGAAATAACAGAATGTATTGTTCTGTATAAATTTATTTTTTAAATGAAAATTACGAATCATTTCGAATTCGAATGATATTTTGAATTCGTTCAACAATCATAATTATAAATGTTCCAATATTTTTTCCGTGTTTTAAACGCCTGAACTCAACACTTGAAGGAGTTTGGATGATCATTCTAAGTTCCAGCATAGTTTGAACAGTTTTGAAAGTTTAAAACAGTTTTGAAAATCAAAATTATAAAAGGCTGTTCTTCACTCAAATTGTGCAAAACATTTCCCAATATATTTTTAAGGTTAAATACCTGAACTTCAATTTCCAGGGATTTGGATAATTATTTTTAGATTTAACTATAATTTGGACAATTTGGAAGCTCAAATTTTCATAAAGTAGAAATTCGTAGTTTTCACCCTAAAGTTACAAATTTTTCAAATAATGTACCAATATTTTTTTGTTTTTAAAGGCGTAAACTCCACCCTTTTGATATCGTTTGGATGACCATCCATAGTCATATCATAGTTTGGACGAGTGAAAAAAATTTTTGGAATTTAATTAACTTTTTTCGATCAAAAAGGTGTAAGATTTAAAGCAACTTTGAGAGAACACCGTATTTCTGCAATTTAATAATTTTTTTATAAACTCAGTGAATACTACATTAAGAATGGGTTTCACCAAACCCATCTCAAAGACATTGAGAAACATGCTTTTTCGAATGACAATAGGAAGTTTGAATTCTTTTGAGTACTGTTTGGTCTAAGAAATGCACGGTCTACCTTTTAAAGATAGACCGTGCATTTCTTAGACAGCGCCAAACGCTGCAATGTCTCCTAGGACGATAAATTATTCTTTGGTAAAAAACAAGATGTAAACTTTCGAAAACTGGTGCAAGTATTCAAAGCACTAAACGATACTTACATGAAAGTCTTGTAAGAAAATTTGAATTCCTTCACAAAGAATAAAAATTGTTGGCTTCATTGTTTGAATAAAGGGAACCAAAGCAGAATGAAAGAAATCACTTAGGAATCTTAAAGTTCTAAAATATTGTTTTGGCCAGCCGGGATACTATCGATGGTTTGTTCAAGATAACGCAAACATTACGATAATTTTAAAAAAGCTTTTGCGATGTGAAGATTGTCAGGAATCTAAAAATACATTAGGTGTTCAAAATTGCAAAATACATTAAGAAAAAAGATCAAAAATTCGGTGACCAATGAAAAAGAGATATTAGCAATAATTTGTTTACCGAGTTTCCTAATGAACTACCACTATGGCTCTCGTAAAGTAAAAATTGTTAACTAAATATCAACAGAAAAATGAAGCATTTTAAACCTAACTCCAATAATATTATCTACTGTGGTTTCGGTTTATTTCTCTGAAATACTTACCCCAGTTGAAATACATGCTTTAACATCTAATCGGTACAGTGAAAACAGTTTTTCTCGCAATCTAATTGCAACTGTTGAGGTCTTGGTCAATATTATCAGTAATCAAATTATATTGAAAATAAAACTACAAAACCAGCTACCAGACAATAACTCGTTTCCCATTCATCCAAAAATATTAAACTGATTTTTTCAACCCAGACTAATAGATAACTTTTTACTTTAGAAACTATGTTGCAAACGATACAGAAATTCACCAAATTCCGATGTGAAAACCAGAAATATTTGCTGTATTTCTAAACGAAATGTGATCTATATCAGATCAGACCAAAAATTATATAGAAAGCAAGGAAGCAAAATTAACCCGCATCTTTTTTTTCAATAACAATGGTTATCTAAAAACGCCAAGGTTCAAAAATTAAGATCAATATTGATTTTTCGATATTTGGTAGTACGTGATAATCAAGTAGCAATCGGAAACGGTTATACAGTTGAGCTTCTATTACTACTTGGTATCTCTTGACTCTAGGTGCACACTCTTTTTTTAAAACAATCCAGACCAGAGAATCATAAGAACTCACTCTTAAATTTTGTTTTCTAGCAACTCATTGGTCTGTTTTTCAATTACGTCTTTTAGGAAGAAAACATATAGTTACCATTATTTAAGAACATCACAATTCAAAAAAAATAATAATAACATATATGTACATGCAAAAACCCTTGGAGCAGCGGATACAATAGAATTACGCTAACCACCTGCAATACATGGAAACACCTGTAGTTTATAACTACCTTTGCAAAGCAGTTTCGTCTTACAAAATAAGAAAGAAAAAACAATTATGACCAACATTCGACATGATTTCGGTAATTCTATCGGTTTTAAAGCTTTAATGCTGCTTGCTTTTGTCGGTTTTAACATTTTGCTGTGGTTTTTAATTTATTGCGTAAAGTTGTAGAGAAAGGCTCCTTAACACATAAGACATTTTTTTAAATAAAGCTCTATTATTTGTACAGTAGTCTGGCGGAAGATTTATACTATTTTCATACGAATAAGAATAGGCCCAAAATTATTAAATTTCTTCTTGAACTGATAACTATTATTTCACTCTATAACTATTATTTTATGTTGTTGGTTAGACCACAGTAGATATATGTTACATGTTATAAATAAAGTTCTCGTACAACATAATCATAATTTAATGTTAAAAATTAAAAATAAAATTAAAATCAACAAGCTTACCAAAAATAACACTGTAAAAACTTTTATATACTTAATCTATTTTATATGGGTTTATGTTCGCTCGTATATAGCTAATTTATGATTAGTGAATGACTCGCAGAACAATTTTTTCTTGGTAGTTTTTTTTTTTTTTAATTTTTTGTTAAAACATTTTTTATTATAACGCTAGCATAGAATTTTTTTTTTTTTTTTTGTTAATATTAAACCAAAGTTCAGATAACGTAAAAACTATAAATTTTATATATATATATATATATATATATATATATATATATATATATATATATATATATATATATATATATATATAAATTTGTTTATTAGTCTCAAGTGTTTAATTTAATGAAAATTTAATTTTTATAACTTAAAAAATATATAATCATAATCATAATTCATGCAACATCATGGTAAATTTTCTTTAGAGCTTTATACGATTTTTTTTTTAGTTTTTCATATTTTCTATGAAGTACAGTTTATAAAATAATTTTTGAGTCGGTTATAATAAAAATTTTCTACTGAATTATTATGTTAAAAAATTATAAAAAAATATTTCGACTATCATTCAACATTTTTTTAAAACTACCATCGCAACTTAAACAAAAATTAAATTTAAAATTTTAAAATTATAAATATAATAATTTTAATTTTAATTACAATATAAGGTAGTTTTCTGCTTTTTTTTTATTAAAAAATAATAAACCCTTGCCAGGAACGAATATTTTACTTTGTATTTGAATTAGCTATATACTATAGTGAAAATATGTTATGTACCCAGTATATATGAATATTTATATAATTATAGTTTTTTAATAGTTTTATGTTGTTTCATCTTAAAATTATTCTCATAGGTAAAATTTGTATGTTACAATACTCGTGTATAAATAAATTTTCGTAACATTAAATATGAAGTATGTTAACAAAATTTGATGTTCCGAATGGAAATTTATGTTTATGTCAGATACTCAGTATCAATTGAAATGATAAAATTTTTGCAAGAGTATGGCAAAGTTCATCATCTATGCCCACAATAATTTAATTTAATTTTGCAAAAAAAAAGGAATATGTACCTTAATTGCTTTGCAAATTTCATCCGGTCCTTCAAAAAATTTTAAAAAAATAAGTAACTAATTTTCTGTAAGATGTTTGAGCAATAATAAATGTTTAATGCAATAAATATTTAATTTTATAATTTTAAAAGATATAATGTGACGACTTGCTTACCATATCCATAATTTTTTAAAAAAAGCTTGAAGTAATGAGTACAACAGAAGCTGTTTACCATTTGTTTAGCTGTTTTTCTTATTTCTTAGCGTATTACGTAAATTTGCACACATTTTGGAATCAAAAAATTTAAATTTTATAATCAATCACAAAATGATACATAACCACTTTTTTACGTAAAACTATCAGATAACAAATGACAATAAATAAAACAATAATTTTCTTCAATAAGAAACTAAGACTACTTGATTTTCTCAAATAAAATAATATTACTGAAAATTTTACTGAAACAACAAGTAATATAATTTTGGATTCAATTTTACTTGATTATCAGCATTTAGGACCCCAAATAAAGGAATTAATGGTTACATTAGCGGAGAAAAATATAAACTGGCGATTAATACCAGTACATATTTGTATTTTATGCGTTTATATTGATTAAAATTGCATTGCTTCTTAAAAACAACAATACCGGCCGCCAAACATTCTGATCCAAAAATTTATATTTAAACTGAAATATTTACTCAGATATAAATCTTTTAAACAAGTGTCAAATACCGATGTCTAAAACATGAAATTTCCAAATTATGACACAACATGATTTTTCTGGATTTTAAAATTGTTTGTTGCTGTCATAAATTTGACAGTTTTAATCTATCATGTATTTTCCGAATACAGGTAATTTTCGATTTTTGGCATGAATTTCACACGTTTGATAAGATTTAACCACCATGAATTTTCTTAATTTCCAAAATGTGGCCTTAACTTTACAATTCTGATAGCCTAAACATCATGTTTTTTCTAAATTTTGGACATATTCGGTTTGTGGCATGAATTTTACAGTTTTGAAAATCCTATATCCGAATTTTTCTAGGTTTTAGAAATTTTCGAATTTTAGCATTAATTTCAAAGTTTTAATAGACTAACCAACAAGTATTTTAAAGATTTTGGAAATTTTCGGTTTTTTGAGTAAATTTCAGAAGGCTTACGATATGCTTACTATCATGAATTTTCGAGATTTTGGAAATTACTGATTTGTAGGATAAATTTGACAGTTTCGGTAAGGTAGATTAGGATAAAGAGATAGTCGTTTTATATTAAAGTAATAAAATAATTCATGGTCATAAGACCTGCCGTTTTTTGAAAAAACATCTTTTGAATATACACGTCACAAACTGGACACCAGACATTAACTGCATATTCCGCAGTGGAAATCTGACATAGGCATAGTATAGAGTTTAAATTGTCCCTATATATCGTTTTTGAATATTTTTGAATATTTTGAGGAATTATGGGTTACTTCAGTGATTTCATTAAGAAAAATAATGAAAATCCATGAACCAATATAAGACCCTTGAGCTAGGCTGGAGGTAACCGCAATTGATTAGAATCTTTTGTTTCCTATTTCGATACAATGAATGCGGTCAACCAGGTATGATTTAAACCGGGCCACAAAACGGCTGCAAAATACTAATGGAGTCTAAGACTTGGGTAAAGTCAGTATATACAACATTATATAAACAGCTTATGATTGTAATTTTTTATAATTGTGCTGCTGGTGAACCCTGTAAGGCTAGTTTTACTAGATCTTTGTAACATAAAACCATGTTGGCGTAGTGTTGCAAATTGTCAGTTCAATCACTTTGGGAGTGATGATATTTACATTATACCTCTTTAACATGAAATATCGTCCCTTCAACAGTTTTGAATATCGGCATCACTCTTGTTGTTTTCCACCTCTATGGAAAAATTCTCCTAATTTTAATGATTGATTGAAAAGTAGGCACAAAGGAACATGCAAATTCTTGAACTCCTTAGTAATGATGCTGGTATTTCATGTTGCGAGTAAAATTTTAGTCACTGCACTCTTATAAGGTTCATATATATATGACTCATTGAATGATATATTGTTACAGATGTTAAAAACAAAAATTAAAAAAAATTATTTTTTCCAAATAATTAAACCTATAACAAGAAAAGGGTTAAATTCGATTACAAACGCAGACGATTATTTCAGCTTTGTATACGACGTTAAGACAAATGTGACCAAATATTTACCAATGCATTATTTATTTAATTATGAAAATGATATATTTAGGGAGGCTCAGTTCCATTAACTAGGAGTGATTCATCAATCAAATTAAACAAGTGAAATAAAATGCGTTGAATCTAACTATAGAACATTACTCACAGTTTTTTTCTTTGACCCTGGATAACCCTAATCGAACCAACCCCTATGATTTCTTATAGTTTTGAGTAGTTTTAATGATATTTTTACTAGATATTTTACTTGACCACCCTTTAAAAAAGCAATATTATAAAATTAAAGTGTTACCCGGTTAGCAAGTCCAGGTTAAGTAGCTATTTTCTGTTGACCTTGCATTCTTAGTTGTCTGTCTCTAACGTCATCTACTTCATCGTATTCATCATCGGAACTACATCTTTGATTTTCTATACATCTAACTATGAACAGATCATAAGTTTTGAAATATTTTCAGTAGCCACAAAAATACCTCTCTAATATCATTCTCTCGATGGTATGCATTGCATAGAAGTTAAATTTTCCCTGTTGGAAAGGTTTCTTATAATGTGTTAACAAAGATGGTGATAATCTGTATCCTCTGTCCCCTGGTAGATATGAACCTTTATCGCGGTCATTTATGTCAATCTTCACTGCATTTAAAAAATCTGCTAACATGAGAACTTCCTGGCCATTGGAACGTTTGAATTATTTGCTTGGTAGCAAAAGAAAATTTCTAACAAATTGTAGTGTACTGTCTACTCCCATATCCTCAGCAACACTACTTTGAAACCCGGGTCACCTTAGGAGCATACAAAATTGCCATTTTTTGGTATGTTATTAGTCCTCCAACAAAATCTTCAATCGAAAATTAATTCGTTTAAAGCTTCACCTTTACAGCATCAGAAATCTCAAAAATTCTCTACTGTATCTTGGATCTATTTTTCAAAGTTCACAATTACAATTTTGTAAACTCTGATCAAAATTTGTTTCAAAACTAATCTAAATCGTTCTTGTACATAACCTTGTAAATATTGGTACTAGTAAGTACTGGAAAATTGTAGAATGGTTGCTTCTAAAAAAAGCAATTACTTAAACATCAAGTATGATCGATCGCAAATACTCAAATTGTATCAATCGTATAACGAATTTTTTAGATAAAAGGTAAGAAAAATTTCAATTTATTTTGAAAATATTTCTAATTTAGCAAATTGAAGCCAACTTATTTTTATTTTGCAATTATTTCAAAATTAAACTGGTGTATCTGTATATCTTCCTAATAACACCGTTCTCCATTAACTGGCAAACTAGGTACCAATAGATTCGATTTCTTAGGTCTTGAATAAAAGAGTTGACTTAAAAACTCGCTTATTCCCCCACACTGGCATTTCTTCAAGGTTTTAATTTGTGTGCACAGTTTTTCTTTACTAACGTCTTTTTGCTTTCTTAATTGATTTACAATACCGTGCATTTTTTGTATGAAAATATGTTCGAAAGCTTTCCGGCAAAACTAAATGTGCCAAACGCAATGAAGTCTCATTCTTTTTTGAAAATTCAGTCATGACTTTCTCAGCAGCAGAAAGCATCAACCATAACAAACTAATATAACAAATCCAAATGAAATTGGAAAAATACAGAAATTATTTTAGTGTCATGCAAAGTAGATTCTAATCTTTTGAAGCAATCTTCTAAAGTAAGAAACTTTTGAGGCATCCTCTAAGGTAAGAAAGTCTTTGCCATAATAAAAACTATCTTCAGACGCGTCCGTACAACAACAATCAACAATCAGCGTATGACTGCTTGTTTAAAGCACCTTGATCACAAGTTGGAGGAACACAATGAATTCAAGAAAATGTTAACCCCTTAAAATAAATAATGCATAGTTTGAACGCTCTTACATGATATAACAAGATGCCTTGTGTTTGTAAAAGTGACAGTTCTAGAAAGATCTAAACTTATAATAGTAAACAAATTTGCTTATTTTGATTTTTAGCAGAAGAATCAGCGTATATGTACATAACTTTGGAAGTTCCCACTATGCTTCACGATGCTGACAACAAGCCCGCTATAATTGAGCAACGCAGCTAAATTAGTATTTAGCTAAATTACTTCATCGTTAACTATAGGAACCAGTTGTCCTTATCCTCTTATTTTGTACCTACAGTTATATTATAACAATTATTCAGAAGTACATGAAATCCGATGATTTTCCCGGGTTTCACTACCCACAACCATTTAAATACACGTTTATTTATTCCATATTATGTTTTTTTTCTAAATTACCCAAAGCTATTCGGACTTGCCCGAAATGTATTTGAATTGGTAACAAAGTTCTATTGTATAAATACATTTTTGAATTTGTATCCTTGTTCCTCGAGGCGTGGATTGTTTTGAATTAAAATATCAACAGTATATGAGCAACAAAAATATAAAAAAAGTAAAACAAAAAATCGAAGCATAAATAATATTATGCTTTGTGTGTTCAATTTCCACATTCGAATATATTTCACATCCGGCATCATACACAATGAACAAGGATACATAATAATCTTTTGTTTTATATCCAGCCATAAACATCCATAAATGCGTTCAATTATATTATAATCATTTTCACGGATTGTAACGCTAATCCACCTCCATTTGTATACAGATAACTTAGCACACACGATAAATTTACTCCGCACATATAGATCTTAATTTTTCCCATATAAATCTTTGAACCAACGCCATCCGTTTTCTTTAAATAACTTTTTTTTGTAACGTAATATGTATATACGTATATCCACATATGTATATGGCTTGGCGCATATATAATATACCGAGAGTATATCTCAGGTTGATTGTGATATGAATTTCCGCCGTAATGTTTTCATATCCATGCTTTTTAGTATAGTTAAAACAACAACGACATGCTGTTTGAAATTTTTTCTAATACTCTTGTATGATTTATTTTATTACTCAATATGTATAATGTAACCTTAATATATAAATATTATGTATTATATTATATAAAACATGAAATCTTCAAGATCTTTACATGTATATACTGTGTGTGTATATATATTAAGAATGTACACAGCACAAAATGGTTTGAATATTACAAAATCGATAATCGTTTTTTATTTTAGCTAAACACTTTTGGGAGTGGGTAAGTCGCTTTCACGAATAAAAAATAATATGTTATCGTATTCAAAGCACATTTCACAACAAAAACTTTTTAGGAGTGCTTTTGGTAATTTTTTCTTTTTTTCAAAAATTATACCAATCTGTACAATTCTGTTTTGGAAAATTTATTTCTAAGTACTCTAGGAAAAGTTTTTTTTTTGGGCAAGAGCTTTCTTGCATTAACAATTTGACATTTTTTCTTTTCAATGCTATTGATATTTGGGCAGATTGTAGATCACATCTTTTTAATAAAAAATATCATGAACGCCCACCATGACTGACTCCTGTTTTTAGAATACCGACTAAAAATACATCAGCTTTATTTGGACTATAGCCTGTCATCGACTATCACTTTTGTTTGGGCATTTTTGACAACAATTTTAATATCATTGTTATTTCTGAGACAAGGCTTACCGAAGGCGGTAAGTCTGAAAGTAATCTTCCAAACTACGACATAGAAAGATCAGACGTAGATTTAGTACATGATACTGATTGTAGTGTATCGAAAAACCTGTTCTGTTAATAACAAATAAACCACGATTTTATGAACAGTGGTAAAATGCTAATTTGGTCTTAAATTGGTCTTGAGTTTAGTTTGCCATCAATTTGTATAGCTACTGTCGATAATTCCTTAAATGTGTAAATGGTTTTACCCATTACACCTTGTAATTTAAATTTAATCGATTTAACACCTACCTTCAACAATTGGTCAAATAATGGTTCTGCGCTGGAAATAAGACGCCATTTAATTAGATCCACGGAGAAAATTTAAATATATGTTTTAAATTTAAAATGTAATTTAAATTAATTTTAAATAAATTAATTTAAAAATTAATTTAATTTAAATATATGTTTTTATTAATTGAGAATATTTCATTAGATTTATGTTTAAGGAAATTTACTGTGTCTAGTAATTGTTTATGATATAAAATGGGTTGTGGTTATCGCTATATTGTGTCCAGTAGAATGAGTCAAATTGCAAAAAATTAAGACCTTTCCTCTAAAGGGTAAAATGATGAGCCTTTCTGGCAGAAAAACTCTTCTGGCGCTGTTTCTATGATCATAACAACTTTCTTCAACTATATATCAGCACACAGTTCCAATCGCTGGAAGACTTGGTTCATTGAAGAAACCTTTAGGTTTTTGCGATCATCAACCTGACACGGATATTTCCCGTTTCATCGATAGTTCTATACAACAGACTACGGCGGAATATACATTTTATATGTATCAGAAAATCCATGCAAATCCATTTTAAAATTCACATAGACAACAGCTATCTCGGTATACATAAATTTTTGTAGACATCTCATATCATTCTCTACCTTTAACCAATTTCCGCACGTTGTTGATGACATTTATTCATTCCAATTTAACTTCAAAAACCACGGCGTTTAAAATATGATTTGATTTCAAAATTTATGATAACTGGCGCAAATCCTTTTAGATCAACAATTTGGGTTAAAAACGACTGAATATTTGTTTTTGTAAGTTTTAAATAATCATTCCAATTAACAGTGAAACGTTATCCACCCTTTACTGGATCCCAGTGAGTGACTACTGAATAATCATTAATATTTACGGGAGTCTTTTTCTTGTCTCAATAATGTGGGCTCGCAGTTTCAATGAATTTGATGCATATTTGCGCAATTTAAACTCATACTCCTTAAATGTGGATGATATTTTGTCTGGCAGATGATGCATCATAGGCTTCTTCAATGGTGTGAGCTTCATACATCTGATCATCAACAAAAAAATTGTTCATTATTATACGCACTGCAGCTGGATCGATTTTTAACCATTCCGTTCCTTTTACTTGGATTGTTTTTGTCGCTAGGTATGGTGCAGATGACGTGCTAAAAGTGACAGTTTTGCTCCCCATATAAGATGGTTTAATAATTCATAACTTAAAGGTCAACTTGTGTCTGCCTTTACATTTTCTTGATATCAATGGCAAATACCACCTGAAAAGTCTGAAATCTTAGTAAAATACTAATAAGTGGTGGACTTATAGTAGAACCGATCAAGAATGAGTAATTTAATGTTATACATGGTTTGATGGTTTCAACGATGCATCGATAATAACGCGTAATTGATGACTACTTGATGACTTAAAAACACCATGAGGAGATTAATCAAACATGTGTTTCCGGTTCTTGCTTATTTCGTCAATGGGAAATTTTTCTATGTATAGCAATCATTCATAAAATGGTAGTACGCCACCTTAAATTTTGTATTTAGCTTAAAGCTATGGTTTCTATGTTTTCAAGTCAAGAAGGGGAGTATAACCACGAGACGACCTTCGCTAATTGCTGTGTACCATAATGATCTTTGATAATTATATTGCCTATAGGCCAGTCTCGGTATAGAAAATGGTATTGTAATTGGTTGTTATTGCGATGCTTGTAATCAACTATTCCTGCAATAACTAAATCGAACAGTGTCTTTTGTTCGATCTAGCACCCCACAAAATTTTTTATTGTCCATAATATGAAAGAAATAATCACTTCCAATTAACATATCAACGATCTATGGTGGATGGTATGTTAAACCAGCCATCGGTAGATTTACAAAGTGACAACACTTAGTGGTGTCAAAACTGCAGGTTAATAGTTTAGAAATCAATTTGGAAATGACGTAACACAAAGTTTATGGTAACTAATTCGTTAAATCGTTATAATGCGTTCACATTTGTATATTCTCTACAAACGCCAGCATTCGTTTGTCGCAACTCAGTTACGGTATGTTTTGCACGGCGGTTTAGTAAACTTAATCGTTAAGCACAATCTTCTGTGACAAAATAACTTTGTGATCCAGAGTCTAATAAGGCCCGGCATGAGTGCCTTTGCTTAAAACTATCTTGAAGGTTGATACCAATTGTTAGTAGTAATGATATAGTGCTTGAATTGTGAAACGTATTAGCTTTTAACTGCTTAAAAATCTTTTATAACGTAGCATAAGAATGTATAAATAGATATTTGTGAAACCATTATTTGCAATGCATTAAAGAAATTAGCATATTAACTGACAAAATAGGTCATTGCGCAATTACTTTAAAATCCAATGTAAAAATGTACAAAAACAGAGCAATGAAACAATGATTACAATGAAATGTACATATATGTAAAAAATAAAAATTATTTAACACGAAAATTAAATGAAATAACCGTTTAACAAAAAGTCCAGAAGTATTCTTAACCACTGCTTTTTCATTATAGATATATTTTAAATTCCTTTGGGTCGAATCTTTTACTTAGTTAGTTTGTGTTCAGATGGGCTTACCTCAATATCTTTAATATTATTATTTTATATCAAAGAATTTACTTAAATCCAACTTTTTTTTGGGAAAAAATTAGAATTATTTTTTTTTAATACCTTCTTCTCTTTTTTTTAAACCCTCTTAAAATAATTTCTTTTAAAATAAAAGAATAAGTTAAAACAAAAAATATTTAATGAAGTCATCAAAAATTAGATTAGCCTTTTTTCAGTTACCACTTCCAAATTGTAAAAGGAAAATTGTTTCCTCTTTCCTAAATCATCAAAGTGCTATTAGTTGTTTGCTATGTATTTATTGAAAATAGCAGTTCAACTTTAAAATATTGTGCTTAAATGTTCAATCTCTTAAAATGAACCTACCGTGTTTTAATTAGATTTGGAAATTGGTTTTCTTTTCGAAAAAAAATTATCTTGAAATCATAATGTAATCTCTATACCCACAACACCAACACGTGGCAATAAACGATACCATATTTGTCATTATTGTGATGTAACCCAAATTATGTTAAGGATATATACCGATAAAACGAAGATAAACATCGCACTCTATATGGTTTCGCAATTATGTAGCGAGATATATGAACGAAACGTTGGCGTTAACTCGTACCTTTATTATTTTATCTCGTCGATATATTTCAAAAAAATTCTCATCGTACATGTAATAAATTTATTTTATTTTTTCATTTTCAGTTCCCCTAATGTTTGCTGAAGCAGTACAAGGTACCGAAGGAAGGTTACCATGCAACGTTACGCCACCAATGTCAGATGATAGAGTGATATTAGTTATTTGGTATAAAGAAGGTTACTCTACTCCTGTATATAGGTAAGATAATAGAATTTATTTTTGTTGTAAATAAATTATTTTTATGCGTAACATGCGATCAAACATATTTATGCAAGAAGTTGATTATTTTAGTTTCAAATCGATTTAACTCAATTATACATTAAACGTAATAACAGAAATCTTTGCTTTTGAGTAAAGCCAACTCTGTTAGATATAATTTTAGACGTTTTTAAAACATAACCAGATTAAATTTTGAACATAAAATGTAACTAGAAAGACATTTTCAAAGAATTTACTTAAAAATTTCCCAATAATTGTAATTAAAAATATTAAATCGAATATCGGTATTAATTATTTTTGTCTTTGATTTTTCAATTTTGTAAATTTAATCAACAAAATACTAGAAAATATTTTTATAAGGTTTAAAAATTGTTAAGAAGTATAGAAAAGTGTGTGTGTGCAGGATAGAAAATTAAAAGTTAAACTAATATTAATTTTTCAGAGAAAAGGTAAATTTAATTATGTATAGCAACTAAATAATGGGATGTTTACTCATTTAATAAAGATTTAAAATAATAATAATAATTACTCTTTGTGACGGATATTTAAGAACCAAACTATTATTTAATGTAAAGTTTGAAATTATGATTTCAGTTATCTATAAAGAGCTGTACCATTCTATGTTTGACTATTTAATGTTTAATTAGAAGTAAATTTATGGCCTAGCAATTAGAAGCAAAATAAATGGTTTTTGAAAAAAAGTCCTTTGATTTGCAGCTAATTCAAATATTAAATTAAAGCAGATTTTAGCAGACTAGTCCATGCGTATTATCAAAAAATTATATGACAGTAGTATTATGGTTTCTGTATTGATTAATTGATTTAGAATGTAGTGCAAATCATTAAGCAAGATATCCCGAAAAGCGTCGGGCCTACCGTATACCCATTTTTACATATACTTGGAAGGATAAGGCAGGATACTAGTTTTGTTTACGATGAAAATTATTAAGGTCGACCCGAATACAGACACCTTGGCGGCCAATAGTTGGTAAATTTAAGCAGGATAGGGAAAGAAAAGGTATGTCAAGAATTGGTCAGGTATCCTGGTAGCCATTATCCAAACTACTGTTAGCATAAGACAATCACAATTTAATTGAACTGCTCTGCATCCTGTCATCTCTCCTCAGTAACTCCAGACTGCACCATTCATTTGCAATCTGCAAAGGTTCCTTGAACACAATATTTATTAATGAATTTATTGTTCTTAGCCATATAGGCTGTACCAAATTGAGCAAATTTTCATCTGAAATTATAAATTAATTAATTCATAATATAAAAACATAATTAAACAAAAATATAATTCCTGGAAGCCGTAGGCTGTAATGACTTAGATTTATTTTCCCCTGAAAATACCAATTAGTATAAACCAGATTTTAAAATAATTGAATTAACCGTTTTGTGACACATACGTCATATAAACGCCAAAAATCAAATTTATATACACTTTATTTGCACAAAGCTTTAAAATTAATATAATTTAGATTTTAAAAAAAAGTGTTTAAATATTCCAAATTAATTGAACTAACCATTTAATGACAAATACATCCAGTAATGTTAAAGTTTCTGTGCGTGATCATAAATTTTTATTTTTTTTTTTATTTTTTGATGGCGTGCTTAGAATTTACCCTCAAACTTAACAGAAATTATGGTTTTTTAAATAAAACTTTTGCAAATTGCAGTTGAAAGTGCAGTTTAACCATGGTAAATGTGTTAATATAAATAACAGTGATATCGAATATTTGATGAAAGAAAAAACAAATGGTGTTGTTGTGCCTATCGTCTACAAATAAAACACGCTCGTTATATTAGTGATACTTTTAGCTTGACCCATCCAAATGATTATGTTTACATACACTAAATAAGATGCCATAATTATTGAAAAAATCAAAATAAAAGACAAACATGTACCCTCTCCTTTTCTTAATGTTGACAATATGCTTGGGTAGTCCACAATTAAATGCCGTATCCCTACAAGTATTACGGATAATCATATCATTACACCGTAAAAGTAATAAGGCTTTTTTGTATGTTGATCCACCTAATTTACATAATACCCGGGAAATTATTGATTTACATCTAAAGGACAATACCCAAAATATGAATCGTCCAAATAATGTGATTGAAAAATCCATGGACATTATTTCATCACTGACGTACTTGAAAACAAAGTTATCAAAAGAAAAGTCAATTATTTTAAGTATCAAAAAGACCACGAAGGTCTAAACATTCTATTCAATCTGGATAATATATAGATGGATGTTACTAACAAAAGCTATTATCACACAAATCTGGTCAAATTGTAGCAAATCTAAAAAAACATTACAATAAAAATATAGTTCTGGGTAAAATACGTTCATGTCGTCATCAATTGTGATCTCGATTCAATAAAATCAGAAATATTGATTATTGAAAGTTTAACGAAGTTTAGGAAGGTTATATTAAAAAGCCAAATAATATAAAGTTGAAAGTTTATTGAAAACTTTTTGTACAGAACCGGATATCCAGTTTCAGGTTTTTGTAAAATAGAATTACAAACTGAATTTAAAAAAAAAAATACATGGCGGGTTTCTGCCAGTATACGGTTTAAATCAAACCGAATTATTGGTTTACAAGTTTGAATATAACCATCGTGAATTTTATTAATCCAGTCTGACAATAGTGTAAAAATTATTCCATCAACAAACTTTACCATGTCCCTACCTTCAATTTTAATTATATTTAGAACTGCTTCGTCACCTAGAATTTGCTCAGTGATTTGGTGAAAGTTTTTAGTTTCTGATGATTCTAATTCTCACCTATTGGATTTCTTAAAAAACACATTTGTAATATCCAAATGAATCGCATGGATATAGGCATAATTGAATTTCTGCTGGCAGGCACCGGCCATATTTTCACATGAAGGATGCACCGTCGTGAGTTGATGCTATTATATATACTTTGAAATTTAACAAAAATTCGGTAAGTTTAGTGGATACTAACCATATTCAGTTTTTATGGCACCACA
Organism: Tipula confusa; assembly: GCA_963556175.1. NCBI lineage: Eukaryota > Metazoa > Arthropoda > Insecta > Diptera > Tipulidae > Tipula > Tipula confusa. The sequence goes on along the minus strand of OY744476.1, from coordinate 19,984,331 downwards.
CGATCCATTGAAAATTCTATAGGCATAAATTATAAGAAATCGAACCGTTTTCAAACAAAGCTATAATCAATTTAACTGCTTTAAATTTATACTTTAAGAAACAGGTTTTAATAACAAAAACCCATTGTTGGTTATTTGAAATAATCAGAAAAAATCGAGTACCCAGTTCCATTAAAAACTGGGTTGGAATCACTTAGTACAAGGTGGGCCAATTTGGATGGACTGATTTGAAATACTCATAATTTTTTTTAGAAATGAACCTTTAATAAAACACAAATGACATCTGTTTACCAAAAATCTAGAATAATTATATTATAACAAAAACTAGGAATAATCCCAAAAGTTGTTTGCTACTATTTTGCCAACCGATACTCATAGCATCATTAAAGGACCAACAAATTCCGGTTCGTTACGTAATGATGTTATTTCTAATACTGTCAAGAACATTGCTCCATTTTCTTACAACCATGAATGATTTTATAGAATCAGTTAACATTTTTCCTTGACTATTGAATACATATAACTAGGTCCTTTTATTTTCTCATCTGAAAACTTCTACAAAGCTGGTGATCCATGAGGAAATGACATTATCAAAAGTGCAGTTATACCTTTAGAAAAACCTGCCTTTTTCCCGTTTGTTTATGGTTAACTTATAGAATTTTCTTGAACAACATTTGATTTCATAGCAAAATGTTCACTGGAATTTGCTCTGGTTGATACTTAATCCAAAAATCCATTTCAAGTTCATAATTCACCAATTTTTTTGAAAATATTAACTAAGGTACGTAGTAATGTAACTACCTACACTTAGTTGTGATTGTGTTGATGTGGAGCACCCCCTTATGATGAAAATTTTGTTCAAGAATTTTACCTTAGATTATGCAAGTTGAAATTTCTAGTCAACGTGCAGTAGTAGTCCGATTACGATGACTTATTAATCAAAGATTGACATCAACTTGCTGCTAAAAGAATAATGTATTCTCACAAATCATTTTGGCACATAAAAATTCGGTAAAAGATATTAGCCTTCAATGTTTACAAATAAAAATGTATTGTCAATAAAACATGTAGCTTTAGTTCTCGTGATCTACTTCGAAATGTATTAAAAGAGATGCAGCAGGGACATCGCAATCGGATTTATATTTTTGATATTTTGCAATGATTACAAGCTTGTATTCTCATGGACTCGCATTAATCATTTAAAAAGGTCATGAATTAATTAATATTCGCAGGTTTAGTGGCCGAAAATTAATAAAATAAAAATTAATAAAAATAAAATGAGCAAGATGACTTGAAATCTGCCCACGTTCGTCCCACAGGGTGGTATTTGAATATTATTTGTAATATTCTTTTGTAATGCGGCCAAACAAAAATATTTTTTATCATAAATTTACATCAATTTCAGGCCCTAAAGAAAAGATTTCATCCTGAATATGTACAAAACAATAAAAGTTTTTCAACCTCGTTGGAATTTTATCATATCATGGCATAATGTCTTTGCAAGCTGTTGTGTAAGTAGTCGGTTAAGAAATCTGATGAATAACTGCGGCACGTTTTTCTATAGCTCTTCTATGTCAACTTCTTAAATAATGGTGTTCTCGAAAAATAAATAAAGGGCGGTAGAATATTGTTAATACTTTTACAATGGCAACGCTAAAAATTTTGACAGCTCCTCAGCCTTGTGTCTTGAAACAATTATATGTTTGCATGAAAAGCATTTCAAAATTTTGAAAACTTAAGATTAAAGTTACTAATGTGCAGCCAAAACCATGCGAATTTAGAAAATAAATATAGGTTGTTAAAAACCGCCAAAAAAAACTGCTGTAGTGAAGTTGGTGAAAAAGTTTGAAATTAATCCGTTGCGACATCAATTTTCAGCATTAAACCAACTTTATATGGCCTCAAATCGACGCTCTAAATGTGGACGGCCTTTGGTTGAAAACATGTCACATGCTAAACAAGCTGACGGTAAATTTTACAACTGGATCATCAGCCGCTCTGAAAATGTCACTTGGCCTGCACGGAGCATTTGATACAAAAGTCTAGACACTAAACACAAGCCTAGACTTATCATCTCCAATTACTTCCATCAATTGTTTCCATTTATTATTGTATGGGTTTTGATTGGTTTTGGTGAATATGGTTTAAAATTTTATACTTGCCGTTTCAATACTCCAAATAATTTTATTTTAGGTAGATTGTTATAGTAGCGTTAGTGATTGTGAATCTATCTCTATTGTGAATCTTATAGTTTGTTTTTCTGGCAATTGAGGTAACTGCTGCTTAGTACCATGTTTTGAGGTGGTGCTGTGTCTGCTTTATTTTTCTTGCTTAAAAAAGTACAATGGCAGTTCTAGCAGTGTTACTAAAATTAAGTTTATGTATTTTTGGAAGTAGTGTTTTCGTTAAAAGTTCCAGAGATGATAGTCTACCTTGTCAGAAGGGCAGGAATAATATGGTAGAGACATAAATAATATGCTTGGAGGCCTACTACACCGGATTAATGTTGTAACAACGGAAAAGCTTTCGAACATTTTATAGCTACGATTTGGAAAAATTATCAACTTACAGTGGAGGTTAGTTATTTAAGTAAATAAACAAACGACTAAAATATTGACATTTTCTTAAAATATTGTTTATATTTTAAGTCTCAAATGGTTTTGATTATGTAAAAGTTATTAATATAGAAGTTTTAATGTTTGGTATGTTAAAATCAAATATTGTATTCGTAACCAGTGATTTAAAATATTTCGTATAAAAACGGATAGAACCATGGTTTTAGACCCTAGTGCGAAAGACTACCATGATGGTCAAATATTGTTAATCTTTAGGAAAAAAAGGATGAGAATATATTTTTGTCTCTTTTTCAAAATCGTCCAAAAAATATCATTGTCACCTCGTAAATAAAATTATGTCTTATTTGAGAACATGAAGCTTACCGAGAAAATAGACTACTTTTAATAGCTTGATATAATTTAAAAATTATGGGAAAATATTTTTCCTCGCACATATAAACGTTAAAATAAAACATCAAGTGCCTATACATTTAAAATAATCTGAAAATTTAAATATAAAGCTTTTTTGTATTTTAATATATATAATATATACATAATCAGTAATCACACCCAAATTTTGGATTCTTCAAAAACTTATAAATAATAACACTAAAAATACTTTAATCCTTATTAGAAAATTTTCTAAATTCTATTAATTAATTTATGTATAAATATTCATTATGTTAATTAAAAGTTCAATGTACAAATTATATGAACGAGTATATAGATTTTTAATATATAATTTTCAAATACATATCGAGGATGTTATAGTATATTTATATATATTTTATACATATAACATGTCGTATATTAAAAGTGAGCAATTAACTCATCGCTGTATTCTAAAATCTAATAAATGTATATATACTTATAAGCAGGTTGTTTTTATTACAGTTAATTCGTTCAATGGTGCGTATAGGTGCAGAAATTATATGCTTTAGTACTTTATTACCTACACCTACTTTATATTTTTTAGACTAGGTTATTATATATAAATATATATATATATATATATATATATATATATATATATATATATATATATATATTATTTTTTTAATTTTTATTATTTAGAATCATTATACACACTAGTATTTATTACATGTCTTTTAGTTACCGATCGGAAAAACATTCATACACCTAAATTTGATATAAATTAGATTAGAGTTACATTTTATCTTATGATTATATTTCTCATAGTTTAAGAAAAAATTGGATCAGCAAAAACCTTATCATTGGTGTTAAAAAAATACCCCTTACTCTAAGTAAAAACTACTCCTTAACCTAAGTAAATACTAGCCCTTAACCTAAGGTTTTTAAACTAAGTATCATTTAATTAATAAATTGTTGGTGTCTTTTACATTTTATTTCAGTAAAATTCTAATAACGTGATTATCGGAGCATTTGAGACATAAATCAAAATCAAAATGAACAACAACAATATTACTAACAATAATAGTAATTATTAAATAGCAAGCTAGATAGCAAGCTTGGTTGGAGCATCGCTATACTAATAAATCGACATATCTCAAATTCAAACAAGGCAATAACGTCAATATAGTAGTGGATTTGAAAAGACCATCATAAAAATGCAGGGCCGAATACTATTTTGTACAATAAAACCATTTACTGTTCTGAAAATCATAACATTTTACCAGACGACCGATTCGAAACGGAAATGATCGTACTGCTGATGAATCGTAGTGACGAATCGGCATTGCTTTAAAATAGTTTTTCTTTACCCGGAAACAATTAAAAATAAAATTCAACAACTCTCTTCTTTTCATTAAAAATCACTCATGCAACAAGTTCGAGTCGCATCTCAATCAAGATTTTGAAAACCAAAAACTTTTGAATAAAAATTTAAATAAAATTTAAAATTTTTGATTTTAAATAATTTTTAAAAAGGGACAGAGGGGCACTAATTTTGGGAGGGACAAACTTTTTGAAATCCGGATGGTCCTTCCAGAAATCGATCGTCTGGCAGCATTATTATTAATGACATGTAACTCTACCGCTGCAGAGAAAGAAAAAACCGTACTCCACCTGATTTACACCTGTCCTCGTCTTGTGGATAAAAGGAAGAACATGGAGGCAGCGCAACTCCTAAATGACCTGACGAATCTCAATGAGAGTCATGTCAGAGATATTCCACACTTTACAAAAGCTCAGGCTGGTTCGAATAGAAGAAAAACACAACGTGGTATAGCTATGAACCATTGACATGGAAGCTACATTTCCAAACAACAAACTTGGTTGAGCTTATGTTATGCGTATATTTCAATTTTTGAGTTGCACCAATTAGTAAGGTTTGCCAATAGTAATAATGTTTTTGTTTTACTATTTTTTAAAAAAAATTTACTTCAATGACACCTTCATTATCATCTATTAAACCATCTGGTAAAGCAGCTAAGCATGTATCAAATTGATCAATAAAAATTCCTGCTGGATAAACTTAAATAATCAATTGCCTTTCCAATTAAGCTATTGCTCATTTTGTTTTCCATAGACAATCGCTAATGACGTTATTTGAGCACGATATAATATTTTCTTTACTTTATTAGGATAACTGTCGGTGTTTTCTGTCCTACAAATCGATCTAAAATTAAATGCAGTTATCCTAATCCAACGAATATTACCATTCGACACAATTTGCCTGTGAAATTGCCCCTTTTCAACCTTATACGATTTTTTGATTCAAATGCAACAAGGGATAAAATTTTCTCCTGTTCATTGTGAGTCTGACTCAAATATGAACAGGAGATTTTTTTCACTATCTACTTTTGCAGACAATAATGAGCACCGAGAAGGTTATGCTGTAATACTGCAAATGGAGCCCTACTGGTATATGACTCTTCTTCGAAATATTTACCCATTGTCCTCCAATACTTTTGGCAACTATAGTGCGTGCAAATGTTCAACTCGATTTGAGTCGATGTCATATAAGAGGCCTTTTGCATTAACTTGTAATCTGATTTGCATTCATTTGTATCAAACTCCAGCATCTCAGACACCAATTTGTTTCACCCGCTTTTCCTTATTAAAGAAGTCACAAGCATCACAATTTCTATGCTGACCAAATATGTTAAATGGAGCGTTATCAAAATGTTTTTGCAGCATAATAGTTTTCTCATGCAACGAAATATTCTTCATATTTTTTCGGTATTGTACAGTTTTAGTAGTGCCAAAAGGACTTCGTTTTAAGTTTGAGCCTAACACTTTTCGAAATCTTATTGGAAACGTAGTATTTACTACAAGCTCGCTCATCTTTTTACGTAGTAAATGAATTAAATGAATAAATGTAATGATTTTTAAATGTAAATGATTTCGACATTCGATATTTTTATTGCGAGTGTTTTTATAAGGTCATCAAATTTTTTTTTGTTATTTGGTTGTAACGGACACCATATAACTTCTCACTTTCTTCAAAACATTCAACTGTTAATTCCGCTTGCATACCAGTTGAGTAATCTGTATAGTTTGCTGAGTTCTTTGAGCATACTGTACAAATTTGTTCGCGACTTTGCTCCATATAACCTTACCCGTATCATGTACACCAAATGATGCGATATATATATATATATATATATATATATATATATATATATATATATATATATATATATATATATATATATAAATAAATAATCCCACAAAAAATTCTTATAAATAAATAAAAAATATTATATTTTTCTTATTTTTCCAGTTTTGATATAAGAGATTCTAAATTTGAAAAAGGACGTCATTGGTTCGACGAAGAAAGCTTAGGAGGGCGTGCATTCTTTGAAGCTGGTGCCCTACCAGCCACATTAAACATAAAATCAATTAAAAGTACAGATACTGGAGTGTATCGATGTCGAGTTGATTTCGTTAAAAGTCCGACAAGAAATTCAAGAGTGCAACTAACTGTGATAAGTAAGTATTTTTTTTTTATATTATTTTTTAAATTTAATATATTAAACTTTTAAAAGAGATTCATTTTCTGATATATATTTAAAATAATGATTAGGTAGAATTGTGAAATTATTATTTGAAAATCAATAACTTTTTGATTGCTTTTTCTTCGTGGTATAGTAAATTTTAGGTCCGACTGATATATTTACAAAAAAAAGTTGCTAGTTAGATCATTTAAAACATGTCCTTCCCTCTTTTAAATGCCTTAAAAAAAAATTTAGAAATTCCAAAGGTGAAAAGTGAACGGCTGTAATAAATGAAAAAAAAACATTCAATTTACATTAAGTAATTTGTTAAAACTGTTGGTTTTAAATGTTACCTGTTTTTTAAATAAAGCCAATTTCTGTGCAGTGATAGCTATTTAGGTGGCTTCTGACTCGAAAAGCGATACTAATATAGTTCAGTTTAGTTCTTTAAATAATATTTGTTTTTTTTCTTTTAATCGTCTAAACCTGATGAGTGATTGTGTAATAGTCGTTTAAGCAAGATGCTGACATTTGCGATAATAAGTTATGGCAGAATATTCCATTACGCATTTGTTTAAATTGAGAAAGGTCTTGTAAAAATTTTGTTGCCAAAATTTAAGCTTAAAACTAAAGCATCTATAAACTATGAACTACGTTCCTACTTTTCCAAGCCCTCTAATTTGTTAAATGAATATTCAAATAAGCCACATTTTATCTAACAGATAAATATTTAAATCGACCAACAAATACGCTAAATTTAATTTATCAAGGCTAGCTTGAATCGGCTCATTTGTTTAATACTTTCACGGTTTTACAATCTAACAACAACTCGAACTATTACCTAAGTTGTTTTTTCACATTTTCTTGTAAAACCATATTACTTTGTTTCCATGTGCCGAGTTTGAGTTGGGTTTTGAATTCATTGACTTAATATCATGGTGACAGTAACCCACAGCGTTTTTATTAACTCGAGGTAATTTGACAGATCGAATTTAATTCGATTTGAGACTTTGGTTTGTCGACAGCGATATTTTTGTTTTTTAGTTGATTTTTAAGAAAAGTATTTTTAATATATATATTTATATATATATATATATATATATATATATATATATATATATATATATATATATATCACCCCAAAATACACGCGCCATTTTGTATTTTTAAAATAATAAAAAAATGATTTCATATTGAATTGTAACTCAACTTAATTCCACTAGTTTCGTGGAGTTTCAAAAAAAAAACTTAACGAAACTCAAGTTTCGTTAAGTTTCATTCGTTTAACCAACGTTTACATGTACTACGTTTCCATGTTAGAGTTAACTCGATATAAGGGCTTCGTTGAGTTAATAACAACGCGGCGCTAATCCGTAGCGTTCCCATGATATTATTAAAATTCTTTGGGTTTGCAAAACTGGAAGTGTTAAAAAAAAAATTAGTGTAATTTTTTCTTATATTATTTTTTTATATTATATCATTTGTTAACCTTCTAGAGAAGGTAAGAGTCGCACTAGTTTCGTTGAGTTAAAGTAAGTTAAAAAACTTAACGAAAACACCGTTTCCAAGAAGAAATAATCCGAGTTAAGGCTGGTTAACTCTGTCATGGAAACGTAGTAATGGACGTTAACTCCAATTCAAGCCGGTTTTAACTCGACATGGAAACACGGTATATGTTTGAAAATTCAATTGGACAAATAAGCGAACTAAACAAAAAATTTAGCAATCATGCTTTTTTGGGAAATTATAGTAATACATCTAGTATTACTATAATTTTTTCAGTAGACGTTTTTATTTAGGGAGGTTTACATGAAATTTGATTATAAATATTTTATCAGATTTTAAGAGTTTTTACCAATGATCGGTAACTTAAAAAATACTTAGGTAGCCAGGTTTTTACGGACGGTAAAAACCGGCGGAGAATCTTTAACTATTTTAAGTGGTAAGAAAAACTTCATGTTTGATGGAAATTGATAGTAAAATAAACTTCTTACTATAGTGTTATTTTAGATGAGCTCTACCTCTCGTTTTTAATTGAATGCTGGATATGGCCAAATTACAATCGTCATCGTGATCTATAGGGAAGATTACAGTAACTTGGGAACCAATTAAATGAATAATTTATAACTTTACAAAAACCGTTAAAATGAAAACTAAACATTTGCCTTTTATCATTCTCAAATTGCTAAAATCAGCATTAAATTAATTATTTAGGGTTTTTCTTTTCTCTACAGATAACTTAGTGAAAATTAAATGTTCAATGATATCCTTTTAGCTATAATTTTCGTATTGCAAATAATTTCCTGCTACAGACTTACTCTTTGAATACTTTATGATTCTTTAAATTATAATAATAAAAGAATGACAGATGACTTACCTAATATTTGGCAGATTTTGTCCATCAACTTCTTCTTGCCATGTTTCTTTTAGTGTAGGCTATTGAACAATTGTACACTAAGCTGTTTCGTTAATTAATTTTTTTTATCGGTGGTAACTTTTTATGAATACATCAGCTCTAAATATACATTTATTAAAAAGTGTATTGCTCTTTAATTCCTATCTTGTAATTCATAAAATATTTGCAACTAAAAATAGTTTGTCATTTTGTGCCTATATATGGGACTTTTAATTTCTATAGTTAATATTTGCCTATAGTTTCCTTTTTGTGCAACTAATTGATGAACACTCATACATGTTTTTATCTATATCTATATATGAATCTAGGGTTTTCCACTACAGTAGACATTTTTGAAGGATCGAAGAAATTAATTAATTTAAAAACATTTTCCTACATATAATTATAACAGGTAAACCAACATACTTTATATAGTTGTTGGTCACGTGTGCCCACTTATACATAATTAATTTGATGCTTTCGACGTATGTGCTTCAAAAGAAAACTTATAAATGTTTATTTTATGCATCCGGTCGTTTTATCTAACATGTCCGTATATCCATATAATCATATATTATACAGATCTACGAGATACATATACTACAATTAGTTAAAGGATAAATAATCACCGCAATTTATCTCCCTTTTCTGCATATATGGATGGATGTACCACTATAATATTTGAAGAAGGTCTTATCTACTTAATGAATAATTCGGATTTGTTTTTGTGTTTTCAAGTGTTTTCCTTTTTTCCCTTCATTAGTAATATATGTGAGTGTGGGTACTCTGTTTGTATTTTTAAAACTCAGCAACATTTATGAAAATTTACTCTTCAATGTTTCTTTAACACCTACATACATATACGTATTTACTGTTGACGTGAAAATCTCATTTGGTTCATTTAATGTTTTGGTAGGTGGTTGGTAATTTATGACAATGAACATTAATTTTATAAGCCCGCATTGCAAAAAAAATATAGACTAACATTAAATGTTAAAAACTAACATTTGGGTTGGACGTTTACTGTGTTTGGGTGATTTGATATTAAAAAAAAAATCAATAAGTATTTTCTAAGTAATCTGATTAGATGTTCAATTTAAATTACAGCAAAATAATCATAAAATACCAAAAGTTTACTGAATTGATAGTTAATTTTCCCCATTTACCACCAAATAAGGGTTAAACTTTACATGGCCATTAACGGCAACACTGTGTTGTTTGTGTATACGTTCATCTAATTAAATAATATTTAATCGAGTTTTGCGGATAAAACTTTCTTGAAGAAATTAAAGAAAACTACCCGACATGTGCTTTCGTTTCATCTACAATTCGTTACTAATGAGAAAGAATTAGGTTGTAATAAAATGGGGATGAAGAAAATGTGAGGGTTGGTAAATATATATAAATTGTATATAAATCGATGGTTCAAATTACCTTCACAAGATGTTGTTTGTTTTTCATTTCTTATTTACTCCATAACTTATTTATGATACAGAATAACGTTTATGTATATTTGGGGTTACAAATGTACGATTTATTCTTTTGTACATGAGATGTATATACATAATTTCGTTTTCTTACATCTTATATATATAGAGCTACATGTTTTTTTAATTATTTTTTTGTGTTTTATGTACATTACCTAAAATTCTTTGATGTTGGGTGTTCTTTTGACAGTCGACTTAATGTCACAGGAAATGTATTTTATATACAAAAAAATACCATTAAAAATGTATATACTCATCTTGTGTATACAAGTGCTTTGAAGACCAAAACTTATTTATGCTTTTTAAAATATTTGTGCTAAAATATAACGAAACGCTATACCGCATATAGTGTTAAAATGTCCTTATTGACTAAATTCCTTTTTAGCATATCTACAATCAAATAATAATGTATGTTTACAATTGGCTTTTAATTAAAAATATATAGCAGCACAAAATCAACAAATTAAAATATCAGATGATGAAATTTTGCTGACGAGCATATATGCATATACATATATTATCTGGTGTAGAAAATATCATCTATACATAAACGAAACGTAAATAATGTTCATTGTTTGTCCATGGTAACAAATTGTCTGCTTTAAGGGATACACATTTATAAAGTATGTCACATCTACTGTACACATTTAAAAATATTCTGATGTTATCCAAGTTTTATATTTGGTTTCAATGTTTATTTTGGTAACTTAAGCTTTGTTTGTTCGTAGAAGTCAACTACTATTTTCATGGACTGGAAGTTGCTTTACATTATATTATAAATGTCAAAATATAATTTTGTTCCAGCTATTACGCCGAAACCATATCTATCCAATCTTCACCTTTTTTATTTTAAATTCTTATATTCTGTGCAAATTGTACCAACATGCATTATTAAAAACTATGACATGAAATCCAAATTGATCTGAAAATATTAAAACTCTTAAAAGTTCAGTGCAAAAATTAAAAAGTAAATTTAAAGACCTTATCAGTTTCAAAATATCAAAAATTTTCATTTTCCCTATATTATATATATTATAAAGATTCACTTCAATTGACTCCGTTGCTCATGAGGTTAGGCCCAATTTTATGATTTTATATTGTAGTTTAGATAATTTAAAGTATCCGAAATATCAATCGCAAAATTCGTAGTACTAGTTCAAAAAAATTTGTTTTTTTTACAAACATTGGTAAAGTTAAAAATTTCCTGGCTAACCGCTTGCTACGTAAAATTTTTTTTTAAACATTTGGGCAAATATGACAAATATGAGCGTAACAAAATTCCACAAATACAAAAATGTTTTAATTTCCATGAAGTGGAAGAAAAAATTTAAAACTTTTTATTGATTTTATATTGTTGGAAAATTTAATTTTCTTTATCAATTTTCCTATGATTTTACTAACAATATGGTATAATTTAAAGAATTAATTTTTATTTTGTTAATCTTTTGAAAAACAAAAATCATAACCAGAGATAAAAGGATAAATATTCTTTTAGAACTTGCTCAAAATTTAACCACAAAGAACATTTTTTTTGATTTTGCAACAGTACTAAACTAAAAAAGAACCAAATAATCTGCTCGTCTAGGTACTATCATAAAAAAAGTTTGCCATTATCAGTTTAAATCAATATGTTCTTGGCAGTATAATGATACCATTTTTGAAAAATATTAGTTTAAAATGATAGTAGGTTGAGATATTGACAGTTTAGAAAAATGTATAGTTGCAGACTTCAGTTGTAGCTTTTGGAAGCAATAAAATATTCAGACTTTTTCAACAAGTCAACTTAGTAGTAAACCTAGTAACAAAATTGCTTAAGATTTAAATTTCGATTATTGTTTTCAGTAATAAGAATACAGGAAAGACAATCTAACTCCTTTCCTGATTTTAGTGCATTATGCATATGCATAAACTGTTCATTATGCATAACCAGATTTATGCTTCTGCTTCTAAAAAACAAAGTTTTTCATGCTAAACTAAAGTGTTTTTTCATTGTGTTACCGCCAGTAATTCTGTATTCTCTATTAGTTCTACTTCATCAGCATAAAACTTTTAATCATCTACTTTATTGCTAGTCTAAGAAAGCTAGTCGGAGAAGGTGTTATAATGGCGTGATGATGCATCGCTACTGTGTTGTAAGTTTTTTTAGGATACACATCTTTGACTATATATTGCACCATAAGAAAGGCTTATTTGCTACACTACTACTTTTTTTGATTGATTAGACTTAGGACCAAGATCCAAACACATCTTTTGGATAACACCACGGCCTATTCCCGCTTCAGTTACAATTTTTCTTCTTTTCAAGAAACAAGAAAATATGATTTGAATACATATTTACGCATAATAATTTTTGATATTCTGGATCATAGCCAGATGGTTTAATATACAAAAGGGTAAAATTTGCTTTGTTTCAGTAATTATGTTTTCGAGAATTTGAGTTAAATGAGAAGTTGAACTTATTAAAAAATGTATTCTTTTATCATGCTGCAGCGGCCAAACTACAAAAAATACATCCAATACTTTGTGTTTACATACACTTTAAGGATATTTTGAAATAGCGAATTATATAATTTGCCACGAATTGAAATAAATAAAATTTAGGTTACTGCAACCTGATGAGATACCAAATTTATAAATTTTTTTTTTTTTTTTTTTTTTTTTTTAATAGTGCCAATGGCTTTATTCTTGAATCTTTCTAAAGAAGAAACTAACAAGAAGTATAAAATTTATAAATAAGTTTAACTTCTCATTTAGCTCGAAACCATCACTACTGAAACAGAAAAACGTTCACCGCCTGATACATAATTATGTGTGCAGACGCATGTCCAAGAACATATAGAATTCTAAACTACCTGAGTTTGTTTAAAGATTAGTGCGCCTACCATGGGTCTTGTACTATAAAAATAGTAAAACCATTCGTAAAATTGCAACTTAACCCATGTATATCAGGCATATTAAAAGCCTTCTCGGGTATCTAACACTGCATCAATCAGCGTATCTTGAATTTAGTTGCTTCTTAAATACAAGCCAATGTTGAACAATTTTTTCTTGTGACTTTTTAAATACGTTTACGGTTGCATCTATAATTGAAGTTTGATTTATTAGTAATGATTTGATATGTTTATTGTTCAGCTCAAGATTTTTAATTCCTCTTTATAATGTGCCACGTTTCTGTCATCTAGCACTCCAAATAGTTCACTATGGCTATATTTCCTACTTTATTAAGTAATTCACGTTTAATTCTTCCTGATTTATCTTTATGATGATGAAGTAGTTCATCTTTGTGTTCCATTTTTAACAATGAATGTTTAAATAGTGGTTTCTTTATAATTTTTTTTGATGTTTGTGTGAGATTAATAAAAAATTAAAGACTTTACCAGATATTAGGGGTTGCTCGCGAAGAAGGGTTATTTTATCCCAGTATTTTCTATAACCAGCCAATTCTGAGTAATAGTTGCTCAAATGTTAATGCACTTTTATGTTCAGTTGTTATTTGATAGTTTGAGTTCTCCAATGGAATCAAAGTATATGCCAGTTTCACTATCCTAGGTGCGTATCTATTATTCTTCCCATTAGCTAATTTGTAGGTAGGAGGTTGTCTTATTTGATCAGCATAAATTGCCCAATTTCAAAGTTGACTGTGAGATCAATGGCCTGAAGTTTAGACAAGCCTCAATTTATTTAAGGACAGTGCTGAATTTTTTATAAATCCAAATTGTTTCACCGGTGACCTTTTTAATTGATTTTTTGGTTAATTTTATGCTAGTTTTCCTAATTCCGACGAAATGGGGACTACCGGGTGGGATGAAATGCTATGTTTTACCATATTAGCTGCTTATTGTGCCGCCTAAATGTTGTTTTGTTGTAAAGACTACCATATGTCTTTATTTAGCTCCAACAAAATTAGAACCGTTTTCACTATGGATGTTTAACGACATTCTTCTTGTTGTAGTGAATAGTTTAAGTACTGCTAGGAAGGCTGTAAAGGTTACTTCACTGACCACCTCCAAACGAGTTACCATAATACAAAAACAAAGCTTTGAACCCCTTATACGATTTGTTTCCTCTCCCTTTGACTGCATGGATTGAAAATGGGTCAGCGTAGTCATTGCTTGTATTGCTGAATGAAGGAAAAGAAGTGACTCTTAGCTTCTGGTAATATTCCCATTAATTGTTTTAATGCCGCTCTCCTGAAATGAAAACATCTTACGCAGTAGTGAAACGTTTGATTGACGAGCCGTTTACCATTCGGAATCCAATTCCTTTTACGTAATTGTGTTAACGTCACCTGGACGCTTCCATGAAGAGTATGATGACTGGACTTCTTCGGTAATGAATTTTGTAGATATATGATTTTTATGCAAAATCAGTTGATGTTTTTGTCCTAACGTAATTTGAAATTATTGTAATCTATCGGCAACTTTTAGTATAGACCACTTTCATCAATAAACGGACTAAATTATGACAATTTACTGATGCTTCTTCATAATTTTGTTGTTTGCTCTTCAGAAACTTAGCAAATTAATTTTTTAAGGATTAAAATGTATCTGAAGCAATAAGCTATTGTTCTTCTATTGATTTTAAAAGCTTATGAAAATTGAGAATTCCAATAATTCTGGTACGTCTTGGTAACGAAATTCTAGTTTTTATATGAGCGACTTTGGTTTTTGCCACTACTAGATACGCTACTGGGGTCGGCCTTGAAAACATATCCATGTTTTCGCCATCTTATTAAGATCAATATCATGTTATGTTGTAATGTTGGAATTCTTCTAATTAAAATGGCGCTGCTGGCAGATTTTTACTTATTTTGGTTTCCTCAGAATATGTTGACGTTGTCTCAGATTAAAATTGATTTTCACAATAGTGTTGACCTTTCCAGTTACTTGTTCTCCTACAATATGAACTTCAGCATTGATTTATTGCCTACTAAATTTAAACGTTTTTTGGTTACTGCCGTTATGAATGAGGTTTTGAACCAGTGTCAATAAAGACCCTAAAAAGTTCATCTCTTCCATCGTTTTTTATTGTTTTGATAACAGTGGTTGCTACAAGTCCTGTGTCCTGTGTTATGACACTATATGTTGAAATCGATCTTGGAAAATCACTGTCCTTACATTGACGCAGATTGTGCCCGGTATAGCAAGATATTGTCTACATAGTTCATGTAGGTTAATAAACTTCATTCATTCTAGTTGGCTCATTTTGTTGAATTTATTGCTCTAAGCTGTGAGCGCTTGAGAACAAGATTCATGAGTGATTGTTTAATTACATGGCGCTGAATGTGTGCTATTTATAGTAGCTTTGACTTTGGTTATCATTCGTTTGTTGTTGGATTTGGTTATCATAAGCTTTCTAGCGCTTGGTACCTCAGCTCTAAAAACACAAGTAAATCATCGGTTGATTGGATCTCCTTAGGATTTTTTAATGACATCTCATTTGTTTTTAAAGTATCGTTGCCTATAATTTTTTTGTTAAATATGATGCTATCCACGCACTCCAGGTCAAAATTTAACTTCCTAGGTTTCGTATTGAATGTATTTTTTTCAACGTTATTCTAACTGCAGATGCTGTTTCTTGCTGTATGTTGTTTGGTGCAAAAATAGCGTTGACATGGTTGTTTGCTAATAACCTTTTGTTTTTAAATCAGCTGGCTCGTACCTCCTTTCAAACGTGTTTTTAAATACATCGCTTTATGGGTATTGGTTAGGCTGAAGTTTTGCTCCACTAACTTTGTAAATAGTTCATGGAAACCAATCCCATTTTAATATGTCCCATAGAATTTTGGCAGTTCAATTTGTTATAATCTGAGTTTTCATGGTTCTTAATTGCTGACATCGTAATTATTCTCTTGCTTGCTATTTATCGCCTGTTGTAATTTAAACAATGCAGTTTTCTGCTTGGCTGCTTATTTAAAAAAAACATGTTTTTTTACACTATTCGGTAATCTGGATTTTGTAGATCATCCTCAGTTCTTTCTATAAGGATTTTTCATGCAACTCATTTAATTTTTTGATTTTTGTATTTAGCTGATGAACCTTTTGCCTTATAATATGAAAAAGGTAATACCGATATTACGATTGTTTTATAAAAGACAAAATTTGCTTATTTTCACCAGTTTCGATCTCATGATAATTAATGTGAATTTATATTTGATATTTAAATTTAAAAAAACGGTCATTTAATCAGGCTAAAGCGACCTAACTACAAAATATCTTGTTCATACTAAGTATTCATATTCATATGATCACCTTGTTCTAGTGAATTATAAGATGGAAACAAAATAAATAACGTTTAGTGCAATAATATGCGTATTATTTTTTTAATATGAAAAAGGTATTAAAGTTATAATTCACTAGAACAACTTAGTCATACGAAGTATAAAAACCGAGTATGAACAATATATTTTTGTTTTCTAGATGATAAAATTTGAACTAAGAATCTTAACTAAGAAAATTTATGTAAATATTAACCAATTAAATATTTTTAGGTATAAAAAAAAAAGATATTTTTGCCGTTTTACGCTGTAGCCTGATGAGATGACCGCATTTTCAATTTGAATATCAAATAAAAATTAACATTAATTTTTACAATCAATTTTCACATTAAGAATTAAATGAAATTAGTTATTAAATCTATCCAGTGGCACTTCTTATACCTTTCTGAAAAATATTGATTTATAAATTATAATACAGATCTGATTAAAGTAATAATTAGTCCCACTTAACTCCAATAAATGTTGATACTAAAAAATTCTATATAAATCAAACACTAAAAAATTTACTAACACTAAAATCGAATGAAACAACCGTTAAACTAACAAAATACGTCATGAAATTAATTATATTAAATGTATATAAATAAGTGTTTCAATGTTACGTTTGAAAGTTAAATTTATCAAGTAATTATAATACATTGATATAATTATTTTCCGATTGTCAGTATGGTTTTCATTGAATGCATTCAGCGGGTGACTTAATTACTGTTGTCACTGAAAAATGAAACAGAAGCATTCATTAATCTGGTGAAATACAGATTATTGCACAAAGGTTTGCTGTTAAAATTGGGAGCAGTTGGCCTTCACGGTTTGTTAATTTTATAGATTTAGAATTTTATTTTCGGTCGCAAAACCCAAGAGATCTTTTTCCAAGGGCCTTATGCGTGTTTAATGAAAACAATTTTCAGAAATTCAAACATAATATCAAAATTAAATAACCAAAAGACTGAAAACCTTTATTCCTTACCTTATTCCCTTCTAATCCTTCCTTTACCTTTTCAGTAGTGATGTGTGTTTGTTGTAAGTACTATGTACATTTATAAAGAAAAAAAAATAAAAATTAAAGAATCATCCCAAGTATTTTTCCCAATGAACTAATTTTAATTAAGATGTTTCAATGTGTAATTCCAATTACAAATTTATGTATCGGTGTACATGTATGTAACATATATGAAAGACAACGTGTTTAAAACTATACATATATACAAACCTTACATATATTCAATTTGCAACATGAAAGATAAAATATTTAGTATTAAATTATTTAAAAATAGAAATTCACTCGAGCAACAACAAACAAATTAAATTTATTATTGTTTGGTAGATAGTTAAGAAAATGTAAAAACTTTTCAAATTGTTGTTGTTATTTAATTTTTATACAAATTGATTTTTAATTTGTTGTCTGCATGCCTGAAACGAAAATTTTTAGTTTTAGTTCTGGTTTTTTTGTTCCGAAAAATTAAAAACAGAACAGAAAAATCTATTTTGTATACTAGGGGGGGCAAAAAAATGAAAAGAAGTTTTAATTTATTTAATTTATTGGAAAAATATATATTTTCCTTTTTGTGTGTGTGTGTTCTATGTTTTATGAAATACGTATTGTATGCAGAAGAAAGTATACAAATAACATACTCGTATATAACTACATGGACCAAAAGTTTTTCTAATTTTTTTTATTCGTTTCGGTTAGAAAATATATATATATTTTTTTTGGTTTAAATGGGTTGTTCATTGATAAAATAAGGACTGAAGAATGAAAAACTTAAATTTTTATAATTGATTACATCATAGTCCAGTTTTTAAGTATACATATATAAATATGGGGCATTCTGACCAAAACTTGTATCCCAAAAATTGTGTATGTCATAATTTAATTTAAAAAACAAATTATTAAACTTTACGTACGAGTACAATAATAAAAGAACAAAGCACAAATTAAGCTCGATATTCTGATATTAATTTAATATCAAATTATACATGTATACATATACACAATTTATATAACGTCTGCCAATGAAATTAATTATTTTTAATAATAAACATATTTTGTGTTTTTATTATTTATAACTATGTATAACATAATTAATTAGAGCAACAATTTAATTAATAAAAACAATAAATTAAAAATGTAATAAAAATATAAGCCGGAAAATGTTTTATTTTAATTATCACATATGGCGAGAAATAGCAATTCATGCCACAAATGTGTACATAAACTGTTTATTGTTGGCTATGCGGTTGACATTCATTAAAGTAATGCTATGAGTTTTACTCTTAAAACTATTATTTTACCATTATCCTAATTTTCAAATGTTTTTTTGGTTACAAAAATACTTTTATAGCTGCTGATTATTTGGGCCTAGACTAGTTTGATCGGTATTAAGCCTTTGTTATGTTTTTTGAACTTCTTTACTGGTGATGCAGCGAATTTAGTAAACTTATCGATTTTGGAAAAAGCAGTAATCAATATGTAAGATTTCCATTGGTTGCTTTGGTGTTTTAGTGGTCTCGTTTTTAATATTCAATGGATGTCTATATTTGTGCTCTAACCAAATAATTTTTTGTAGTAGTTTCAAATTTTTCACTATAGGCGTCATTAGCTTTTTCGAAAATCTGATCGTCTCATAGAATACCAAAAACACGATATTTATTTTCTTATTTTCGTGTTCTAATGTTGAGATTTTAGGTTAAATATACGATCCTTGCATTTCAGGATCGACAAGGTTTTAAATATGATTTTCGGTATATATCCAGATATATCCGAGGTGTTAATAGTATTGACAACAAAAGGTTTGAGTTACCCTTCTTGTAAATAATCACATAATCATATTTTTCCAGTTTTAACCTTCATCGTATTTATTTTAAATTCGGTTGTTTTAGTTTGAAAAGCCACGTCAACGGATTGTGATCCATTACAATTTTGACAGTTTTAGACGAAAGCTAAGATCTATTTCTTTATGGTGAAATTGATTTCTTCTGTAACCATTAAGGTTCTAGATACATAGCAAATAGATTTATCTCTTCAAATAATGTAAATTCTTTGGAAAAGTTTGGATATTGCAAGATTCGTTACACAATAATTCCTTGCATTAACCAAAATATTTCGAATACCTTATATCAAAAATGAATTCTGTTACGGGCTTATTGATGTCAGAGAATTTGTTTTTATTCTCCGTTTTAGAAACGTAGAACGTTGTGATTTTGGTTAAACTCCACCACAGGTTATAAATATGGCTCAAAAGTCCAATTTTCAGATGGAGAAATTCCGATTTATCTGATTGAAGTTTTAGGTTAGCTTAGTTTAGCCTTTCTGAATTTATTAAACTTTTGTTTTAGGCTCTCGATATTCTCTAGAAGCGACGCGGAAAAAACAATAATGTCGTCTGTATATATAGCATTAGTAAAATTTTCTTAGAGCTGTCCACCTAATACATATTGTCCCTGACCCGAAAGGATTTACTCATAGTGCCCAAGGTTGACGGAAAATGCTGTCTTAAGGATGTCTGGCTTTCTGACCTCGATCTAGTGGAATGCAAGATCAAAACTAGAGACATACATACATTTCAAGGTGAGAAGCTCGGACATATGATTCCAGTTTGTAAAATTTTATCAAATGGTATTTTATCACTCTTCCTTGTGAATCTGTGAGTATATCGATAACTCTTGGTGAAGACAGATTTATCTCATGTTTTATGTTAGTCGTAACCATCAGACGTTGCTCCGTTTTAAGAAAAAAAGTTTCGTTTTGATGACATCATTTTAAGATATCTGTCTTATCCTCAGAGTAAAGATGCTGAACTATTATCAAGTTTAATATTTCTTCATCTTGAGTAGATCCAACGCAGTCTTATGTTACTATATGTTAAAATAGTTGGATTTGGCTCAATAAGTTTTCCAGAATATTTCTAATTTATTATTATAATTTTTACAATTTCTAGAATTGCATACCAAAATGTACAGTGGTATATGCCTTCAGGAGTAATTAAATTAGCATAGAGTTAAATACGCATCTTGTTTCTACATCAACTAGGTGGTCGGTCATTAGCTTCTTTCTTGGTAATATAGTATAAACTTTCGAAGAACAGTAGGGTTTAAATAATAAAAGCATCACCACCTTATCATTTTTGAGAAAAGATTTACCAAAGTCCAACGTTATGCCAAGTTGTAGCATTGTTGCCAATACCAATAAACCATCAAAGTATTTATTAAAGTTAAACATACGGAATTTTATTGGTTCCATTGTTTTAAATTCCATAAGTCCTGGGACCATTATTGTCTGATTTACCTAGTGTTTGTTAAACATAGTTTATGGATATCATTTGATGTTTGTTGACATCTACTTATCCGAATCCCTGATGCGAAGCTTTGTAAGGAAAATTTTCATCATCTATTTAATCTTCATCCAACTCTGGAGGAGGTATATTTGAGGTTCTTTCTCATAGCATTCCGCTACTACTTTTTCCAAAGCTGTTAGTTGGTGTATATAGTTCCTGTGTTCGGAACTTTGTTGAAGTTCGTCTCTATTTGGATTTCTGTCATATTTATTGAAGTTACAAATGCTACAGGTGTTGGTAAATCTGCGTGAAAAATATTAGCGTTCAATAGGATTTGCTCCTTATTTCCATTGTGATTTATGTGTGTTCGATTCTGTTCTTCTGTAATTTTGATTTGATTTTCTTCATAATTGATACTTGTACCACTGTTTGTTTTAGGCGTAATTTTAATCCATAGATTTCTTCCTTGAACACGTCTTGCAATTTCTGAATATGTTTCTCGAGTATTTTTATTCCACTGATGATAGTTGGATTGAGGTTTTCCATTATAATTTTTGTAAGGGTGTCCTTATTTATCTATTGTAGGCTGACGTTTTTTTCATGACAACCAATTTCTTGGCCTTTTCTGATTATCAATTGGTTCTTGAATATGTTTAAAGGTGCTTCACAGTACTGGATTAAGTCTGTGCCGTCTTTTTCTGCGCTGTGTATTGTGCAGTTGATACAGTATAGACCTGTTGTTCTAATTTTGATAAGGTATCTAATTTTTTATTGGTTCATCCAGATTTGTTTATACGTTCATAATTGTATTCATCTAGTTTGGCTTGGCCTTCTATATTTTCTAATTTGTGTTGTTATTTTTATTGCTCAATGCAAACATGAAAGGTTGATGGTCCATGAAAATTTTTACTTTTTGTGTTCCATACAAATATTTTCGCAAATTGTCCAAAGTCCAAATGATCGCAAGTATCTCCTTCTTATAACTGGGTAGTTTTTTGCTGTGATATTTCGCATATTTCTGTGGCTTCTTGAAGTCTGTAATGATAGCTATTTCAGTAGACATCAACACCTCTTGATTTAACGAAACACTTCCTTTTATATTATCTAGGCTTTTCAGATTCTAGAGATTTCAAGACTCTATTTTAGTGTGGCCTGATTCCTTGATTTGTTACGATATATCCTAGAAAATCTGTTTCATTTTTATGAATTTCATTTTATCAAGATTGACTATCAAGTTGGCTTTTCCAAGTTTCGCAAATATTCTTTTGACATTGATTAGGTGCTTTTCTTCCTTCTTCTCTCTGAATATGATTGAATCAGCAATACAAACATGATGCTTCCGATGAACTCTTTTTATATGATCATTTTTATATAACCATGTTTAGTCCGAAAGTTTGTCTTAGAAGCTCATATTTTCCATTCATGGTGGAAAAGGATGTCTCTGGAATGTCCTCTTCTTAACATTGTAATCGCATTTAATTTTTAGAAGTCTAATTTCTTTTGCTAAAGGCTTCTCTTATTTTTTCGACTACACAAATTGGGGATTTGTAGGGAGTTTTGAATGATCTTATAATTCTATCCTTTAAATTGGATTCATTGGTATTTCTACTTCTGGCCACAAGCTAACTGGATAGGAATAAGATTTTGTGTGGGTTGGTTCGTCTGTTGATGTTTCTATTTCAGTTTTTATAATTGTATAAAGTGTTTTTAATTTTTCAACCATTTCTTGAAACTTCGGCCTGGGTTAGAAGATAAAGGGTGACTATCCCGAATTTCGATGTTGATCACTTGAAATGAGTTTATTTCCTTGTATGTAATTTTCTAAGGTCGATGATTTCTGGTCGATGATGAAGATTTTTAAGCGTGTCATCTCTGATTATTCCATAATTTAATCCAGGATAGCACGAAAAACTCTATTAGTATACTGGATTAGTATTGCCACATATGTCTTTAAAATACACAATCGGTTTTCGCACACTTGGGACCCATTTGTGTGTCTACTGAATAATTATTGGATAGGCTGTATGTCTCCCATTTGGCCATTTGGCAAGGTTGACAAAATTTATTATTTAGTTTCACTACTTCAGTGGAATAGCGATAGATTATGCAGATGAAGTCTTACGTGTTATGTTCCCATTGGACTTTTTATGTTTACCGTTTTTTGTGTGCTTTCCGCATAGTCCATTGTAAGTCGCCTTTACCTGTGCTTATGCGTCAGGTAACAAAATAAAAAATGTCGTGTTTCAGAAGGCATTGCAATAAACAAAATAGTGAGGTCTCGGCAAACCAATCAAAATAAAGCATTTGTTACACAAAACAGGCACAGTACACAGTTCTAGCATTTCAGCGGTGTGTTGCTGATAAAATCCATCTTGCATGTAACATTTACCCTTGGCATACTTTTGGAAATACTCTTACCCAGCATTGAAAATACATGGCTGCATAGTCGTTAATTGATTTGGTTTTTTTTTCTAATTTTTACTTTTTTTACACATTTCCAAAAGCTTCTCACAAATTCATAAAACGATGTAAACAAAATTTTTTGAAATTTACACAAGATTCTATGCAAACGCCAATTTATTGTTAGTGAAATTAAAGAAATTAACCGACTGATGCCAAATTGATTGATGAGATACCATATATTGTTGAGTAATGGGTTATTGCCATAAAAGCAAACGAATGTGTTTGTAGCGCAATAAGTACCTTCAGCTAGGGAATAACGCTGCCGAAGGAAATAATTTAGGTCTAAGCAAGTGAAATAATTAGCTTTAAAAAGTATTTTCAATGCAATGTACTGTGTTTGACCGTATAATTGCAGTGTTGACGACGTAATGATATTATCATCCAAACTACGTTTTTAGAAATTTAATCAAAAACCTATGATACTATGGGTATTTAGTATAGTAGCAATCGCAATTCGCTACACCTTACTAATCTTCCACAGTATTCGATGTTACAACATATATACATATATATATGTATATATGTTATATATAGTATTCGTTACAACATATATACATATAACCTATATACAAAAACTTTCACTTGCTAACATAACAATAACACGCCGAACAACAAATTAATTATTTTTGCAAAAAAAGCAAAAACGTTTTCACAACCTTAACAAGAATGAGGTTATAGAAGATTTTGAATTGTCGTATCTATTTGATTTATCGATTTCAATAGAAAAGTTTATATACACAACAAAAACAATTTTGATAAAACGCAAAATCATTTTTCCATTTTCATTCTGCGTCACAATTTCGTTTATACTTGTATAATATTTTTAGACTTGTGTGATGTGTACCATTGTTATTACTATTGTATGTTGCCTAGTTGTCTATTTTTTGGCTGTTTGTATTTGTGTTTAAATAAATGTGAAAAATGAAATTTTCCTCTAAACATTGACAGTGCGATGTTGTCTCGGAATTTTTATACAAATGTACATACACAATACATTTTTGATTCGTATAGGTTGAAGAAAAATTGAAGATAATTTAACGGTGTGCGCGGATACTAGAACGATGGCGGAAGCAGATTTAAAGTAAAAAATTGAACAGAAAAATAATTATTTATTTTATTTATAAAATCGCGTCTTTAGGAAATGAAAATAAATAAAAATCATAATTCCATTTTAATAGGTCTCCTGTTTTCAATTTTTATATATATATATATATATATATATATATATATATATATATATATATATATATATATATATAACAGATATATTCGGAAATACAAAATTTATTTATTCATTTTTTGTTCTTGTCGTCAGTTATTTCGCAGAGTTCGGAATTATTTAGGTTAAACGGATTTATTCTGTTTGTCGTATTCAACCATGTACAATAATGTCGAAATAAATGGTGAAAGAGGGTACTTTAAATATTATATAAAAATGAATATTTCGCTTTGAACGAGTGGGGCGCGGATGAAAGGCGGACAAGTACCAAACCAATAATATAAGGTGAATACCTCTTGGATTACACCCATCACAGAAACGTTATTATTATTTAAATATTCGACTCGTGCTTTTTTTGTATTTTGTTATTGTATTGATATTTTTGTTTATTTAAAGTTCGATGGATTTGTTTGGGGGTGCCTATAGAGTTTTATAATGTGGCATAATTTCGACTTTTATAACGAATTATGACATTTTTATTTAAAATATGTTCGTTGATTGAATCAAAGTCAAAAAGTGAAATAAATTTACTTCTTATATAGAATAAATTCTTATTGGAAAATGTTTTTTGGGAACAAATGAAAATCTTTACATCTTTTATAGACTGTTGGTTTTCTGCTTTGATTTTATAGCTTTGGTGCTTCAAAGGCCAGTACTTCCTTTTTATCCATGGTTTATTTGATAGTTTTTTTTTTTGATTTTTTCAACACATTTTGCAGTTAAAAGCAAAATTCTAATCATAATTTTTAGAACAATCACTCAAAATTTTTTCCAACAAACTGAAAGAAGAAGACATATTAAAAGCTGCCATTTATTATGGATGAACATAATTTTGAACTTTTTTATATAAAAACAGAAAAGCAGGAATTTTTGTGAGTTTGAATTCCACGATGTAGCTCATAAAATGTTGCTCATTTAATCACCTTGTCAATGCAAGTCAAAAATGAATCGTTCGAAATTTTCCAAAAGCGAGTCAAGTGGGATTTCCATTCCTATTGGATAATTAAGAGTGGATATGACATGATCCCAATAGATAAATAGCATGAAATAAAATAAAATAAAAAATAGCATATTTTGCAATAATTTTGATCTATCATTGAGGTAAATAAAATTGTGATTGATTATTAGTTCTTTTCCAGATCAAGGGAAAAATGCCAGACTTTATTAACAATTTTTAGTACAAATGACAAATAATACAAAAATGACAATTTTTAGTACAACTAATAGTACCCGATCAACTCTTGTTCCATTTTTTGGTTGGAAACGTAAGAAATCACTCGAGATCGTAAATAAATGTTAGGCATTGATGAAGAAACAGTAAGGTGGGAATTGGTATGAAAGAAACAATAGAATAAACGCAGATGCAATTTGAGATGCTAATAAATAAGCTTTTTGAATGGTAGTTTTATATAAAACTACTAAAAAGTTTTTTATACAAAACAATAAAGAGATGGAGATGCCCTACAACTAAATTTCCTTTTTACCAAACTAGCAAACGGACCAAAAGTTATATTGTTTGATTTAGACTCTAATTGGAAAAAAATTGGAGAGTTTTAATAATGTTTGGGGGTGCACTAATAGGTATTGTTCCTATTAAATGGAAAATAGATCAAATGGAAGTTTTACATGTTTGAAATATTGTTAGTTGTGCCATGGCAGGTGGCACTATTAACCGATAATATTGCTTAAACGGAAGGAGCTTTTGATAATCGGTATTTTGACATCCTATATTAACTATCGAGTATTTTTTTATATCGTTTATGCGTCCGTTTCAACATTTTAACATTGCATATTAATAATTTTACCCTTCATGACCTCCTTTCATGTATACAATACCAGTTTCATCACGCAGTTATTTAGATTTGTTTCGGTAAAATACTCATTTTGTTTGTATTTGCATGGATAAAGTTTTCCACTATGGGTAACGTAAATTTTGAGTTTCGTAAAGTTTTTTGAATTTTACGACCCATACATAGCTGGCTAAATTTCTGGTTTCCTAATTTAAGCTTTAGGGATTTGGTAGCTTTCAAATATTTCACTTTTTTGTGTTCCTTTTTTTGCAGAAAAAAACAATACATTTGGGAAATGTCTTAATTTGTGCCTTGTTTGTATACTTTAAGAGAATTTTCTGCACTGGTGCTCGTATGTCCGATATCTTGTTGACGTTAATTTTCTTTCAACAATTTGTTTTTCACCATACTCTTTGCCATGTCATCCTCAGTACGTGATTCGAGAGCTGTTATCAAACCACTGTAGCTTTCCGATAAACTTGACAAGTTTCTGCCTGTGAAAGTTTCTGCCAATGGCTCACCTAAAGTAATTAATTCGATGATACATTTGTCCATGGCATTTATATGTATGCATATTTTCGCCTCCAGGTAGTTTTATTCGACATTATCATCTTAAAAGTCCACTTTATTAGATAAAGTTTGTTTTTTATGATAATTCCGTAATAATTCCTGCATCGGTTTGGCTTTCACTATGTTCCTTACGAGTATGATTTGGTGGTCCTCAATTGATAGACAATGAAGCTTTATTCTATTTGTTATCCAATATGTGTAGAGCTTTTATCATCTCTTTTGTTCTTAACCACTAATTGAGTTTCCTCGTCTGTTAGTATCCGTATATTCGTATTAGTATCATCCGTATCATGTTTCTTTACACCAAGATCGTTATGGCGTTGATTTCAAAAATCGGGTAACTATTTTTCAGTAGGCACGTGAACAAATACAGCAACATTCCCATTTTTTCACTACATACTGTTCTTCGATGAGTCGTCTTTTACAAACCATGGAATGGTTAATCAGCACAACATGCATTACTGCAGTGTTGAAAACCCACACTGGCTTCGCCAAGTTGAACATCAGTGCTCTTGGACTGTCAACGTGTGGTATGAAATAAGTGGCAACCAACTCATTGGCCCTCATATTATTGAAGGCAACTTGAATGGTCACATGTACCGAAACAATTTGGAAAATAAACTGCCAACATTATTTGAATACTTAAGCTTAGAAATGTGACAGAACATGTGGTTTCAACATGCGAAGGTTGTCCAGCACACTATTCGTCGGTAGCGCACAAGAAATACTTGATTGTAATTTCAATGGCCACTGGATCGGTAGAGCTGGTTCGGTAAATTGGCCTGCCAGATCACCAAATCATACTTTTATCAATTTTTTTTTGTGGAGCTATCTCAAAGACAAAGTATACCAACAACATACGTGAAAAATTAAAATTACGCACCTCGAAGGGAACAAAAACTACTACGTCCACGTCGAGGTTCCTAGATTCCTGGGATTCCTGAGAAGCAACCATTAGTTTCTTGATAAGTCATTTTTCAGTAATTAAAAATTTAGAAAATTTAAGAATTTCGAGTATTTACATTGAAAATGTGATAATTTTTAAGCAGATATACTGCAGAATCGTATGCATATGTTCTCAGTAGGAAAAATTGAAAAAACGTAATACAGTCTATTACAGCGCCATCTATTATGAATCCAAAAAAAATGTTTTAAAGAGATCCTACGTATTTTAAGCCGTAAAATCCGAATCTGCAATAAAAATAGGGGTTCCTATTTGGATTTCAAAGTTACCGGGTGCCCCACTTACAAGAAGGAGAAGGGAGGTATTTTAGCACTAATGTATGTCCCTCTTCGGAATGATTAAATTTGTATCTAGTTCAATTTTTTCGTAGAGTGCTTATTTTTCGAGATATTTGAAAGTTTCAGCTTAAAAAAACACCCGGTAGATATATATATTTATATATATATATATATATATATATATATATATATATATATATTATATATATATATATATATATATATATATATATATATATATATAATTGCAGGAAAACATAATAAAGTGATAACTATATAAGTAAAGAAATTTGAGAGCATTAACTTTATTCAATTGGTTCATGTCAAAAGCTTTTTAGCTTTGCTAAAAAATATTTATTATCAGCTATATGTTTTGTACTGGAGTGGTTTTCACTATACATAAATTTGATTATATTATGAGCAAACATAAAACATAAAATCAAAACCAATATTTTGATCAGACATAATCATACATATATAACAAAAACGAATCCATAAACATTTATACGATACATACATAATACATAGTATGTTGAGTTTCATTAGCTAAAAGTCACCCAAATTTTTTTTGAAAATTTGTTTATTTTAATCTGATTAATATAATACAAGTCTTCTATTCATACAAAACATATATCAAGTGAACTCGAAAAATGAGCCAAACAATATAACAACAACAAATTATTTCGTTTGAAAGGATTAAGAACATTAAACAGATTTTAATTTTTGTTGTTGTTGTTTTTCTTGGCTCTTTTATTTATAATCGTGTATCGCTCTTTTTACACATTTTCAAAATTTTTCTCTAAACAACACAAATAAATAAATAAATAATAATAAAAATAAATAAATAATAAATTAAAAATTTACGACAAGAAATAAGAATTAATTGTGCCAGAGAATAAATACCGAAATTTGTTTTGTTGTGCTTTTTACTTGTCTATATACATAATATGTTATGGTCGGTGTATAAAATCTTCTCACTCCCGTTTACTATATATATATATAGTAGACTATGTAGATAAACTTTTTCACCTTTTTATGCTTAAAATACTCGACGGTAGAACACCATAGCAAAAGTCTTTCCGTTTTAATTTATGTATTTTTCAGAGGGAAAAAAATGTTTAAGTAAAACAAAAAAAAGAAAAAGGAAAAAGAATTTTTTTTTTTATTTTCAAGCTTTTGTGTGACACACGAGGAGGTTTATGTTTGTTTTTTTTTTCTTTCGTTTAGCTTTCTTCTATGCTCTTGTGTTCAGGTGAATAAAATGTGAAGGACAAAACATATACTTATACTCATACACTTATATATGTTCGTACGTGTAAATTAACGACATAAAGTTACGTCTTTAAAATTGATGATGAATTCAGGATTTTTTTTTTTGTTTTGCTTAAGATTTCTTGTTTTTAATGGTGTAATCATTTGTTTTGAGTCTGTGCGGGTGGTATGTATTAAGATCAAGAAGTCTGTTGAACTTTTTGGCTATGCTATGTTAAATTATATAAAAAAATTGCACAACAACAAAAAATTGGTAATCAAATTTAATTGGGAATTTAATGGCAGGATTAGTTTTGAGCCAATTAGGAAGGTTTGATACACAGTTAATGACTCGTTGAAAAAATATTATAGTACATTATAGAGTTTGTTTGTACAATTTATACGATATTTTATATAGCGGTTTTGAATTGTTTGTCTGAAAAGCTTTTGTTTGGTTTAACTTGGAAATGTAAAGCTTATACTAATAAAGTTCTTTGGGGCGATGTTAAGATATTTAAATGATTTGATACGTACTAGTTATATTCTAAATATAAATATATATTTACTATTATATAGTATATAATAATTTAGTCAATTTGTGATTTGTTTGAGATGTTTAAAGTGTCTAATGATTTAACATGTTCTCACACTAAACTTATGGTTTTGTTACTAACTATTAGATTGGCTATGGTTTATATATTTAAAGTCTTCAATAGCAAAGCTTAACATTAATTATTTGATAATAAATCATTGATAACTTTGATTAGATTAATAATGTCAAAATTAGTATCATCAATACAATTAATTGTATCAGGCGTTTTAGATTAAGATTTTGTTCCTAACATAAATGATAAATTGAACGTTTGTTAAATGCAAGTTATAACTTTTTGAGGATCCACATTATCGTTTGGTGACTATTTTATTAAATGCCATATTATCGTGTGGTGACGCCTTTATTAGATACATGGCTCAGTTGAATGACTATTTCCATGATTTCGGTGATTTTGTGTCGAATAAAGTGAATTTTTATTCACTGGATTTTCATGGATTTTCATGCAAGAACTTTGTGTATTTGGTATAAAACGGTGAATTCAAACGAACGTTTAATTAATTTACTAAAATTTATTTATAATAATTTCGGTGATTTTGTGTCGAGGAAAGTGAATATAAAAAGGATTTTAATGCAAGTACTTTATGTTTTTGGTTATAAAACGGTGAATTCGATCGGATTTGACCATTAAGTTATTTTAATAAAATTTATGTATAATGATTTCGGTGATTTTGTGTCGAGTAAAGTAAATATAAATAGGATTTTCATGTAACTGCTTTGAGTATTTGATATAAAACGGTGAATTCGATCGAATTTGAATCATTAATTATTTTAATGAAATTTATTTGTATAAGTTTTGGTGATTTTCCGTCTAATAAAGTGAATATAAATAGGAATTTCATGCAAGTACTTTGTATATTTGAAATAAAACGGTGAATTTAAACCAATTTGAACGCGTAACTATCTGAATAAAATTTATTAATAATGATTTCGGTGATATTATGTTAAGTTAAGTGAATATAAGAGCAAATAGGATTTTCATGCAAGTACTTTGTGTATTTGGTTATAAAACGGTGAGTTCGATCGAATTTGACCATTTAGTTATTTTAATTAAATTTATTTATAATGATTTCAGTGATTTTGTGTCGAGTAAAGTGAATATAAATAGGATTTCCATGCATGTTCTTTGTGTATTTGGTTATAAAACCATGAATTCGATGGAATTTGACCATTTAGTTATTTTAATTAAATTTATTTTTTAAAAAATTTCAGTGATTTTGTCTCTAGAAAATTGAATATAAAACGGTGAATTCTATCGAATTTGAACTCTTAATTATTTTAATAAAATTTATTTACAATGATTTCTGTGATTTCGTGTCAAGTAAAGTCAATATAAATAAGAATTTCATGCAAGTGTAGGTATTTGGTATAAAACGGTGAGTTCTTTCGAATTTAAACGATTGATTAATTTATTAAAATTTATTTATAATGATTTCGGTGATTTCGTGTCAAGTAAAATGAATATAAATAGTGATTTCATGCAAGTATGGGTATTAGGTAAAAAATGGTGAGTTCTTTCGAATTTAAACGATTGATTAATTTATTAAAATTTATTTATAATAATTTCGGTGATTTTTTGTAGAGAAAAGTGAATATAAATAGGATTTTCAAGCGAGTACTTTGAATATTGGATATAAAACGGTGAATTCGATCGAATTTGACCATTTAGTTATTTTAATTTAATTTATTTATAATGAGTTAGATGATTTTGAGTTGAGTAAATTGAATATAAAACAGAGAATTCTATCAAATTTAAACGCTTGATTATTTTAATAAAATTTATTTACAATGATTTCGGTGATTTCGTGTCAATTAAAGTGAATTTAAATAGGAATTTCATGCAAGTATGGGTATTTTGTATAAAACGGTGAATTCTTTCGAATTTGAACTATTGACTAATTTATTCAAATTTATTTATAATAATTTCGGTGATTTTGTGTCGAGAAAAGTGAAAATAAATAAGATTTTCCTTCAACTACTTTGTGTATTTGGTATAAAACGGTGAATTTGATCGAACTTAAACGTTTAAATATTAAACGGGGACACCGGACCAAATCTATACTGACATACTTTTCCTTTCCATTTGTTTACAAGGCAAAAACTTTGATGCAAAGAGGCCATAACTGATATGCCCCTAAAAGTAATTGCTGGTGACATTAGTGAATTTTCTGTCTTCCAGATAGTTCATCAGTGTTAAGTGGCATTTTTTATGTGTCAAGAGTTTCCGGAGATAAGTTATTTTTAACTCTGCGCAAGAATTTGCCGTATATAATAAGTTTTTTGATGGGAAATTTTTTATTCTAGCAACAATACACTCGACTAAACTGTCACATTCTATACAAATATGCAAATAACGACTCGTAATCAGATGTCTTGGTGAATCGATTTGCTGAAGACCTCCATAATTAATTCTTTTTGCAAAAATTATTTTATAATTGACTACGTGACGCAGTCATTTTCAACTATGTAGCTATTTTAAAAGTTCCTTTAAAAAATCTCCGATAATGACGATTTTATAAAGTTACAGTTTCATTTCGTTCGGAAGTTATAGACCTTAAGTATTTTTCATGTGATAATTTTACAATATTGCAAAGGATTTATCTTTTTTCTTGAATGACCTTTTATGGTAGCATACCTCATTGAATAAATAGGTTATCAGATCAATACAATTAAAACCTAACCATTTCATCTAACTAAAACAACAAAAGCTTTAAAAAACATAATTTCAATGTAAAGTTTATGATATTACATTTTTTGATTTGGGTTACATTGATTTTGAAGCAGTCGTTCGACCAAATCGAACACAATTTTCCTGCAATAATTTCAATTTCTCAAAAATATATATTATAACCAAATGTAGGAGAGCTTTTATTTAACACATAAACTTTCAAAAAATATAATTCTATGTGCCAGTGATTTTATGCTCCAGTAAAAATTTGCTGTACTGTTTTCACAATAATTTTGCCTTTTTGGTATATTATATATATATATATATATATATATATATATATATATATATATATATATATATATATATATATATATATATATATATGCCATATCTACGATTCTATATAGATGAAGATCTAGAGTTAAAAGTCAAAATTATATGGTTGTGCAACTTTATTATAGAGATAAAAAATATAAATTTTTTTTCTCTACAAGAAGTTCACCACAAAAAGCTCAATAATAGCTTTTTGGAATATTTGTATCTTTATAAATATTTTTTTCATAATTTTGGTCGGAAAACGTAAAAAAAAATATATAAAATGTTGGTTTTATATTATATTTGGGGTAAAACGACGAAAAGCATAAAGTTGATTTAAATATGGGAGAGTCTATTTGTAAATTTACCAAGCACAAAATTCACTTAATTGACTTTTATTTATAGAGAAAATTTAAAAGGAAAACATAAAAAATAACCACCTCGTTTATTTTTATTTTTAACCCTACATGTGACACGAAGATTTATCCTATTGTATATGGATTTAAATGGTTTGTTCTATTATTAGAACGTAATTTAATAATGGGAGTTTTTTTTTTTGTTCAACAAAAATAAAAGTTTAAGAGGATTGAAATTTAATTTTAATTTAACGAGCTTGTGATATATATTTACACTTTTGTATATATTGAACGCACAAAAATGTTAACCTTATTTGATAAACCCACATTATTTGATTGTTTGATAAAGAGAATATACCGTCTTATCGTTCCACACGTGTTGCAATATATATTCGTAATAAACCAAAATAATACTATGGTACAACAATTCGAATTAGTCACAGACAAAATGTTTATTTATACATCATATATATGAACGTCGTAATGTTCATTTGACCTTTTGTATAACATTTCGGTTTTATAGCTGATCATTAATTTATTTAATAAAGGATTTTCTTACTGAGCTGGTTAGTACAGCGATAACTCGTCATATATACGAACGTTAAAAAGATTTCAATGGAAATCAGTCGAATTTACAGTAATGTTAATATAAAAGATCCCCTAACATTATTTACTTTAAGGCTCATAAATTATTACACATTATAATATTATAACATTTCAGGAGAATAATCGGAAAAAATTAAAAATAATTTCCCTGTGGGTAACAACGTACTTACAATTATGCGTACAAGTGTATAAATTTAGAAGAAAATTAAATAAAATATTTTCTCATCCTTCAAGATGATAATCTCACTATACTAAATTAGCTTTAATTGAATTTCGAATGAAATTTCTATCTGCGTTTATATTAAGGAAAACCCCTCTATACATCTCCATAAGGATATAGTTAAAAAATAAAAAACCAGCAGGACATTATATATTTTATGTTCGCCAATCTCATAAATATACATAGCCGCATATAACCAGAAAAATTGTTAACGACAGCCGTTAGTAGGGTCATTATATGTATAATACGACTTTTATATATATATATATATATATATATATATATATATATATATATATATCATGAAATAAATAAATGTATTCGTCAATTTACCATAAAATAACCATAATTATTATACTGGCTATAATTTAATATATAAACAAAATTTATTTATGACATCTCGTATTTTCTTTTTTATACATTTCCAGTTCCACCAGAAGAATTACGTATATTGGATGAGAAGGGAACGTACATACCTCATTATATATTAGGACCATATAATGAAGGATCATCAATTAATGTGACATGTGTATCACTTGGTGGTAAGTAAAATAATATATTTTTGTAAATCATGTTTGTCAAACCTTTTTTATGCCTGTCCTACTATAAATAAGTGTTTTTTACATCCTTTTTATCGTTTAACTTTTTATATGAGGGAGGTGTATGTGAGTTATGTATGAGTGATATGTTTAGTATATGTACGAAAATGTGACAATAGTAACAATATTTGCTTTATTGAAAAAAAGGAAACAACAATAAAACTTTTATGTTTTGAAAATAAACAAATCCTTAATCATATATGCACAATATTTCAGTAAATACCAAAATAATATTATACTATATGTATATCTGCCTTTCGCAAAAATTTCTTTTGAAATCCAAATTATTGAAAATTTTTTTAACAAAGAGTTAGCAGTTAAAGAAAGGGTGAACTCAATTATCTGCGTGTGTGCTCTTAAACTTTGACTTTGAAGAAACGAGGTCAAGCAATGTGAGAGAGGGTCAGAAACGTTTGATGTTTTAGTATGCTTGTCATTTTAAAAAGGATTGAGGTTAGTGGTCAATATGTTTCCTACATATATTCAGTTCTCATATTCCCTGACCAACGATCTGATTTTTTCTAAGGCTGTAACAAGGGTATTGGTAGGGTATTGGTAGTGGAAAAGAGTCATATACATGTTATTGTGCACCATGAAGCCGACCCTTTATTGACAAAGCTACATAGTGTTCTTGCAAAGACAGCCAAATTATTATGGTCAGTTGCTATGATAATTTTTGCCAAATAACAAAAGCCAAACTCATCGCGTAGCACACTTGGATATATACAATAAAACATAAAAATCCACTACTTGGTTTTGTCATTGAATACTATGACACCATATAAAACCATATAAAAAAAATTTGAAAATGTTCGTAGCTATGACAATTTCATTAAACAATGCACACAATTAAGTGTAATTTTTATTCATAGTTTTTATGCCTCACTCATTTTAAGCGAGGAAATATTTTAAGCAATTATTATACTTTTCGGACAGCGTAACAAAAATTTTGGAAATTTAGGAGAATATTTTTCAAATAAATGTCACCAATTTTATTCATAAATATATCATCATGGGTTTCGGATACAGTCTAAGTAGTTATCAGTTGTGATATTTGTTAAAAAAGGTGGAATTCATATAATTGAGGTAGACCTTCCTTTAAAAAAGCCTTGTTGGCCTTCTCATAAATGACGTCCTATAAATTTTTTATTCAGTTATATATGACTAATTCAAGCAGTTTCAAAATTGAAACCAACGACTTTTTTCCTCTGTAGCATGATTCATCAATCCCTCACCTTTTTTGTAGCCCTAAAAAAGGCGTTAATTTAGTAACCTTCCAATGGGTTGAAAACTCACCACTTCGGACCAATTGATTGAAGAGCAGACATAAAGAGATTCAGTAAGTTTAAGTCCTAATGTTATCAATTACTGAGTATTTTATCGGGACCACATCCGTTACCGAATGAATTAAGCACGTCTAGAATATCTTTCATTTCTGTATACACTGATATCTGTATACACTTGTTCAGGTTGTGATTTTTTGAAGTTACAATACACTTCTGTTTACTGGACTGTTTTTTTTTAGCAAATTGTATTGGACTAGTTTATGAAATAGCTTTAGTCAGGCGTTTTGAATTAAAAAAATCGGAAAAGTAACTTAAATCGTTCTTGATAAAC
The DNA here is from genome assembly GCA_963556175.1 of Tipula confusa. Lineage (NCBI taxonomy): Eukaryota > Metazoa > Arthropoda > Insecta > Diptera > Tipulidae > Tipula > Tipula confusa. The sequence goes on along the minus strand of OY744476.1, from coordinate 19,947,894 downwards.
CCAGTAACTTTTCAGTGAACATTCTCAATTAAAGCTACCAAAAATAAACATACCTATGTTTTCTCTGGAGACTCTGTACGTTGACTGGCAATCGTTTTTTGATATATAAACGTCCACCAATCTAAACGATAACACTATGGGCAGAACATACAACAGATGACACAAGTCAAAATTTAGCTGAGTTACCATAAGATTTTTAGCTCGACGCATAGATATGCTCGAATCACTTCAAAGCGCATTCAGACGTATCAAACCCGAAGTGTGAAACAATATTCCTTCCAGTAACCACCACGAACGAGTGAAGGGTAACACTGTGTTAAAATCAATTGTGAAGTTTCCATCGTGAGCCCAGGATAATTATTGTTTCATTGCAATCATTTTTAGTTGCTATATGCCGAAGAGCATTCGTAAAGAAGACCAACCGATGTATCAACTGCTTTGGATGTCATCGCCCGGTATTTTGTTGTCAATCCCGACATATAAGTGCCAAAAATGTGGCAAGAAGCATAAAACTCTTCTGCATCAAGCCGGAAAACTCGACGAACCAAAACGAGAAATCTCATCAGATCAAATAACAAGAATGCTCGTAAAAAATATCATTAAAGCCGTAGATAACTCTGGAAAAACCATATCATCCAGGGTTTTCCTGGATTCCATTTCACAGACTAGCTTTGTCACCGAAGCAAGTGCTCAACGACCACAATTAAAAAAGCAAATTGCACGAATCCCAATAAGTGGATTAGGTCTATCTTGATATTATGTTTTTAAGGACCTGGTTGCAATAAACATTAATCCAGAACCTTTACCTGGATTCATTGTACAGGCTCTCGTGATGTCAAAAATTACTAACGTGCTACCACCTAAAAAATTGTCAGTTGATTTAATCCCGTACACCGGACTCAAATTGGCCGATCCGTAATTTGATAAACCAAGTTCCATCGATGTACTCATTGGCGTTGATTAATTTCTCCACAACATTCGAAACGGTCAAACTCATCAGCCGTAATGAGCCAGTTCTATAAAAAACCCGTGTTCGGCTGGGTATAGTTTCTGGTCAAACCAATCATTCTAACGAATATCAGCTAGTTTCATTTCAAACCTGAACGACATCAGAAACCGAGATGGTAGACTTTGATCAAAGCTTACGCAAGTTCTGGAAGTTAGAATCAGCCAAGCCCTAGAAAAAAAATTTTCTGCAGAAGAGGCTTTCTGTGAGGCTCATTTCGTCAAAAAATGTTTTTTATTCGGGATCCAAGTTTTACCAAGCAATACCACGAGTTTATGGGTGAACATGAAAGACTAGTGTATTCAAAGCCTCGGGTATATCAAGCAAGATACGAGTGGGCTTTGATGACTCAGCCAAATCCAGCACTGGCCCATTACTGAAATATTGCTTAGCAATCGGACCCACGGTATTATCAAGTTTATATATGCTGTTATTTTTACATTTCCGAGAACAAAAGATCGCCTTTTCCACCGACATAGAAAAAATGCATCGCAAGGTCGAGCCAGTTTGACCAGAGGATACAAACTTTAAACAAATTATCTGGCAATCTAATTTATCAGAACTAATCCGTCACTTACGTTTGATGACCGTAACAAATACGGTTTAGCCTCTACATCGTTTTTCGCCACGAGAGCTTTTCAGCAAATATCAAAGAAAAATTAAACCTTCCCACCTGCAACCGCTTATGTCATAGCCAAAGACATATATGTAGGTGGCATTATAACTGGGGCTGATAATTAAGGGGTTAGCGATGCAATTGAAAGAACAGGTAACTACGATTCTAAATGGATATGGCTTCTGTCTACAAAAATGTATATCCAACAGTAAGCAGATACTATCGAGCATTCCACGCGAGCATCGAGAAGATAAACTCAAATAAATTTGTAACCATAGACAACCGCGCGATGAGTCTGTGAAAGTATTGGGCATCCAGTTGAATTCAGATGCCGGTCGAAGATAAAATCAAATTTCAAAACATTAAACTCCATATCTATTTCCACAGATTCATACAAGCTGAACAAGGTTCCACCATAGACTGGTGTAAACTTTTCCATTTAGAGGTGTGTGCCACTTTTTCCTTAGCCCATCTCGTAGAAACTATCAGAGAAGAATCCAGCTTAAAAATATATTAAACGTATTTATGAACCAACTCTTAAATCATAGAACTGGCTCAGCAGTCATCCACGAAGTTACCCATCTTTCGATCACACATTGGAAATACTTAGTACTTCAACCCGAGAAAATTGGAAACATGTTTCAACAGCTCAAAATTCGGTGGACTGCGCATCCAGAGGGCTTTCTCCAAATGAACTCAAATCGCATTAGAAGCCAGAACCAGTGGCATGCATCTTCGGTGGGAGGAATTAATTAATGTCGTATTAACAAGAATAAGAGTCGAAAATCATTAGACCCATTTCTAGACAGGTTTGGAATAAGCATCGAAGGCAGACTTCAAAATAGTTCAGTTTCATACTCCATAAAACATCCAATTATCATTCATCCAAACTCATGAGAAAAACTATAATCATTGAAAAATTTCCTAACCTTGTACCAAAAATTTATAGACCCATTTGTAATATACCAAAAATGATTTGGCCATTAAAATTCATATATTATTATACATTGCAGGTATAATTTTCCCCAAATGAAAATTATATAAAGAAAAAACAAAATTTAGTCTGACCATGGGTAATGAACCACGAATTTAATGAGTATGTAGTCCAATTTTATATACTTTCGGTATTTTTTGTTACTTTATTTCCTGCGTACTTCAAAAAGTTTCCGTAAATGAAATGAATAAACCCATGTAACCCAAAAAATAAAAATACAACAAAGCTTCAATGTTCACTTTATTTTTTAACTTTTAAATTTTACGAACCGTAATTTAATCTGTATACGTCCACTATTATTGTTATATTGTTTCCTTAATAAAACTATCCCTTGTCGCCCAACAGTCGTATACTCAGGTAAACAATTGTGAATAACTATTAGAATTTACCCACCGTACAGTCAAAAAACAATTATTATAGTTTTTAATGATTTTAACAGTATCATAAATATATGATATCGTCTTAACAACAAAATAAGTTACCAGCATTGTAAAAAAGTTTATTTAAAAACACTAAAAACTTAGAAACAATATGGAAGAACAAAGAATAACTTTCCACACACAAATATGGATAGGTAGGAGTACTATACGGAAACCACAATTCCCCATGCTTACTTTTAGAATATGATATTGGATTTAATTTTTTACTCTTAACCCAAAAAAACATAAATAAACTTTCATTTTAATTTTAAATTTTTCTAAAAGCTCAAGAATGGAAAGAGTTGTTTTGAGGCCGATGTACACAGTTTTACATTATTATACAAAGGAAATTACTTTTCTTTCCAAGAAATAAAAAAAAAAATATAGAAATAAAACTGCGAACATAATTTCTTCATAATTATGTTGTTAAATGCTGGAAGGTTTTAGTTTTATTTTGTTTATGTTGCTTGTACTTGTACATAATATTATTTACATAAGGGTATTATTCTCTTTCTCTAGTATTTTTAGATTATAAACGTATTTGTATATTTGTAAGCTTTAAAATTATTTATAATTTATATATTCTAATTTAAAGCTTTGTTCAACAAGTTGGAGAATCGAATAATGGTTAGAAATGTATCAGTACGGTTTAAGATATATTCTTGGCACTAATTTAAAAATTAGTGGACGCCACAGCAAATTAACTAAACAACATAATTTATTGTCCCAATAATTTTAAATTTAATATAGACATTTAACTCAGAAAATTTAGTGCAATAAGTAATATTTTTTAATATGTATCTGTGAACCGAAGGAATTTGCAGTATTAGTTTAAATGTAACAAATTTGAAAACATTTTACAATCTAAGGTTAAACTTTGAAAACTTATGCTCGCTATGCAAGACTTTTTTAACCAAAATTATAGCAATCCATTGAGTTAAAAAGAAAAACATTTGATGTTTTCAAGGTTATTCAAATTTTATTTCCCAATTATTTTTATTTTAATTACTCTAATTATTCGAATTTTATATAAGCCCACGGAACCTTCGAAGTTTACGATAAGAAATCAGCAAGTGAATAAACCATTAAGTTACCAATTCTTAAATTGTTACTAGCTTCATAAAAACTATAAATTAGTTATTCAAACTTATTATTAACGCGTGCTTTAATTTGAATTTTGCATTTTTCATGACAACAGCTATTATATGTTAAGTGGTAGTAATTTACCACGTCTAATAATATTTGGCTTCTAAAAAGTGATTTTTAACACCTTTATAAAATAAGATATACTTGGTATGTAAAAAGTGATGCAGATTCTTAATTCGTTAATTTACTTTCAAAAATTGTAAATGCATCTATAACAGGTTTCGTTAAATACTCGTTAAGTTATTTTATAATTTAATTACTTTTTATTGGTTAGTTATTTTGAAGTATCTTATAATCGAAATAAACAAATTATTCGTTATTTTGTTAAGGTTGAAAAGTTTCGGTAAGTTAACGAAAACAAATTTCATTTTAATTTACCTTTTAAAAACTTTTAATATTTCGTTAAAAACTCGTTAATTTTTTTGAGTACTTTTAAAAAAAACTATTGTTACTTTTTAAAAAACTTTGTATAGTCCAAATAGAAAAATATTTCGTTGGGTCGTTAAACTGAAAAAGTTTCGTTAAATTTACTTGAAAGAAAAGTGTTTAAAAAATAATGGATTGAATTCATCATTTTCGTTAAGTTATAAATGCGTTATATAGATGCGTTGCAACTGTTAAATTAAATAACATTGAGCTATAATTAGATGTTCCATTTACTTTTTCCTGTGCTTTAACACTTTGTAATAAATCAAGCAGATAAAGTTGAATTCCATTTTGAAATTCTTAATCTTGTACACAATTTATTACTGTAATTTGAACAAATTTCAGAACACAACGATAAATTTAAATATTCGCATTAAATCTTGTTGGTTGTTCCAACAATTTACGCAATAAAAGTTTAAAGGAAAGAAACACTTTACTTATTTATAATGGAAAGTCTACATAAAAGGATTAAAATAATTTTCGAAATATTCACCTGTTAACCTTAAATTTCGTTTATATAAAATTTAGAATCAATGTTTACCTATTATAGTATAAAAGCTTAATGAAGATACCTGAAAAGGAAACTTCTGGAGAAGGGAGCATTTCGAAATTAAAAATCATTTAAAAAAATCCCAGAACTTCTATGTCAAAAGAAAAATTAGTAGGGTTGGTAAAATTAGCAATATATTTAGTACACTTCTTGAAAATAAGGACAACAGTACCTTATAAATGATTTTACTAAAATATAGGGGCGTAGAAGTAGTATTTTGTGAAAATTAACTTTTTAAAAATTATATATATATATATATATATATATATATATATATATATATATATATATATATATATATATGTATATATATATATATATATATATTAAAAATTGGAATGTCTTCCATATATGCTAGTAAACTAGGAACCAGGCAACAGCATCAACATTCGCTTGTGAATCAATCAATGGAGAACGAAAAGAAGGCAAGTTTATATGATGATTTCATGGTACAACTGAATAAAAATTCAAGCAATTATAGAAAAATTGTGATAAAATACGTCGCTGACTACAATGCCGATTATACTAACCATACAACAAATTTAACAAGAGTTCAATACAACAGCATGCTTGGAGTGTACATCTAAATATATTCAGCGCATGGATGGCCCACTTAGTCTTTTTGTATATTAAGCTGAGAAATGAATCAGCGATGCACCAGAGCAAATTAGTGAACAGTAGGATAATGCCTGTAGGAAAATACAATTGCGTAACTATTGCAGAAGTTAAAGTTAATAAACTTTTAATAATGAGAACAATAAAATAAATCTACAAAGGTTACAAAATTCGCAAAATGTTGCTTGCTTCGTTCTAAAAACTGTGGGCAACCAAAAAGCAGTGGAACTCATACAGTGTGTGTTTGAACAATGCGTCAAAATGTTAAATTAATATAACCAAGAAAGAAACTATTACAAATAGAGAGATGTCAAAATACCACCCGACATGTTATTCTTAAATGCAAGAATTGTCCATGATTAAATTTATTTCGATAACATTCCAATTTCCTGGGAAAAGGACACAAGGATGCTGATTTATCGTTCAGTCAGTTGAAATCAATTGACAGATGCAATTTGGAACGTATTCAAAACCGTTAAAAGAATTTTTTGGATTACTTACTAAAGAAAATATGCGGGGCTGGGCATAATAAAATGTGTTCGCATAAAAAATATTTAATTTTATTTTTCATTAGAAGTGAATTGTACACTTATGTTTTAAAAACAAAAGATTAAAAGTTAAAAACAAAAGATTATTTTAGGTATAAATTAACAACTTTTAAATCTTTATCAAAAATTTTATATTGAGAAAAAGAGTAGGTGATATTAAAACAAAATAAAAAAATAAATTAATTAAATGATGAAAAAAATATAAATAAAAAAAATTTTAAAAAAATAATAATTTCCAGAAAATTGAGAAAAACTAGTAGCGGCCATTTCGAAAAATAAAAACGTAAAAATGGTACTGTTATATATATATATATATATATATATATATATATATATATATATATATATATATATATATATATATATATATATATGTTGTTGTCAACGACAAGGATTCATTTGTGTTGTCAATAGTAACATAATTTTAACATTTATTAATCATTACCATTAATTTTAATGGTTTCGTTAAGCATAAAGTGTAACCAAAGTCAAATATGTGTATATAGCCTGGAGGATAATTTAATGATACGGATTTATTAAAAATTATTTACAAAATTATTAGCTTAATTCAGTTAAATAATTTTTGCAATTTTTTTTTTAAATTACTTGAAATAAATTAAATCAAGTGTGTAATTAGCTTTAAATATTATTGTTGTAAAATGTTAAATTTGTTAAAAAAAAAAATGAAATTACTATTTTATATATATATATATATATATATATATATATATATATATATATATATATATATATATATATATATATATATATAAACAATTTGTATGTATATATGTATATAGAGCATAATTTAATTTTACCCATTATTTACTAAATCAAGTGGAAATATAAAATATTTTTATTATATCGAATTACGCCAAATTGAGTAAAAATATAAAATATATTATATAAAAAAAAAATCTAATTTTTTATTTAAAATTTTTATTCCTTCACAATATATTTTACAATTTAGCATGTTACATTAATTTTTTATTTTATTTTTTTTTTGTCTTGTACACTGTTGGTGTACATTGTACAATGCTATCATCATGGTGTTGTGGAGAATGAAAATCAAAATGAAAATTTTACAATTGAGTGATGATATTCATAACATTATGTATATATAAAAAAAAAAATATAAAAATATAAAAATTTCAGCATTTCTACCATCATTATTATTGTAATCGACATAGTGTTACTATGGGAATACTAATGAATCTGATTCTGATGATAACGATGATAATAACTATCACAATCAATTCCCTTTATTTAAAAATAATTATTTATATATATATATAAATATATATATATATATATATATATATATATATATATATATATATATATATATATATATATAATACTTCTAGTATATCATAGAAAGTTTTCTTTATTTTTTTCTAAAATTTTCTTTGATTTCCGGTCATAGATTTTTTTTCGTTGATTTTGGTCTGAAGAGTTCTATGATTATACGAAACTATAATTCAATTTATCAGCAAATTATACCTTAATTTTGAAAAAACTTTTCGCTTTTTCAAATAATTAAAATAATTGAATGTGCAACTTATATTCTCAAAAACAACGAATTAATTTTGCAACTTTATCTAATTATTTCTTTAATAAAACCAAATATTTTGGTTAATTCAAAGAATACATTTTATAAATCAACGAATATATTTGTTGAATTATAGCATAAATAATTTTTTTGTTCAGTTAATTCAAAGATTAATTTTGCTTAAATGCAGTCCACTTTTTTTCAAAACAAAGAAGGTTCTCTTAAAAATATATATATATATATATATAGAGTATATTTTTTTTTTTTTTTTTTTTTTGAGTAAAATCAATGAAACGTTAAGTGTTTTTCAATTTTTTTTTATTTCGTATTGTATAGAAATGTTTAAACATAGACACTACATTATGTTTGTATTATAATTAAAAACATATCAAAAACTCTGTGGGTTCTGTGTATAAGTTGGCAAGTTTTAATGATTTTCAAAATTTATATTCGGGATTATTTGAACTGAAATTATTTCTGAACATTTTTAACATGTCTGTTACTTTTTTAGCATCATAAATTTACTCAATACTTTCTATGAATGTTGATATGAGTTCTTCAAAATCTTTAATAATATCACCTGCTAATTTTCGACTCAGCGACATATGGTCGTATAACTTTAAAGCAAAACAAACATTCTGTTGAATAATCAAAACTACTTTGAAAAACTAATTTGAAACTAATTCCGGTTCTATTACTGTGGTAGAATAATTAAAAAAATAATTACTCTCTAAAGATTGTAACATTGGATGTTGTCTTACTATAAGTAATGACAAAATGCATACATATTTTGAAATGATTATATATATATATATATATATATATATATATATATATATATATATATATATATATATATATATATATATATATATATATATATATATATATATATATATATATATATATATATATATATATATATATATATTGCCACATTTTGATGAAATTTTGTTAGTTGCTCGTTATCAATAATTGTTATTTAAAGTTCAGATTCTAAATGAAAACAATCAAAAATCTTTCTCAAAGTTTTTACATTATTTTTAGGTTTTCCGACCTTGTAAACAATATATACCCACATTTTTAATAGCTTTACCAAAGTCGTTTATTCGAACAAAAAAAAACAATCAAACCGCGAAGCCACAATATTTAACAAAATACCTTTTTGATGTTTTTAATTATATATAATAAATATCACGACAGACGAACTCGCACAACATGATTCTATGTAATGCAGGTATAGGATTATGTATATATGTATAGTTATGTATGTGTGTAAAAATATTATGTTTATTATCTTGTAGAAGTCAAATCAAAGTAATTTCCCAACCAAAAAACCATAAAATAAACAATAAACGACTTTTACCACAGATTTCTCATTTTCACCATTTTGTCTTGTGATTTTATATTATGACTCATCAAAAGAAAATAATAAAATATGAACATATATAGTAAATAAATAAAAACTGAAAATGAGGAAAATATGAAGAACTAAAAATGTGATGTGAGATATGTGTATTTGTGTAGAATACATATATACATATAAAAGTTGAGGAAATATGTTTATTGTTGTTGTTGGATATTTTCTTTACGTTTCGAAACTCGACAAGTGTTTTTATTTGCATAAAATATTTTTTTGTTTTTTTTTTTTTTTTGTTGCTGGTACTGGTGCGGCTGCTGCTGCTGCTATTGCTATATGATCAGCTTGCCTCAACCAAACGATAAGTTTTGTGTTTATACAAATTTTTGTTTGGTTTTATTTTGTTTATATTTTTGTTTTTCTTCAATGTTGAATAAACACATACGAGATAAGAACAAATCTGTGCTGTGCTGTATAGTTTTAGTTTGTCTTTTAAACAGTAACGGGTGGCAGATAAAAAATTATGTAAATATATATATATATATATTTGTGGATTAAAAGTTGAATTTTAATGGTACACAAACTCGTGCAGTATATATTTTTATCGAATTTATAAGAAGATTTAAACTAAAAGGATTAAACTTCTTTAAGAGTCCATTTGGTTGGGGCGCATCAACCAAAGATCTCCTTTTTTAGTTTGGTGAATATAAAAAACCTTTTTCCCAGACCAGTAAGTTATAAGTTAGTCTTCACAGTTTAGCCTACGATACAGTTTCTATTTTATCAAAAGCGCATTCATTCGAATTGGTCGTTTTGATGTCTTTTTCGCCGTTTTGGTGCTAAATTTTGTCATTCTGGTCTATCTCCAACCGCTTCTTTCTATAGTTTTTTTTCTGGTTCTAGAGTACCAGATTTGTAAAAGTTTGCGCATTTATTATAATGCGTTTATTTGTCTCAAGTGGGTCTGGTACGGGGAATTATTTTTCCATCTGTTTGCATTAGAAATGTCCAGGGGTTTGCTTATCGTTTTATCTTGATTAGTCAAAATGCCTGCAGGCTTTGCACCAACAAGGAGAATATAGTCGCTGGAGCATATTGCCTCTAATTTTACGTGTTTATCCATTTCGGATTGCCGATCTTCAACTTTACGACTCTATGCTTTTGATTAACCTATTATTTCCACTCATCATTATAATCATCTATATAATCCACATTGGAACAAAACGATTATCTGCTTCTTAATTGCAGATAATTTAGAAAAATTTTGGGATTTTGAATTCAATTTGTTTGCCTTTTTTAACTTCGGCCACATTTAGATTAGGAAGTGAGACTGCCTCAGAGCATTTTTAATCTTTGGATAGTATTGACTTTTTTGAGGTATTACAAACTAGCCAACAACTCATGATCAATTACTATTTCATAAGGATGGTCGTAGAGATAATAACTTGCATTTTCCGAAACCTGGAATATGATCTAGATATATTTTATCGATGCTCTCCTCTGAACAAACCACACAGTATTCTTGGGCAATGCAGCACATCGTTGCCTTATGATCATCGCCCAGACATTTGCAGCACAGTTTACTTCTGTCTGGACCATCGTAATTTAGAGTTACATGGCCATATTCGAAGCATTTAAAAAAGCGCGCGGCAATGGCTCTTTCTCGCACTCTGCAGTACATCTATCCAAGTTTTATTTTCTCTTTATAAGGCATTTTCATTTCGGAACTTTCTTTTATGACTATATTACCACTATTTGTTACGCCAACTACTTGGGCTTTTTCTTTTGGAACGTTGCTTAAAACGTCATGAAAGCCATCTTTGTTTCTTGTGAGTAGTCCCAGCTCCAGGAGTATGTCATCCGCTTACGCCTAGCAGATGGCTCTCACCTCCGCAGCCGATTCATCCGGTTTAACCTTATTGTGGATTTCTTGAACTACATAGGCGTAGGATTTCCTTACTGCACATCTAATAAGAAGTGCTTCCGGTCTTACTCTGTCACGTTGCTTTTCCAGCTTTACTTCGGTACCTGATGTGGGCTGGAAATTTTGGTTAAAGTTCGTTTTATTTCGATTTCAATTACCAAATTTGTATACAATCTTTTTTCTTTTTTAAGACTGTTGTCTTTGCCACGCTTCTATGAGTAAACCTTCTGTGAGCCTGTTTTTTAATAATATAATAATATAATAATATAATAATATAATAATATAATAATATAATAATATAATAATATAATAATATAATAATATAATAATATAATAATATAATAATATAATAATATAATAATATAATAATATAATAATATAATAATATAATAATATAATAATATAATAATATAATAATATAATAATATAATAATATAATAATATAATAATATAATAATATAATAATATAATAATATAATAATATAATAATATAATAATATAATAATATAATAATATAATAATATAATAATATAATAATATAATAATATAATAATATAATAATATAATAATATAATAATATAATAATATAATAATATAATAATATAATAATATAATAATATAATAATATAATAATATAATAATATAATAATATAATAATATAATAATATAATAATATAATAATATAATAATATAATAATATAATAATATAATAATATAATAATATAATAATATAATAATATAATAATATAATAATATAATAATATAATAATATAATAATATAATAATATAATAATATAATAATATAATAATATAATAATATAATAATATAATAATATAATAATATAATAATATAATAATATAATAATATAATAATATAATAATATAATAATATAATAATATAATAATATAATAATATAATAATATAATAATATAATAATATAATAATATAATAATATAATAATATAATAATATAATAATATAATAATATAATAATATAATAATATAATAATATAATAATATAATAATATAATAATATAATAATATAATAATATAATAATATAATAATATAATAATATAATAATATAATAATATAATAATATAATAATATAATAATATAATAATATAATAATATAATAATATAATAATATAATAATATAATAATATAATAATATAATAATATAATAATATAATAATATAATAATATAATAATATAATAATATAATAATATAATAATATAATAATATAATAATATAATAATATAATAATATAATAATATAATAATATAATAATATAATAATATAATAATATAATAATATAATAATATAATAATATAATAATATAATAATATAATAATATAATAATATAATAATATAATAATATAATAATATAATAATATAATAATATAATAATATAATAATATAATAATATAATAATATAATAATATAATAATATAATAATATAATAATATAATAATATAATAATATAATAATATAATAATATAATAATATAATAATATAATAATATAATAATATAATAATATAATAATATAATAATATAATAATATAATAATATAATAATATAATAATATAATAATATAATAATATAATAATATAATAATATAATAATATAATAATATAATAATATAATAATATAATAATATAATAATATAATAATATAATAATATAATAATATAATAATATAATAATATAATAATATAATAATATAATAATATAATAATATAATAATATAATAATATAATAATATAATAATATAATAATATAATAATATAATAATATAATAATATAATAATATAATAATATAATAATATAATAATATAATAATATAATAATATAATAATATAATAATATAATAATATAATAATATAATAATATAATAATATAATAATATAATAATATAATAATATAATAATATAATAATATAATAATATAATAATATAATAATATAATAATATAATAATATAATAATATAATAATATAATAATATAATAATATAATAATATAATAATATAATAATATAATAATATAATAATATAATAATATAATAATATAATAATATAATAATATAATAATATAATAATATAATAATATAATAATATAATAATATAATAATATAATAATATAATAATATAATAATATAATAATATAATAATATAATAATATAATAATATAATAATATAATAATATAATAATATAATAATATAATAATATAATAATATAATAATATAATAATATAATAATATAATAATATAATAATATAATAATATAATAATATAATAATATAATAATATAATAATATAATAATATAATAATATAATAATATAATAATATAATAATATAATAATATAATAATATAATAATATAATAATATAATAATATAATAATATAATAATATAATAATATAATAATATAATAATATAATAATATAATAATATAATAATATAATAATATAATAATATAATAATATAATAATATAATAATATAATAATATAATAATATAATAATATAATAATATAATAATATAATAATATAATAATATAATAATATAATAATATAATAATATAATAATATAATAATATAATAATATAATAATATAATAATATAATAATATAATAATATAATAATATAATAATATAATAATATAATAATATAATAATATAATAATATAATAATATAATAATATAATAATATAATAATATAATAATATAATAATATAATAATATAATAATATAATAATATAATAATATAATAATATAATAATATAATAATATAATAATATAATAATATAATAATATAATAATATAATAATATAATAATATAATAATATAATAATATAATAATATAATAATATAATAATATAATAATATAATAATATAATAATATAATAATATAATAATATAATAATATAATAATATAATAATATAATAATATAATAATATAATAATATAATAATATAATAATATAATAATATAATAATATAATAATATAATAATATAATAATATAATAATATAATAATATAATAATATAATAATATAATAATATAATAATATAATAATATAATAATATAATAATATAATAATATAATAATATAATAATATAATAATATAATAATATAATAATATAATAATATAATAATATAATAATATAATAATATAATAATATAATAATATAATAATATAATAATATAATAATATAATAATATAATAATATAATAATATAATAATATAATAATATAATAATATAATAATATAATAATATAATAATATAATAATATAATAATATAATAATATAATAATATAATAATATAATAATATAATAATATAATAATATAATAATATAATAATATAATAATATAATAATATAATAATATAATAATATAATAATATAATAATATAATAATATAATAATATAATAATATAATAATATAATAATATAATAATATAATAATATAATAATATAATAATATAATAATATAATAATATAATAATATAATAATATAATAATATAATAATATAATAATATAATAATATAATAATATAATAATATAATAATATAATAATATAATAATATAATAATATAATAATATAATAATATAATAATATAATAATATAATAATATAATAATATAATAATATAATAATATAATAATATAATAATATAATAATATAATAATATAATAATATAATAATATAATAATATAATAATATAATAATATAATAATATAATAATATAATAATATAATAATATAATAATATAATAATATAATAATATAATAATATAATAATATAATAATATAATAATATAATAATATAATAATATAATAATATAATAATATAATAATATAATAATATAATAATATAATAATATAATAATATAATAATATAATAATATAATAATATAATAATATAATAATATAATAATATAATAATATAATAATATAATAATATAATAATATAATAATATAATAATATAATAATATAATAATATAATAATATAATAATATAATAATATAATAATATAATAATATAATAATATAATAATATAATAATATAATAATATAATAATATAATAATATAATAATATAATAATATAATAATATAATAATATAATAATATAATAATATAATAATATAATAATATAATAATATAATAATATAATAATATAATAATATAATAATATAATAATATAATAATATAATAATATAATAATATAATAATATAATAATATAATAATATAATAATATAATAATATAATAATATAATAATATAATAATATAATAATATAATAATATAATAATATAATAATATAATAATATAATAATATAATAATATAATAATATAATAATATAATAATATAATAATATAATAATATAATAATATAATAATATAATAATATAATAATATAATAATATAATAATATAATAATATAATAATATAATAATATAATAATATAATAATATAATAATATAATAATATAATAATATAATAATATAATAATATAATAATATAATAATATAATAATATAATAATATAATAATATAATAATATAATAATATAATAATATAATAATATAATAATATAATAATATAATAATATAATAATATAATAATATAATAATATAATAATATAATAATATAATAATATAATAATATAATAATATAATAATATAATAATATAATAATATAATAATATAATAATATAATAATATAATAATATAATAATATAATAATATAATAATATAATAATATAATAATATAATAATATAATAATATAATAATATAATAATATAATAATATAATAATATAATAATATAATAATATAATAATATAATAATATAATAATATAATAATATAATAATATAATAATATAATAATATAATAATATAATAATATAATAATATAATAATATAATAATATAATAATATAATAATATAATAATATAATAATATAATAATATAATAATATAATAATATAATAATATAATAATATAATAATATAATAATATAATAATATAATAATATAATAATATAATAATATAATAATATAATAATATAATAATATAATAATATAATAATATAATAATATAATAATATAATAATATAATAATATAATAATATAATAATATAATAATATAATAATATAATAATATAATAATATAATAATATAATAATATAATAATATAATAATATAATAATATAATAATATAATAATATAATAATATAATAATATAATAATATAATAATATAATAATATAATAATATAATAATATAATAATATAATAATATAATAATATAATAATATAATAATATAATAATATAATAATATAATAATATAATAATATAATAATATAATAATATAATAATATAATAATATAATAATATAATAATATAATAATATAATAATATAATAATATAATAATATAATAATATAATAATATAATAATATAATAATATAATAATATAATAATATAATAATATAATAATATAATAATATAATAATATAATAATATAATAATATAATAATATAATAATATAATAATATAATAATATAATAATATAATAATATAATAATATAATAATATAATAATATAATAATATAATAATATAATAATATAATAATATAATAATATAATAATATAATAATATAATAATATAATAATATAATAATATAATAATATAATAATATAATAATATAATAATATAATAATATAATAATATAATAATATAATAATATAATAATATAATAATATAATAATATAATAATATAATAATATAATAATATAATAATATAATAATATAATAATATAATAATATAATAATATAATAATATAATAATATAATAATATAATAATATAATAATATAATAATATAATAATATAATAATATAATAATATAATAATATAATAATATAATAATATAATAATATAATAATATAATAATATAATAATATAATAATATAATAATATAATAATATAATAATATAATAATATAATAATATAATAATATAATAATATAATAATATAATAATATAATAATATAATAATATAATAATATAATAATATAATAATATAATAATATAATAATATAATAATATAATAATATAATAATATAATAATATAATAATATAATAATATAATAATATAATAATATAATAATATAATAATATAATAATATAATAATATAATAATATAATAATATAATAATATAATAATATAATAATATAATAATATAATAATATAATAATATAATAATATAATAATATAATAATATAATAATATAATAATATAATAATATAATAATATAATAATATAATAATATAATAATATAATAATATAATAATATAATAATATAATAATATAATAATATAATAATATAATAATATAATAATATAATAATATAATAATATAATAATATAATAATATAATAATATAATAATATAATAATATAATAATATAATAATATAATAATATAATAATATAATAATATAATAATATAATAATATAATAATATAATAATATAATAATATAATAATATAATAATATAATAATATAATAATATAATAATATAATAATATAATAATGTAATAATATAATAATATAATAATATAATAATATAATAATATAATAATAATTAAAACCAAATTTTTATATGTTTATAAATTAGATTAAAATAAATTGATTTAACACAAAAAATAAATGAAACAACCAATAAATTGGTAAAAAAATTCTAAGCGATTTCGAGATAAAGCTAAAATCTAAATAATTGGACCAAAAAACAAATATTTTTGTTTAAAATAAATTTTAGAATAATCACATTCGCTACATAAACATTAGTCGTTATCACTGTGCACTGAGGTTTGAGTGTACACACCCTAAATTGACAGTTTTTTTTTCCTAAAAACTTGTATCTATAAATTGTTATTTTTAATTCCAAATGAATAAATTCTACGAATTAATTAAAACAAAATGCGCCTGGAGTATAGATAAAAACTAGTATATTGTTTTAGATATCGATACAAATAGTGCAAACGTGTACAAAAAACTATAACAACAATTAACGTTTAATTGGAGTTTTCATGAATTTTTTTATTATATTTTTATATTGAAATAATATTTGTATTGTTTTAATTATCTGAATAGTTTTTGTGATGAAAATGAATTAATGTTGCCGCTCCATTAGGACAAAATATTGTATATACATAAAACTGAATCTAAAAAACTACTATAGTGTTAATAATGATAATTTTTATTATGATTTATAGATTTAATATTTGGTTTTGGCAGAATTCAACCTCCATATATTTATAATAATTTTATTGATTGTGTAAATTTCGCACTTGAATAGATATTTTATACATTATTTGCATTGTATGGTGTCATTCACAGTTTATTCACACATATGTATTTGAACAATATTAAATTATGTGTCTAGACATATTCGATGAAACCATGGTATATTAGCATATACACATCATACTTTGAAATAACACTAAAGATATTACGACTACGTAAAATGTCGCGCAATAAGATCAAAGACTCAAATTTTCTGTGAAATCCCAAAATTGTACAGGAACATTTCAACAAATCTCATAAAATTTTTTAGTAGACACGAAATAGTAAAGTAACCTGATGATTTCAGGGTTGTGTACCAAGTACTAGCGATTTCAAAATAAATTATTAAGCGTTGCCTCTCTTGACCAAACATACTCAGTATGTAAAGTGAGTTTGTGACTCAACCTCATTTGCATTGGCCCAGAAGTTGCAAAATGGTAGTAACCCTCTTCGAATGAGTTCCACTAGATTACAGGTCAAATTAGCGTACCCACACCAATTTTACAGAAGCATTTAATCACATAAAAAATGTAAACCTGATTCATTCAACCAAATTGATGAGCTTTGCCATGCCATTTTAGTGTCCCAGAACTGATTGGAAACCTGCAATTAGTAGAGTTTAATAAATAAAGTTAGGTTGACATCTTATGCGGGCATTAATTAATTCTTTAAAATTTTAATAGTTGTTAAAATTTCAAAATGATAATTTTCTTTAAATAGTTAGGGTACTTGACAATCGAATACTAATTTGTTACGATGAAGTTTTTATAATAAGAATTCTAGTGAGGTTAGTTCTTTTCCATTCCTTTTTTACAGAAAAATTTAATTGCAGTGAGTTTTTGTTGCTGTTAAATAATTAATGCATTTTTATTAGTGGCGCCATCTCTGACCGGGAGTAGTATTTGCTATACGAATTGATAATTGTAGTTTTTTAATTCAGTATTTCATTAAAATGTATAACTGACAGAATGAAACCGTTTTTGAATATATACATTTTTGATGAATTGAGTTCACGTTTTAGTATTCAGAACAAGTAAATAATATTTGAGCAAAAATTATTTGTATGTGTACATATAGCATGAGTTTGTCTCCTTACGAAAAGCAGCATTAGATCAATATATAACATAATGTTTTAAAAAATATTAATATTATCGATTCTTTTATTTCAGGTCGCCCACTGCCAAATGTGACGTGGTGGCATGAAAACACATTACTTGACGCATCATCAACCGTCCTGTCAGACAATCGTGTTAAAAACATACTAAATTTAGATAAATTAAAACGAAGTAATTTAAATATGGTATTAACGTGTCAAGCATCGAACAATAATATCACCACACCAGTAACAAGTTCAGTGACATTAGACATGAACTGTAAGTATATACAAAAAAAATATATTTTAATTCTATTATTATGTTTTCCATTTTTGAATGATTTCTTTAGAGAATTGACTACTTTGCGTTAAGCAAAAATATAAATAAATTTTTTTCTTAGCTAAACTAAATCTTATATATATTTTGGTATATACTCGTTACGTATACCAACCAAATATTTTATAAACTTATCTCGAACAATCAAAACCATTTCGTTTTATGACTTGACTTTAATTTTTTTTTTATTAATATTATTGTTAGGTAACCAAATGAATTTTCTAAGAAAAATTTTCAGATTTTTTCGAGTTAAATTATTCTTATACCCTCTAAACTGGTACAGTAATTTATTTTTCTTCATACGGAAAAAATGGAATAAAAATATTAGGGTTTTCTACGCTTCTTACAAATTTTCCATCTGGTTTATTACGACTATTTCTTTTGATATAATTTTTGGTATTGTTTTTGTGATTTACATTTTTTTTTTTTGCACCTTATATTTGTGTTGAGCAATGCTGTACAGACAAAAACGTACGTGTTATTATGAAATAATTGTTATGTTTTGAGCTTTGTCATCGGATATCCGATTTGTGTATATAATTTTATGCTGAGGTCATGATTATATGTAATTAGCGTGATTTATCAATTAATCATAATATTTATATAAATCTGACCGTTATTGTTTGTAAAATTTTCATTTTGTTTTTTTGTCTCTTTGTCCTTAGAGTCGTGCATCAAAAGCATTGATGTGGAGATTCCATTTTATTTTCAGTTGTATTATTATATAGTATCGTTTTACTGATTGTTTAGGTCATGCGTGGAGATGGACATGGTGAAGATAGACATGAGCGGTTTTCATGTCTTATCTTTTAGGTCCCAATTTTTTAACTTCTATAAACGCTCATTTGCTGCGCTTACATCCTTTTTGCTTTTATATTAGTTTCTTCTAACAGGTCGTACAGTATATGATGATAACAACAACAAAACTCACACAAAACAACATTTAGGGGTAAGAAGTTTATCTGTAAAAAATATTTGATTGTCGAACTAGAAATAATTATAAAGCAAACTATCCGAAGAATGAAACAAAGAAACAAAAATAAAGCGGTACCTAAAGAGCATGGATGGAAATACTGGATATTTATCCAATAATACATATTACGTTTGCAGCTTAAAGGATAAAAAAAAATCGATGAAAAAAAAGTTGAGAAAAATAATGTTTAGTTTTATCTAATCTTTAATATTTGTTGAAATATGTACATAAAAAAAATCTTTTTAAATTTTAAAGTTATGACGTCTATACTGAATTTAGGAATTTAATTCGGGGAAAAATAGTACCATTATAAAACTTACTCTCTAGTTTTTGGTACAGTATTAAATACCAGCAAGTATTACAAACAATTAGATAAAGGAGTTATTTAACATTAATAAAGCATCTCTCAACTATGTACTATATTTAATTGTAACCAATAATTGTTATTTTTCACCATTGCACCACGATTTTCAGTTTAAAATACAAAAACTCTTAATAGATATTGCAGAAAGGTTTCGTAAGATTTACGAAGTCAGTAAAAATAAATGTAGTCTTCAAAGATGTTGGTCTCACTTTTACGATAGTAGAAACCATATATTGAATACTAAAACGATATATTTACAGGGACTTCTAGCCATTAGTAGCTCGTGCCGAATCAGCCGATCTAAAGCTTTTTGTATTGTTCAATAGACAACCAATTTTCTCAACCAGAGAAAAAGTAAAATTGGTTTTCCTCCCAAAAAGCCATTATCACTGTAACATCTGTATTTAGAATCGGATCACAATACGTAATTGAGTTAGTGTAAGTAATCACTTTACTTTTATTTCATAAACAACATCAGAAATTTTTATAAAATTCCTGATAACATGGTGGAATAGAATTCAGTAAATGTTGTCATCGTTGTGCTTGGGGTCACATTTCATGGGCATAATTATAACCATAGATGACCAAAGGTCTTGTACAACTACAGCTGTTTGGCATTTACAAAATATGTTCACTTTAACAGAGGAGTTAAGGCATCTAAAGCAAACAAGGCATGCTTTTATATCTCTTTACAAACAACTATCATTATAGTGAAAAAAGATCCGAGTTCTTTCTGTTTTTAGAGGTAGTAAACCAGTTTTTTAATCAAAAATTGATTAGTAAGTACTATTGTTTACTAATTATTTACTACATACTTAGCAAAGGCAATATAGTCATATGCGGATAAACATGAACAAATAAACACAAATTAATATAAAGTTTCCTGCTAAAAACACAACTGTGGAACTAACCTTACTAGTTCATACATTACCAAGAAACATCACACAGACACACAAATTACACTGCATTCGTCTAATTAAATCAAAAATATGACAACAACAACATAAAAGTATTGACAACAACAACCAATATTTTACTCGAATCAACATTTAGGGGATAATCTAAATTTATTTGTACACAATAGCTATTTAGTAGTCGAACTAGAAAAAAGTTTAAGGACTACAAAAAATATCTAAGATAGAAATAGCTTGAATACTAAAAAATTGGGCAAAGTATATAATGTTTTTTTTGCATTAAATCAAAGTTTGAATGAGTAAATTCGTCTTTAGAAATTTTTTTATTTGTTATAAAAAATATTTTTACCTCTGACCCATTTTCATAAGAAAACATTTGTAATTTAAAATAATCCATGTATCTAAGGGCCACGACTTCTTGGAGAATTGATATAACTTCATCAAATATTCCAAATGATGCAATATTACTTTCTTCATCTTACAACAATCCATCTACCAATATTAACCCTAGTTTGGAAGAAACTTTAACATATATAAAGAATTTTAAACGTTTTACAGCCACGATATCTCCCTTTTCTTAACGGGTTACCCTTTGGCGAGTGCAAATGTAAGACGTTTGTTCTCATTCGATGTTTACTGATTTACTTTTTGGTTTCTTACCTATCAACATCACGCAATTCGAACGAAGTTATGTTGAGCGAATGTTTGAACGTTTTGTTAAGATATCGTGATGGCTGGTATCATCTGCGGTTATATGTTGTGTTGCTCAATTTTTACTTTATTTTCACATACCTTCTTAAATTGCAACTAAAACTTCTGAAGCACCTATTTAACTATATATGTATAATTGTTACATCTATCTCTATATATATGTCAATAATAAAATCAATTTTCTATGGGTAAATAAAATTCTTGCAGCTGGAACGGTCAGTTTTATTTCTCAGCTGCCAGTTCTACTTTATATATATATATATATATATATATATATATATATATATATATATATATATATATATATATATATATATATAATTAAATATATATATATATATATATATATATATATATATATATATATATATATATATATATATATATATATATATATATATATATATATATATATATATAAATATATAAATATATATATATATATATATATATATATATATATATATATATTTATTATATAAATATATATATATATATATATATATATATATATATATATATATATATATATATATATATATATATATATATATATTTATATCTTTATGTATATATATGTATCATTTTCAGATAATTTAGCAGAAAAATTATAATATTTGTACTAAAAAGGCTCATTAAATATTAAATAAGGCACAAGCAAGATTGAGTAAGCATTTTAGTTTTTTTGTACGAGTGTATCTATCTATTTTGCCTTATTTCCGAGATCTTCATTACATACGAATATATACGAGTTATATATACCGAAGGATATAAAATGTTTTCTATATACATATTTTTATGAAATAAATATTTTAATTTTTTTATAAGTTATGTTTGTTGTTGGTATGTTATATAAATTTAAAAAAAACATAAAAAATTCATCCAAAAAAGAAAAACTGGATCACAAAATGAAAGAAAATTTATTTTATGTATATATATTAGGTTTTCATTCTTTAAATAAAATAAAACTGAACGAACTGAAAGGATAAAAACTAATTTAAATTCTTTAATATAAATAATAATATGGATTCTATTTTAATTTTTTTTTTTTTTTAAATTTGCTTTGCTTATTGTTGTAAACCAATAAAAATAAAAACAACTACAAATATTTAAATTTAGGTCGTAGAAATGATATACTTTACTATTTATTTTCATATTCTAACGTAAATATCATATTCTCAAAACTATTATGTTCATTAAATTTATATATATATATATATATATATATATATATATATATATATATATATATATATATATATATATATATTGAGTTCAGGTTTTTCATTTATAGAAAACAAAATAATAAAGAAAATTCTATGTTTAACTACAATTGTATTATAATCAACTTTTGGTTTTTCTATAGATGTATCTGTGTGTGTTTTTGTGTGTAAAAAAAGGTATTGCCAACGGAAAGGATTCGAATAAAACTGTTTACACGGTTAAAAAAATAATAATAAAAATTTTGTACAATATTTTCTACTATGGTTGAATCAATTTTTATTTGGTCGGAACTTTATTTCCCGTTTTCAGTTTTATGATTGTTAAATTGATAAAATAGATTTTTAATGAATTTTAAACAAAAAATTTTAATTTTGCAAAATAAATGTTTCTCCATGAAATTGGTTTCATTATGATCACAACAGGGGTTCAAAAGTATACATACAAGGTATGGTTTGTTTCAGTATAGTGAAAGGGATATTGCGTAATGAATTTAAATTTGGTTATTATAATACATCAATTTCAATCAAATTAATTTTGATATATTTTTTTAATTAATTTTTTTATATTGTTTAAAACGAATCAGGTTTTGACACTTTTTAAAGACAATATTGTTTTTTCATAATGTTTTTTGGGTCAAATAACATATCCATTACGAAACCACTATTTGCTAAAATGCGTTAATGTTAAATGTGTTTTGTTAAGCAAAATACCCATTTTTTCATTTTCAAACAACTAAATCACTTTCTATTTTTCTGATGATATTTAAATTTAACATTTAACATTTAACATTTAACATTTAACATTTAACATTTAACATTTAACATTTAACATTTAACATTTAACATTTAACATTTAACATTTAACATTTAACATTTAACATTTAACATTTAACATTTAACATTTAACATTTAACATTTAACATTTAACATTTAACATTTAACATTTAACATTTAACATTTAACATTTAACATTTAACATTTAACATTTAACATTTAACATTTAACATTTAACATTTAACATTTAACATTTAACATTTAACATTTAACATTTAACATTTAACATTTAACATTTAACATTTAACATTTAACATTTAACATTTAACATTTAACATTTAACATTTAACATTTAACATTTAACATTTAACATTTAACATTTAACATTTAACATTTAACATTTAACATTTAACATTTAACATTTAACATTTAACATTTAACATTTAACATTTAACATTTAACATTTAACATTTAACATTTAACATTTAACATTTAACATTTAACATTTAACATTTAACATTTAACATTTAACATTTAACATTTAACATTTAACATTTAACATTTAACATTTAACATTTAACATTTAACATTTAACATTTAACATTTAACATTTAACATTTAACATTTAACATTTAACATTTAACATTTAACATTTAACATTTAACATTTAACATTTAACATTTAACATTTAACATTTAACATTTAACATTTAACATTTAACATTTAACATTTAACATTTAACATTTAACATTTAACATTTAACATTTAACATTTAACATTTAACATTTAACATTTAACATTTAACATTTAACATTTAACATTTAACATTTAACATTTAACATTTAACATTTAACATTTAACATTTAACATTTAACATTTAACATTTAACATTTAACATTTAACATTTAACATTTAACATTTAACATTTAACATTTAACATTTAACATTTAACATTTAACATTTAACATTTAACATTTAACATTTAACATTTAACATTTAACATTTAACATTTAACATTTAACATTTAACATTTAACATTTAACATTTAACATTTAACATTTAACATTTAACATTTAACATTTAACATTTAACATTTAACATTTAACATTTAACATTTAACATTTAACATTTAACATTTAACATTTAACATTTAACATTTAACATTTAACATTTAAAATTTAACATTTAACATTTAACATTTAACATTTAACATTTAACATTTAACATTTAACATTTAACATTTAACATTTAACATTTAACATTTAACATTTAACATTTAACATTTAACATTTAACATTTAATAATAATAATGATACCTCACCAACAATACCATCGAAACAATCCACCACATACTCATATAAGAAGAAAACAAAGAAATATATTATTAAATTTAAGAATATGTTGCTGCCAATAGTATTACTCGTTATCTTCTTCGACTGATAATATTTTTTAACTGAGTCGACAAGTTTTTTTCCGCTTTTTTTTTATTCCTTTTTTCCATTGGCAGACATAAAAATTCTGGAAATGTTATATATTTTAAGAATAAAAATCATTTCATTCCTGATATATAATGTTGAACAAAAAAGATGAAATTTTTTACATTTTTCATATTACTTTCCAATTTAAAAGCAAGATAGGAACGAACAAAAAATCTTGATGATGTGAAGATTTATACGAAATTTATATCAGGAAAGTCTTTCAAGCTTATTGTAAGTTTTTTGTTTTTGTATAAATAAATTGTAAGCTTTTGATTTGGTTTATGAAGCGAACAGTGTAATAATTGAAACTAATAATTTTTAAGATCAGTGCAATTTGATTTGGCCAAAAATTTTATAGCACTAAAACATTTAGTTTGACATATTAGATAATTTTAATAGGAGTGAACAAGTTAATTATTGCCTGCATGGAAATTGAAATCAAAATTTTAAAATACTGTATGCCACAAGGCAGCTAAATCTTAATAAATTTATCATCTTGGATATATCATTCAAGGGAGATACCTGTTCTTTGAAATTGTTGCGTTAGTTGATTAATGATTCATTAAATAAAATTCAAAATTTTATTAAAAATGTCTTTAAACATCATATAATTTTAATGGGTATCATTTGACCCCAAAACTTAAATGTTTGATTTATGGTCGACGTAAAATATTTACCGTCCATTTAAATGAAAATCATACTAATGGGAATTGTTGTGAGTATGCACCAGCTGTGCGGCTAAAGTCAATGAGTTCGAAAAATGATTAATTAATAATCATAAATCTCGAAGCATATTTTCTGCTCGTCACCACCGTTAATTAATTATGGTATAATTTTCATTTCCACCCTTATATTACGAATATAATCTCCGTCTATAATCTGTATACACGCACATCATGTATATATTCGGTAAATATTTCATAAACCAATATAAAATCAACGACGGTATTTGAATTTATGTAACGCACAAAAAAAAATGAAGTGAAAAAATTCAAAAATCATGCAACTTATAAATTAATGCTTTTAAAATGACAAATCACATTAATTGATTAAAAAAGTTTAAAAAAAAAGAAAAAAGATAATTTTAAGTAATTGAATCATTTCATCACATCGAATTATTTTCATTTTTCAATTTTTTTTTTTATCTTATATATTTTTTAATCTCATTCGACTTAATCCATTTGGGATTTAAACAACAGCTAAAAAAACAAAAACAAACAAAAAAGCACTGAAAGCCACATTTTCACGTCGTCAAATTTAATATTGTTAAGTGAAAGTCTTTTAATAACAATTATTAAGATAAAAGTTTGTTTAGTAAAAGTTTGGTTGCACATTGAACTCGAATCAACAAATTAGTTAAACTCGGTGGTGAAGATGGTATAGAATTAAGATTAAGATTAAACGGATTTATTCATTGTTTGTTGTTTTTTCTGATAGCTGCGAGCTGATAGCTGTGTTCTAAAACCCAGTAACGTACTCATTTGTCCGATGAAAGCAATGCTGT
The DNA here is from genome assembly GCA_963556175.1 of Tipula confusa. Classification (NCBI taxonomy): domain Eukaryota; kingdom Metazoa; phylum Arthropoda; class Insecta; order Diptera; family Tipulidae; genus Tipula; species Tipula confusa. Next base: position 19,920,022 of record OY744476.1, on the reverse strand, counting down.
AAATCATACAGCGGGTTACAGCAGCGTTTGTGGTCATCAGGAGCATCACGTGCGAATTCATTTCACAATTATCAGCATAAGTCCTACTATAGAATTACTTTATCATAATCCGACCCCTGATACGTCTCTTTTTAAATAATTAATAGACTTCGTAACTTTGTGGGCTAATTCCTTGCCTGATTTTAAAAATTCTAAATATTTTTTGAAAATGTATACATATTTCAATCCAGTATTTTTGCTGATACCTAGAGCTTTATATTAAAAGACCACTCATCAAAATCGAACCACTGTTACTTGTAACATTGCACAATTGATGAGTTTTCGAAATTATATTATCCAGTCTAATACTGGATCTAACGCCTTCAACTTACGTTTAACGTTTATTTGCTCGTTCTCCCGTAAACAACTGATTTCATCAGCGAAGTGTGTATTTCTTTATACACTCGATTGCTGGTGACATAGATTTCTTCTAGTTTAAGACAACCAATTGGCTTCTTTGGTTTTCCCATTATAAACCAATGTTATTTCTCTTGTGTAATAAATTTCGGACCATTCCACTATGATGAATGATCCCTCAGCTGTGAAGACGTCAAACTTTTCGTAACGCAATCGGCTGGATTTTGAGAACTATTTACATAATACGGACGTTCTCTTGGTAGACCTTCCCCTATTTCGCTTGTTTTATTGGCTACAGTACGACCTTGGAATCGGTCCAGGTGAACATTTAGCTATCGGTAATATTGTAGATCTCCTGCACGTACTTCATCAATCTACAGTCAAAATTAGATCATCGTTTAATTCTATTCTGGCAATCGACACATTCTCAAGAGGTACAACCTTTGGCTGTCAGAAGTCTACTGGATCGATTTGTTGAATCACAAATATACATTGCACCGGCATCACAAAAGCCATGCATACTAGTGATTGAGTAATTTATAGTGTGCACCCATCTAGGTACCTTTAAATCAGTTAGATCGCTCGTTTCGGTTCGAATGGTAAGCCACTCATTAAATAATGGTTGCGGTTTCTTTTCATGTCAGTTTAGGTTTTTGAGCCACAAACTGTGGTAGAACATTTTGATTCTAATATTAAATGGTGTCAAAAGCCCCAGTGGATCGAATAATCGGCTGGACTCAGATAAAAGCTTTCTTTTTGTTGTACTTGGTATTGGATCAATTAGCTAATAAATATCAATTGGTTGACAAGGATCGTCTCGCCACAATATTCTCTGATATTTTCTATCAGCATGGTGTAGCCACATCGGGTGATACATTTTTTCAATGTCTGCCACAAATACTACAACGTGTAAACGGAACTGTAACAAAACACAAAATAATGAGCTTTTTATATTCGGTCCTATTGCTAAAATGTCATTCAAAGACTTCCGAGTGCTCATTTTAACTGATGCGTCGAACACTAAACGCAGCTTTGTGGTTGCAGTTTTGGTGGCTATTTTTGTCATATGATTAAGTTTCTTGTACTCAGCCACATGAAATCTCGATATCTAATGTGAAAGTCGTGACTTTGTCCGAACTTTCGCTCCATTGCCAGCAATCGCGCTTTAGCTGCATAATTAGACTCTCCTAATGTTTTCGAGAGTCCAAAAATGGTAATCTCACAACACAGTGACCATCATTATGGACTTACCGAAAAATCTATCGCAAAATTCATCATTTAGCCCTGGCTCGAACTTTTCGATTGAAGGTATGTTTTCGACGGCCCAAAAATAATTCAGTACAGTATGTAAAAACGATTTCTTTAGCTTCATTGGTGCAAGGACCCGCCATTATCCACCCTAATTTGGTTTTTTGAACGAGAATGGAGCTATCCTTGCTTCTTATTTGGTCGTTGCTTATTAATGAAAAGAAATGTTCGGCTCCAATTAACAAATCTATCCGTCGACTGGGATTCCCCAAATAATTTCAATTAAGATTGTTTAAAACGATACTTTTACGGTCACTGATGGTGATATATTGGTAATTGATGGTAATTGATGGTGTAATGCAGGCTTTAACTGTCAATTTAAATTCTGAATTGACGTGTGGCCTAATAATCACCATAATAACTCCCCGCATGCAATCGCTGAATACAATTTTCAGTAATGAAAGGAAACTCGGATCCTGAGTCTTACAACACCCTGCATGGCTGCCATTATCCCACTGAATCCAAAATATTTACTAAAACAATCAACATTAAAGTACTTATCAACTCAATAGATTGGTGCATGCAGGTAGATGAGACCTTCTCTTTTGTTGTGAAGCTGTCGATCGATTCACCTTTAACAATATTTGGTTTACTTGATATGAAGGTAAATTAATGTTGAACTGCTTCGTATTATAAATACTTTTAATATCATCCAGATGCAATAATGAATTTTGTCGACCATGGCAATAACGGCAACTTTTTTGAACTTACACAATTTCACCGTATGATTGTCAGCTAAACAGTTGCGACATCTTCCCTCACCAAGCATTAATTTTCATCATTAATTGTCTACGTCCATGCCCTGAAACTTGCTGAAATTGATGATGATTTGTGTGACAGACCGAGCATGTCAATGTGGTTGTAAGCGAATATATCTTTTGTGATTTGACAGATGTTTTTTCATGTTTTCCGTTTGAAATGTCTCCAGGGCATCAGCTCGTAATTGTAGTAATTCAAAAAGTGTAACAACAATAGGGCAGTCATCTTCCACCATTTTTTGAGCCCATAAATTTCGACTGCCCTCATCGATTTTGTTGATCAGTATGTGTTAAAGCCATGGATCTCGTAAATCGGCTGCTTCTCCTAATCCCTTTAAACCCCTCATAACTTCATTGGATACGTCGTGCAGTTGGCGTATGCTATCAGCATCATATCATGCTTTTAGTTTATTAAGCACTAATAAATAATTAGCATCAGTGATTGGCATATGCTGCAGTAGACGTGCTGGTTTTTCTTTGAGTATAGGCTCATTAGATACTGGTATTTTTTAACTGGTTGCAAAGCGCTATTATGTATTGATGAGATAAACATTTCATAAAAGGTTTGCCATTCGATATATTTTCCACATTGAACACCTTGATATTTATTTTCACGTGATGTGTTTATGGTTCTATTTATGGTCATTATTCCACTAATATTTGGATCATTCGAGGTCGTTAGTTCACGTAGAGCTTTTTTAATATGCGTTGCCACATTGTAGTATAAATCCTTAAATTGTGGTTCGTCGTTTTTACCTTGTGCATAAATATCTTTCTCAATTTTGCAAAATTCTCGGAATATTTCTTCTGTCCTTAGCAGTTTGACTTGTAGTTCATCAATTAATATCTGATCCTGATTTAAATCCTTTAGAAATATCTTTAACCGACTGAAACTCCTTTTAAAATTTGATCGTTGTTTTTGTAAACTTTCTAAATTAGCTATTACCACAATATAATATAATGTACCCTTAACTAAATTTGATTACACCAACACAATCACGTTCGTGTTAAAAACTTAGTTTGAGTTTCCGAAAACTCATTTAATAATTTTCCGGTTAAAAAATACAAAAAACACGAATTCACAGCGAGGTAAAATTTTAGGTTAGGTTTTCGCAATTTCACTGATACTTCGCCGGTTCCAGTTTACAATTAACGCGATTTCACAGTGTGGTAATACCAGCGTGATAAATGCCTGGCCTGATTTTTTGGTTTCAAAATAATTTATAAAAATGTATTTATATTACAATGCAGTATTTATGTTGATACCAAGAGCTTTGAAATGAAGTATCACCCATCATAATCGGACCACTGTTACTTGTTTTATTGCATTATTGATGGATTTAATAATTTTATGGGATGAGAGCTTTGATTAAAGTAAAATTGGCCAAAATTCGACCAATAAATGTTTTTTTTTAACAGAGCCACCACCAATAACCAATTGAACATCTTGCGAAATAGTACATAGTATACTGATAGATTTATTTATCGTTAAAATATTTACTTACTATTATTAAGAAGCTTTCCCCAACTATCGGAACAAGTTAATGGTGGTCTCGATTTTGTCTTTACATACCAACATATACACATTTTTTAGTATAAATGACCGAATATTTTGGCCAAACCATAACCAATTTGCTAATGCAATAAGAGATAATGAAATGTCCTATAGATAGATGTGGTAGTATATACTATGGTGCTAAATGTCCTGAAATTGTCTTTTACTTTAACGAAAATAATTTTTTTTTCTATTTCCTCTCACAGTTTTTTTTTATAGTAGAAACCAACAATAACAACCCAAAACTGAAATTATATTTAAGAAACAATTTATTGTAGTTGGGAAAAGTTTTAACATTTTCTGTTTTGTTTCAACTATAGAGTGGTGTTTAAATGAAAAGAGCTCTCCGGCAGCAGAACACAAGAAAAGAATGGAAAACGAAAAACAAAACAAAAGTAAAGACAATGTAATCTATTAAATTTTCATTTTTATTATATTATTTTATAGTTAAATAAAAAAATGTAGATATATAAAAATGTTCGCAAAGTGCGAAAGACAAAAACGAAAAATAGGAAAATGTTGTTCAAACATGTATATATAGTAAAAAGAAAACCGGAAAATGAATATTTTCAAATAAAGCAGTATTTTTTTTTTTTAATTAGATGACACATATTTCTTTTTTTTCTCACTGCCACATCGTTTCATTTTCATTTTAATAGTACAGATATTATGTTTTCTTCTTAATTTTTTTTTTATGGTTTGATGATTATATATCCTTTTTAAATTTTATTTCCTTAAAAATATATAAGTAACACTTTTCGTGTTTAATGTTCACATTATTACATATATAAGTATAAGAAAAAAAATTGAATTTTGCCAGAAATTATGCCAGACGAAATAAATTTAAAAGTATATATGTAGTTTTTATATAGAACGGTAAAAAAAAAGTGAATTTTTGTTGTAAAAGAAATGTTAAATGTCAAAAGCAAATGGCTAACTTAAGAAAAACTTTAAATTTTTTCTTATGATAAATGAGATGAGAAATGTAAATGCATTAGGGTTTTACTTTTAGATGCACTCGTAAATATAAAAAATAAAAAAGTTATGTAAATTATGTTAGATGCTATACTTGACTCGAATGGTTATACGTTTAGTTGTATATACAAGTATATATTGCAAGTAACTACAATGAACTAATTTTGTTGGTGCTGAATACAACTTTTTATAAATTTTTATTTATTTACTAGGTCATCAAGAGCTTAGATACTTATTTCATCTTCATTATGCATGAACATAAATTTAAAAGACTAGAAGACATCATGATGCATTAAATGTGGTTTTGAATTTTATTCAACAGTAACAATTTATTTAAGTATGCATTTAAACTTGAGTACAACTTTATAAAGGGTAAACATTCATTTTCTTGTAGTTCTCCTAAATATTTTAGGTAGTAGCATCTAAAAAAATCATCGAAACTCAATAAATATATTATCACCTCACGAAACATTTCTAAGCTACTTATTACCTCCTGTTAGAGGGTTTCGTGCAAATTAATATTTTTCGTTGAGTTTCTCTCTATATTTTAAACAGTTTAGTATGAGCAATACAGTACTTTACTTACTAATACGGTCAGCCTAAAAACTACTGTCGACTAATTTCTCTTGTTCTAAAACTCCTGATATTTAAAAAAATAAATAAAATAAAAACTTTATATATATATATATATATATATATATATATATATATATATATATATATATATATATATATATATATATATATATATATATATATATATATATATATATATATATATATATATATTCTTATTCGATTATCAGCAGTAATATCCAAAGGACTTCGATAATTTCCCAAAATAATTTTATTATTTTCGAAAGCACGTTGCTCGGCTGTTACTTAAAAGAAACGTGCCTGAGGAAATATAATAAAATTATTTCGGTATTTAACAATGGTCGAGGAGTATCCGAAGAGAACCATTTCTTGTAATTTTATTTAATTTTTTTTTTTTTACATAGAATAGATATTTTAATATGTGTACATGATATAGTATTTGCATATTACCTAAAACATTTATCGAGTTAAAAACGATTTGGTTTATTGGATATTTATTAAAAACACAATTATAAAATTAACATGATGAAAAAGTTAGGCTAGCAAAGCTAGTAAGAGTAGGTAACTTTGCCGCAAGTCATTTTAAGACAAGAAAAAATGTTTTTGTCTGGATTTGTGTGTCTTCGTAGTCTAAGTGTTCCTATTTCTAAAGAGGTAGTCGTTTGCATATTATTCTTTAACATTACAGAGTGTCATTTTGAAACAGTATTCATTGTAAAATAAATCTACGAATTATTTTCACCCATTATCCAGAGTATGTTTTGCTAAAATAGCAAGCATATAAAATTCGAGCAATTTCGAGTCACGTGTACAAAATATTTCAATTAAAACCATAACAACTGATAATTTCTCTAGGGTAAGGTATCAGTCTAATGTTATTTTGAATAGTTTATTTCGTACACGTGACACAAAATAGCTTTGGACGACCGATCGAAAAATACCCACCCATTGGTATATGTAAAATAAGGAAAGACCATCCACGAAGTTCATCTAAGACAATAATATTGGCCAAAACGTCGAGTCTTTTATCTAACATCGTGATTGTTTTTAGCTATTCCGTGATATCATAAAGCATTCTATAAGCAATGGAATCTCAAACTAAGCAATAAAATTAGCTATAGTTCATTTTGTATTTAAAACCAAATAATAAAATAACTGTGATTATGAACTGTAAGACTAAATTTAAAAAGCTATTGAAATTTAATACTTACATTGATATTTTCTGTTGGTAAAGTTGGAGTTTCTGTTGTACTAGCAACCAATGTTCATTTTCCTTTAGAACTAAAATTACCGAATTGGGATCGCTTTTTATGATGTATTCTAAAACGTGGTCTTACAAATATCACCCCTGTCGTATTTTACCACTAATGATGAGCCTGTTATGCCATATACTGCAATGAAACATAATGAAATTATTATAAGTAAAAAAAAATGTTGCCTTCTATTTAAAGTTACGATACCTTTTTAATAATTAATTCGATATTTGGAAAGCTCATAAAAACTTTTTTAATTTTTTGATCGCTACTCCATATGTTGAACTTTAATTTCTTCATCTCAGATTGGTTTAAGTAATTTTACTAAAGCAAAATCTTGTTAAAATGTATGTGCAATATAAGATGAATAATAATAAACCTTGTTCAGTTTAAAAATATTAAAAGGTTTTACATTTAAAATATTATCCAAGTGTACCAATTTATATGATATCAATCTTCCATTAAATATTGCTTTTTCATACGACTTATTAATAAATATTGATTGAACTTTGGTGTCAGAAATGTTTTCTTTATTTATGAATATTTCGAAATTATCCCACTTATAATTTTCAATGACTTTAAAAAAAAAACAAAGAAATTTTTTTATTTATATTTCAAAAACTCCAAGCACATGCGATCGAAAACAGTACGCGTTTCCATAATTTACATTGCATTCAATGTTCAATTTGAAGGTGTTTTTTGTGGCAACGACGTTACCACAGAATCATTATTTTCGCATTTTCGTTTGCGTTAAAACCAAAACCTTCTAAATAAAGAGAAAAAGAAAAAGGGTCAAAGAAATTTTCTTTCGTACACATATATAAAATATTGAACTTTTTTCTAAATTCTTAAAATTTTATTTTACAAAATTTTAGTTGAATGTAAGGCACAGACAAAGACTTTGGTATTAGTGACATCTGTTGGCATATTGCTTGAACTAATATATTGAAAAGTTTAGTTTGAAAAGTCTTCTGAGGCACACCGCATAAGTGACCTCTGCAACGTTTATATTCCACTTATTTTTCTATTTCTTTTTTATTACTTTGTATTCCTTTTTTATTTTTGCTTTTATGTGCACGGTTTAATCGCTGACGATTAAGTTTTTTGACTTATTATAAATTATAGATAATTATTATCTAGCTAAGTGTAGTTTTGTGCAATCTTCAACTTTTAAAGGTTACTTCTTCTAGTGGATCATAGATAGTGTACATATATGAACCTTTGACCTCTTCCTCTTTTGTAAAAAGCCTGGATCGGTCCAGCAAAATCTATGCCTACTTTCAGGAATGCTCTGATATGCTGGACTCTGCATGCTGGTAAGTTTCCTATTTCTTGCGATAACAAAATTTATTTAACTCTAAAGCGCTTTAAACATTTCCTGATTATGTTTCGTATTTTATGTTTTCCTTTAATTATCCAGAATTTCTGCTGAGAACCTGCATGATAATTTTTTACATTTTATTGTTCCTTTTCTGAAGTTGTGTAGAAAACGATGAACCACGGCAATAATGATTTTTTATAAAAAAAATAATCTCTCAATCAAATCCATTGGGAACTGCATATCTTGACAGTCGGATAATAGTGCTCTCCCGAATTTTGAACGCTCTTCTTTATTTATGTTGTAATTTTTCATCTCCACTGGCCAGGATTCCAAGGTAACACGCAACCATTTAGAAGAATTCTTCACCATAACTCAAATTCTAATCTCGCCACATATAATTTCTTTACTAGCGACCGCAATGGTAGTTTTCTGTGTGGATTTTGTGTCGTATGTAAACCACTGCAGCATATGGCCTCTCACTTGTATCAAAGAATTCGTGCAATTGCCAAACGTGATGGGTGTATGTAAAAGCATCGTGGTATTTTGACTTTCATCAACTCGGGTTGCTCTCTGATTATCAACCATTTCTGTTTGACTTCTTGCGGTAGTTTATCATTCCAATCTATTGAGATCAGCCAAAGAGTCTTGGGGAAAGCCATCCTAAAGGATCCAACATTTGACTGCTTTTTGAGAGTAGTTTTCTCTGGGTAAAAACTGGCGCGCCCATGTTGACTTGGTATGAAAACACATCAAAGGTAGGATTTAACCGAAGTTCCAAAAACATCACTGTTATATCGTTTCAATTACATGAACTAAGTTGTTTTTTAATTTGACCGCATCTTCGACTTTTACTAAATGCCACGGATGCTGGAGGAAATTGATCTCGATGAATGTTTGCTAGCTCGTTTAATACGCGTGTAGCCAAAAAAGCTGTTGAAGTAACATACGTCAATGTTGCCAGCTTAAAATATTTGATTGGCTCCTTGGCACTTGGTTTCTAGACTAGCCCCTGAAATTTCCGATCTTCCTTTCGTAACAGGATTTGCCGATTTGTTTGACGTCAACATTAATAGCAATTTTTTGGACGCGGAACCGATGTAGAGTTGCATACAGCGTGGTTTGTACTATAGTGCCGACAGTAAGTAATTCATTCAGTGATACACCAGTCGAAATTTTCGCAAAGGCGTTAAAAACTACCCAAAATTTCGATGATTTCAATGATCTCATGGTGCGGTAAGAAGTTTAAACTTTGCATTCCAGTGCCTTGAATTTCCACCATGTGACCTAGCTCACAATATTGCTGCATGAATTGTACATATAATTTTTTAAACTTAATATCCTTTTGAAATTTTCTTTTTGTTGATTTCTGCCAACTTAATGCTAAACTTAATGAATTTTCGAGTCATTTCACGCTTTTTCGTGCATCGTTAAATGTACGACAAATCTCCCATATCCGGTTCGTTGAGTTGTTTCGACGAATAAAGTTTCACATTCCTCTTCTTCAACCTTCATTCTCTTTTCGTTCGGAACCTCTTCAGTTTTAACATCTCATCAACTATATTTGGTTCTTTGTCGATATGTGTTATATTGCTTGATGTTAAATTTTATTTTTCGAATGCTATGTCACCACCTAATACCCAACCAAATAACGTTTCTATAGTTATTTTATTATTTTGCTGCCTAATCCTCCTATCCAACATCACGTTAAACACAAGCTGTACATTGGATTTATTGAAATTGGGGTCGGCTACAAATATATCAAGATTGCATAGTTATATGTTAAATGTTTCATCAGGTAACTTTGAACATAGTTTTGCCATTACCAATACCTCAATAACCCTCAACCTATACTACAAAATTTTTCCGTTATGAAAGTTGGCATGGAACCTGAATACAAGAACATGCGACATTCAAGTTCAAATCCATTTTCATTGATTGCTTTTAATAAGGATGTTACGGTAGAACACTTTTTGTTGATGTATTTTCATGGATACTTGTTGTGGAGTTCTCTATATAACAGATTGGACTCTTTGAACTCATCCTGATGGATAAGCGTGTGATGTTTCTTCCCCACAATTTGGCATCTTGCTCTAGATAAGCATCTAAATACTGGATGGTTAATTCGTAGGCAATTATAACAACGGTTGTTTGATTTAATGCATTGTCGGAATTCCATTACTGAAACATGTTTGAACTTCTCACACTCCAACAGAAATTGTTCGATATCATATATTGGGCATGTATTTACTTTTGCAGTAACGTACACCTTTGCAGTTCTTGGGTTTGACGTGCTTTTGGATGTAGCTAGTCTTATAATGATTCTAGTGCATCGGAGCGATTTAATAAGAATTTGAAGAACAATGTTTGCCCGATGTTTGTATGAACGCCTTTATGGTATATTTTTTCCTGTCAAACCTAGCATTTAGTTTAAGAAATTCCTCAAAATAATGTAATTCGGTAAAGAAAATATGTCGTAGCAAGTTATGCGCGTCGCACTTTAGAACCCCTTCAGGTATTAAAATTAAAATATACCTATACTTCATTTAACATTTTTATACTTGACTTAGGACCTACAAAAAATGATTCGCGAAGAATAATATGGACTTCTGCTTCTTCATATTTAAATATAAACGATTTCCATTTCCACACCAGGCTATTTGTTATCAAGGTTAAGGATTTTTTATACCGACAATTTAGAGGTACTTAAATTTTGAAAAACCTTCAACTCAGGAATATTTTGAACAATTTAAGCGTTAAAACCAATAAACAAATTAAATAAAGTTCATGCATAAAACAAAATTGACAACAGCCAAGAAGAACATAGTATTTTCTAAGAAACCAAGTTTCCGTGACTTTAAAGCCTTCTCCATAATCATAATCGTATAGTCATAATAATAAGCTGAAATGGGTCGTAGATTTAACGCAAACACATTGATTATTTAAATGGACAAGTACATTGGGGACCAACTGTCTTAATTTACTTTAAACCACTTGAAGCTCATCTCAAGGATGTCAACTCTAGTACTAAATGTAAGTTTAACAATAAATCAAATCAGCAGGAATGATAAAAAAATTACATAAATTATTAAAATCAAAAAATGGAGCTCAGGAGAGGCGACTCGTTACTTTATAAGAATTACTTAATCAACAGACAGAATTTTTCAAAATGCTCGCAATTTTTATTATTTAGGTTTAAATTAACAACCGACCAAAGTTTTTTTCAGTAATTACCACAATTATTAAATTTTTTATTATAGAACGGGGTAACTTTTTTATTTAAACAAAGCTCACTAACCAATTTTGGGAATCTTATATATTGATTGAATATACTTTGCAAAATTTTAACTTGAAAAATTTGATTTTTGTAAAACTAATAAGCACTAGACGATTAAATTGAATCTCTGCTTTGAAAATAATATACTACAAAGATATGCATTCACTAACTTGTGTACCATAACCAAACCACAAAAAATTAATAATTAAGACATAAAGATAACCGTATACGAAAAAAATTAAATTTAATTATACAAATTATAATTATCATCTAATTTTTATTAGTTTTTAAATGGTTTCTAAATGTAATATACAAAAACCAATTTTTAAAATAATAATTGCACAAAATAAAATTATTATTTTTCAATTACAGCCATCCTCTGTATGTACCTATACATGTGAATATATTATAAACCAAAATTTAAGATAATTATAATTAGTAATTATTTATATGTAGTTTTTTAATTAAAAATTTATTTTTTTTAAATTGTTTATTTTAGAAAATTAACAAATATTATAAATAAATAATATTAATATTTCATTACAAAACAATTATACAATTTTTAGCTTTTATTTGTACACAAATATACGACAGTATGAAAGCTCATTTTTTATTTTATTTTTTTTGGTTGGTAACAATTACGAAACTTAAATTTAAATATTTCCAACTAAAACTATATAATAAAAATTTAATTTAATTTTATTTTGGTATCAACATATAGAATTTATGTAAACAAAACATATTTTTTACCAAAGTTCCATAATAAATTTAGTCATATAGTGGGAGGTGCTGAAAAATTAAAATTATCATTTTGACTAAATATTATAACTTTTTTTATATTAATTTTAATACAGATAAATATTATATTTTTATCACAATTGCAATATTCCAAAAAAAAAATTTTAAAAATTAAAATTTAATTTTGTGATATTGAAAATTAATTAGTTTTACTTATTACTATTATAATAACTATACATAATTGTTATATAAATAAATAAATTAAAATTAAATTTATGATAATTGCAACAATTTTTATTTTCATTTTCTAATTACAGTACGTCCATTGTGGGTTAAATTACAAGGTGAAAATCGTCCATTATCGGCTGGTAACTCGTACGAATTATGGTGTGAAGTAGTTGGATCACGACCATCACCATCGATTACATGGTGGAAGGGTAGCATACAAATGAGAAATACCAGAGAAATTGTAATTAGATTTTCTTTTTTGTTTTAATTATATATTACGAGATTAAGTGAAAATTTATAAAGAGATAATTTTAGTTGCTTAACTTGGGATGAAAATTATTTTGGATAGTATTTTTTTTTTTTTTGTGTAAATGTAATTATCTCATTATATTTCAACAATTAAAAAACTGTTGAATGGAAAATGTTTTAAGTAAAAGAAAATTCATATGGTGCTGTATATATAACTATGTTAATGTTAATGGGATTTCGCTGTAATGAAATTTTATGCGCAGTCACAAAAATTGGATTTTAAGTATAGTTTTCGACATTGAAAATGGATGATTGCCAGGTTTTCTGAGAATGTTCTTTTGTTTTTTATATAATAAGCGTGGATTTTTTAAAATAGTAATTAGAAAGATAATTAGAAGCTTTTATTGTGCAAATATTAGCATACTATTTTATTAAATTAGCAAAAAACATATAACAAAATTTGTTGTTATGTAATTGTTTTGTGACTTTAAATTTATTTTATAATTACTTGGTAGTCGTATTTAAAAAAATTGGTTAAAGCTGGTTGCTCTTTAAGAAACATAGTCAACTACAATTTGAAATAAGATATGTTAAATTACAGTTGAACGGCATTCAAGTCTTTCCATGCTTCTCCAGAAATGGCTTAAAGCATATTGTATAACTGTGACAACATATATTTGTATTTCTTCTAATTTTGGAACTGTTAGATGATCGTTCTTTGGATTATTTATGGTGTACAGGGTCTGCAAAAAGATAAAATTTCTCAAAGATAATTGGATCCGTTATTATTCTGCTTATTGTGCAGATAGAAGGCAGTTGCTGGGTTTTTAATCTGTGTAGTATGGCTACTGTAGTTATTATATGTTGTAGGAGTTTAAAAAATGCACGATTTCGCAAGTTACGGTGAGGAAGATAAATATTTAGTCGCTGAAGCAAATGTGGCACTAGCACATTTACACGGAAGCACTAGCACTAGCACTAGTAGCATTAGCACTAGTCTAGAGGCTAGTCTCTGAGGACTTAATAAAGAACTCCGGTCAGAATAAGGTGAAAGTTTGTAGTTCTCGCGCTCGAGAGATGGTAATTAAGCTAAAATTGCTATTGAATGCTGTTGATTCTGTTTTTCATTCAAAGTTATAGAAAAGAGACCATATAACACTTGCGTACTTCATTCGAGCGAACAATTGAAGTGATTTAAAAGTTAATGTGTCATGCAAATCTTGTGAGTTTCTTTAAATAAATTTTAACATTGAATAGGCTTTATTGTCAATTGCATCAATATGATGATTAAACATTAAGTCCGAGCTAAAAATAGCTCCTAAATCATTTACTACATAAACTTTTTTCGAGTTGTCCAATTAAGAAATAGTCGAAAGCTACTGGAAGCCTAGATTTTGAATATGCAATTAATTGACATTCTTTCACATTTAAAAATAAAAGATTAGTGGAACATCAATTACAAACATTGCTTAAATCATGTCGAAAAACTTCAATCTAAACTTCCGAGATGATCGTTTCAATTAAATTGTTCTAAAATACAGCCAAGTTGGTGACAGTCGAATGACCTGGAAGAAATCCGTGATGGCGTTTGTTCAATTAATGTTTCGAATGGAAGTTCATCACATCTTTGACCATTAATTCGAACAATTTGGGAATACAAGACAAAATTTCAAATCCGTGAAAATTATTTACGATACTCCGCAAATTGCTTTTGTAGATAGATATACTAGATATCATCCGAAGATCGGTGAATATGCCTTGGCTTAGACTCAACAGTAAACACAAATGTCTGGTTAATCCAAAAGCCTAATGTTTAAGTAAGGATACTGGTAAACCATCAGGATTAGGTGCTTTGGAAACATCCAAGTTTAACAAGGCCTTAATTAGGTCATGCTAAAATAGACTTTTAAAATATTCCAAAAAGAAAATCGATTTTGACATGAAAACTTTTTACGTATAGTAAATTTTTAAATTGGGTACTTTTACAAATCATTAAAGGTATCTACTGAACGATTGATCTCGATCAATTGATGAACTAGATAAAGTTTACTTCCAATCTACTCCAGCTAAAATCAACTTATTTCGGTATATTCTGCTTTCGAATAATTATACTTACACAGTTTTTGTTAAAATTAAGGTTTTCCGGACCACAATAAGTACTCTACCAACTCTATGGTTTGCAGATGGAAAAAATTCGGCTGTATCAAAACTTATTGTCAGCCACGTTTCATTCAGAACTAAAATGTCGTAATCGTAAGATGTTGATGTGCCTAAATTTAATGTGTCGGGAATATTGGTATCTAATGGTGTATTAGTACTGTGCATAATATGTGTATTGCTAGTGAATATGTTTGATTTCTAAGTGGTAAAACATGATTGATAGTAGTATTAAAACATGATTAACACTAGATGAATAAGTCAAAATATCCCCGTTGGAGAAGTTTTTTGCGAGCTGAATAAATTCAATCACCAAAACTTCCGAAGGCAATAAATCCATTGCAGCAATTTGTTGAAAGAAATTGGGTCAACGCCAATCTTTAAAGAAATAAAATTTAGTCAACATTTTGATTTGCTGACACGAGTAATCGACACTCAATATCATCTTCTGATGAGGATAGTTTTGAACATAAAAATTTTTTAAATGCCATCTTGTGACGTTGAAGTTGCAAGTCTCGACGCATACATAAACTTCATTCTTAATTTCATCGTTACCGATGCTGCATGGACAGTAAATTCGGTTTGATTAAGATGAAATTGTTGTAAAGTAGTCGGTTTCGGTGTTATAGGAGAGGACGGCATTACGTCTACCTTATATTATTTTTTTTGTACTTGACCAAGTGAATCTTTTATTATTGTTTACACTTTGATGATCACGAGCGGCTCCTGTCCAATAGTTTTCAGCATGTTGAGAGTATGTTGCTTTATTTTCCAATGCTGATTGATTGCCAACGATCCCAGTAATTAATTGGAGTTTACTAACTGGCAGTCAGCAAATAAATTGTATAATAGGTTTTTAACCTCATTTAATTGCGAGGTCAATGACTGTATAGTAAATTTAAGGTTCCCATGTTTTGATAAATAGTCATCACAAACAAATTCAAAATTCGATATTTTGTTGTAAAGTTTCGCGTCTGCACTCGATAATAGCAAAATAATGTTGTAGGTGAATTTAGCATCACACTTGGAGCAATTGCTGATATATATATATATATATATATATATATATATATATATATATATATATATATATATATATATATATATATATTTGAATAGAATTAGCTGTTTACCAAAAATAGAATGACTAAAAATATTTTTTTGTATGTTTCACGGAACTCACGCTGTTTTAGTTTTTCCATTTCTAAGAACTAGCAGATTTTACTCTTAGATCATCCTACAATCGTAACAGTATACGTAAAATTCCCATTAAAACATTGACAAATATTACCAGAAAACATAATTATGACCAAAGAGTAAGTGGTGGGGTTTATAATTATATCGTCATGGCATTAACAGTAGAAATGACGTCAATCACCTCGTATTCAAGCGAGATGGTTTATTTTGATTAGATGTAACCTTTAAAAAAATGTCCCGTTCCATCTAAATTTTGTCAGACTAAAAATATTTACAGCCGTTCAAATTAATATTAAACGTGGGCGAAGAGAAATTACATGCGTCGTAACGGCAAATTTTATTTTATCGAACAGTTTTCGATCAGTCCGGAGTTGTTCTTATAGACTAAAGGAATTAGAGTTTTTTAAAACATTGTGAAATTTCCAAATTAAAATGCTTTAAACAGAACACAAACCAAAAATCAAGGCAATAACGAAGAAAAAGCGAAGCATAGCTAGCAAAACTAGCGAAGAGTAGCAGAAGTAAGCTAAGCTAATGTTAAATGAAAGACAAAATGAAAGGTCTGGATCCCTAAAAAATCTAGTACATTTAAGAGGATGTATTCCCAGCACGCCACTTTTCATCTCCGACTAATGGCAAACATTTGGCCCTCGCCTGAGTGTTTAACTAAAAAAGTAATATTTTT
The DNA here is from genome assembly GCA_963556175.1 of Tipula confusa. Classification (NCBI taxonomy): domain Eukaryota; kingdom Metazoa; phylum Arthropoda; class Insecta; order Diptera; family Tipulidae; genus Tipula; species Tipula confusa. Next base: position 19,903,331 of record OY744476.1, on the reverse strand, counting down.
CCCAAAACATTGGGGAAAACAAATGGTTCTTTCTCTAGATATTGAGTTATCTTTAATACAAGGAACGACGTTGGAAGGCTCCTCTTCAAACGTCTATAACTTGATAGGGGGGCTTCACAGGGCAAAGTGGTAGAAGTTAAATCATGTTCGCTTTGATCAAAGAATCCAACGGTACTATTCGTGTCAGTCACTTTAGAGACAGCCTATATATATATATATATATATATATATATATATATATATATATATATATATATATATATATATATATATATATATTTATATATATATATATATTTACATATATATATATATATATATATATATTTTTTTTTAATAAAACCATAATTGATTGCGTGCTATCAAACCATAAATAATCCAATAATGGCGGAAAAGCATTTTGTAAATCACCTGAAAATAATCTCCCTTATTATATTTCATCGCGTTTGAATACGTCGAGTACCCTAAAAGCCAATTGAAAAATTAAATTATCTCATTATCGTGACTAACATTATATATATATATATATATATATATATATATATATATATATATATATATATATATATATAAATATATATATATATATATATATATATATATATATATATATATATATATATATGTATATATATATATATATTTATATATATATATATTTATATATATATATATATATATATATATATATATATATATATATATATATATATATATATATATATATATATATAAGGTTCATGTCTCTTTATTATAATATACGTGTAGAGAGTACCTATATAAAGCTTATTTTTGTTAGATACGTTTAATAAAAAAAATTGATGATACTTAATAAACATACCCCGTGCGGCCTTACTCGCGTTCGCGTACACAACATCAACACAACACAAAAAAAAATGGCAAATGTGTACAAAATAAAAATGTTGCGCCTTTTACCTTTAATATATTTTTAAAAAATACAACAACATAAATGCGGGAAATTATTTTTATTATCATTTTTCCTGTTTTGCGTGTCGTACACACAAGCACTCACATAATTTTGTTGATACTCTATTAGAAAACTAAATGTTTATATATATATATATATATATATATATATATATATATATATATATTTATATATATATATATATATATATATATAAATTCAGTCTAAATAATATTCTATAGGGACGTGTGCACAATTATAAACTCGTGTATACTGACATAAATCGCGCGCGTTTCTGTATATATAGAAAACAATTGGTGTGAGGTAAAATAAATGTATGTTTTAACATTTTGACAACAACAACAACCATAATATTAAAAATTATGTTTATTGGCATTTTTTTTTGTTAATTAATTCAATATTTTTTAGCACCTTTTTAATTAACACATAATAATTTAATTTCATTTTTAGTGTTTTGGAATGGCCGCATTTTATTTTTGTGTCATATATCTACGCTCATATACCTTTCAGGAACATATGATTCCGCGCACCATAATATTTTTAAAGCGTATATATATATAAATTTTAATAACATTTTTAATTAATAAATGTTTTTATTTTGTATATAATTTAAGACAAGCACAGATGGTAATACAACCCAATCGATATTAAGCTATACACCAACGATTGATGATCGAGGAAAATTTTTATCATGTCGTGCTGAACAAACTTTAATATCGGATTCTGGTATTGAAAGCGGATGGAAATTAGATATTTATCGTAAGTAAATTTTCATTTTTCCCTGTATACAAGATGATTTCGTGAAATATAATTGGCTTTAAGATACGAACATATCAACGTTTGTGTATGCTGATTATATTTTATTTTTAAATAATATTTGCATGATTTGACTTTTCTATATTACAACATAAATATATTATAGATATATGTACATGTTTCGTAAAATCTTTTTAAACATAGAATTCTTGGTATACATTTTTATTTTTATTTTTTTAAGATTTCCTTCCTTTTCCATGTCATTATACGAATATATTTTTTTTTATTATTTTACCGTTAACCTATATTTTTCTTAGTAGAAATATTGGAGGAAATTTGTAGATGTACATGGAAATTGTAAAAATAATGCTTCAGTAGTCGCACAAATTATGTTTTATCGATTTGGCTGCTGTGCGATGTATATTCGTAATCTCACGTTAGGATGATCAAACGAATCAAAAATGGTTGAATAAGAAATGTGATTAAATTGGGTTTTGTTTTAGTTCATATATCATTTTAAATTGACAAAATATAATTTTCTGGATAGTCCGACTCACGTAGTAATAATGTTTAAAATACAAGCGAAAGAGCTATAGGTAGTATCAGTCTCAAAATGAATAATACTGTTAGTTTTATGGAGAAACTAAATTGGCGTTTTTTGGTTTTTTATTTTATTGCAAGTTGACTGACGACAAGGTTATTTGATGTTTAATGTTTTACACCTAACGTATTGGTCTAAAACACTAATTCTCTTTTTTTGTGACTACTTTCGTTATCCTACCACGTCCATATATCTTCTGAACATCCAATGTCAGAATCTTTAGTTAGAAAATCTTAAGTGATGTTCAGTAAAACTGCAGACTCACACTTATTCTGTGTACTCAAGACCTTGTTTTTTTTTTGTGATCCAAAATTGGTTTACGGTTTTTCTATAATGATTTTTTCAAATATTTTTGAGAGGGGCGGAAGTAAATTGATTGGGTGGTAAGCGTCTACTTTCATCATATTTTTAACATTAATTTCTTAAAATGAAATATGCTTGCTTTGACAACAAAACTTTTGGTCTAGTTTCCATCTGGGAGGCGAATAGATGAGCATGTTAATTTATAGGACATTTGAACTTGTTTATGGTTTTCCACAGTGAGAGCAACCACTTTCATCACGTCCTTTCAATAAAGCTAATTAAAGACTTTTAGCTTTACTATGCTTTGCTTTAAGAATAATAGTTGCGATCTTTTCAGTTGCTATTGACTAGGTTTTGCTCGTTTTGGCATTATAAGAGCTGCTGAATGTTTTGAAATGCTATGCGTTTCTTTTAATGAAGAAAACTGCTTTGAATATAGCTAGTATTGCACTTATTTTCAGAGATATGTTCTTCATCAATTACATTATTTTTGTTTAGCAGAATATTTAAAAAACACTTTCTAGATATTTTGGTACTGAATGGAGTTCAATAAGTAGGTTCGTTGGTCAGAAATCTGAATGAATAAAGTTCTAGATACTATATGTATAGCGTTATTAATATCACGTAAGATCTTTCGATACCTTTTGTTACACAAAAGTTTATTAAATGAGGATTGTTTTGCTTATCTACTGGACAATACGTCAAACTACCACCAGATACGTGACCTAGGTATCTTGGCCACCTTTTAAATAAGCTTCGCCATGTAGCGATACAACGGATAAAAAATCATTAAAGAATTTTTTGGTTAAGCCGTTTACCAGTTCAAGAGAAAACAATAGTGAGTACTAGCAAGTGAGTACTAGCTTGGCAGAACTGGCGAGAGTGGCAGACATATAGCCATGAACTCCATAAACTTATCAGTAAGTCAAGTAAATCAAGCATCGTTTAATTTATCAACTCATCAAGGTTAAACCATCTTTTGACCAGCATCAATTAGAAGAGTTAACCAGTCAAGGGTAACATTTTTCTGTTGGATATTTGTCTTTTTATTTAGATCGTTCAAAATCAAAGTCACGGGACCACAATCAATTCCGTGAGCGAGACAAAATGCCTTCAAACCAACCAATTAAATGTTGGTATCACCGGCAGTATGGAATGTCGGCAAGAAAATACGTAAACCATGTAATTTTGGACAACCATAGTGCAAATAGGTATTCATTCTAAGAAAACTAGCACGTCAAGCATATTGTGTTGCCAAATAACATCAAAATCATTGGTAACACTTGTAATAAAAAAACCTCAAAATCATCAACAACAATGACGATATAATTCAATCAACATCAGAAACATTATTGCACAACGTAATTACTGCCAAATAACTATGCGTTTGCGACAAAATGAGCAAATTCGATTTTTTAATCGACACCGGGGCGGATATATCGGTGCTACCACAACCTAGGGTTACGAAGATCACTTTCATAGACATTCACACGTTACAGACGTTAAGCAACCGATAATCGGGTTTTATCAAACTACAACTGACTTGTGAATATTGCTAACAACAAATTAATCGATTGCATAACCTCAAGGGAAACGCGTGGGATTTTGACTAATATCGGCGATTTATCAATAAAAATGTACAATATGAAGCACCTCATTTGCGGCTCTTTTACATGAATTTTGTGATGAAACACGATTCAAAAGCGAGAACATTAAGCCAAGTACGAATAGTACACACCAAATCGAGACAATCAGTTCAAAACCGAGACGCTTTTCTCCAAAAAAGTTTAAAGCAGCTAGATCCAAATTCGTCAAAGAATTTGCCGACCGTCGAAAAACAGTTGGTTTTCATCCTTTAACATGCTTTTAAAAAAAGACGGTTCTTGGAAGCCATGAGGAGACTTTGGAGCCTTGAATTACAAGGCGGACATATTCCGGCTGTTAGAATACTTGTACATGACTTGTGGCCTGTGCAATGCAGCGCAGACATTCTAAACGTTTATCGCTAAAGTTCTACGAGGTTTGGATTTTTTTTTTTATATTGGTGATATCGCGGTTGCATCATTCGCTGGTAAAGAGTACCAAATTCATAAGCGTCAAGTGTTTCAACGTCTGCGGAAGTTTAACCTGTACATCAATCCATCGAAATGTGAGTTTGGGAAGTCAATGATAAATTTCCTAGGCTATCATATTTCGTCAGGTGGTATTCAACCATTACCAGAAAAGGTTGAAGCTATTCGGCAGTTTAAGCTTCCGACGTTGCTAAAGAGCTTAAACAATATTTGGTAGTGATAAATTTCTAAATATTTTATCCCACATGGCGGCATTCATCAAATAATACTACAGAAAATGGTCAAAGGCAATATGAAAAACGACCGAACACTGCGCATTTAGGATGACATGACTATTTCGGAATTTAATCAGTGCAAATATGATTTGACAACATCAATCTTGCTTTGCCATTCATCACCTGATGCACCATTAGCATTGTCAGTTGATGCTTCAGACAATGCAGACAATACCACACAAAAGTATAGTACGTACAACCGCGAGCTATTGGCGATGTATTTAGGCGTAAAATCTTTCAGGTACATGATTGAGGGTACAGACAGTGTCGTATCTTCATCGATCATAAACCATTAGTTTTTGCGTTCCGGCAAAAACTAGACATAGCTTCTCCAAGACAAATTCGACACCTCAATTCCGTGGTTCAACCGATATCCATCTTATTTCGGGATCATTTTCAATCTCGTATCAATGGGACACATAATAAAGACACGAGTTAGGTTTTTAGTTAGGTTTTGTTGGTAGATTAGCAATTAGGTAGGTCAGTTATCCTTATATATACTCTACGTCAAACCGGGGTGCCTAATCGTTCATTTTATGCAATAAACCGATTAGGTAGCTTTGTGTTTTGTGCGGTCAAACGCTAAACAATCAAACCTTTTAAGCTGGTTCAGTTATAGTAGAAAAAAATGTCATACTAATTTAAAAATGTTAAAGGCCAATAGGACGGAGGTAAAAATGAATTAAACAAGTTCAACTAAGTCACCAACACGATCACCTTAATTTTAAGATCGAATGAATCTCCAGATAAAATAATAAAAAATAGTCGAACGAATTTAACATATTTTACCAATACAAATTGAATCAACAGCTTAAGTATCGTAAAATCCGTATATAACACCAACATACAGATCAATAAATGAAAAAGTCTCTAATTTTAGTAGATCCAGAAAAACCAAACTACAAAATCGCATAATTTATACTACGCCTTTTGGCAAAAATTTAATTTCATTTGTGTTCAATAAAAATTAGATTTATGCTACATGGTATTGCCAAGAGGCGTTAAAAAAAATTATATTCATAATGGGTTTTATGTTCCAGATAAATAGTATTTCGAACTAGATATATATTATATTAAAAAAAATTAAGTTGTTGATCCTGCAAATATATAAAATGTATGGACACTTGATGGTCGAGTATCGACCTCTCCTTTCTTTAAGCTTTAATCAAAAACTCAAAAATTTTATTCGTTGAGCTTCAATTTACTTAACAAAATATTTCGAATACTAAAACTTTTCCCATCGATTTTATATTTTTCCTATTTTTTGTTTTTTTACTTTACGACTTTTCCACATTCAAAAATATTTTGTTTGGGGGATGAACAACAACAACAACAAAATTAAAAGAATTTTATCAAATCTAAGTTAATTCGTTTCGTAAATATATGATGTAGGTAGGTATATGTAAATAACGGAGAAAGTAAATCATAAAATATGTATACACTTGTGCGTTATTTCAGCATATTATTATTTAGTCTACAATTCTGAAGAAGATCGATGAGCGTGATGGAGTTTTCATATATGTACATATATAGTACAGAACTCATGAATTTTTTAACGTACCCATGCAAATAAATATTATATATATATATATATATATATATATATATATATATATATATATATATATATATATATATATATATATATATATATATATATACGAATAAATAAATTATAATAACCTTTGGGACATGATTAAGCAATTTATTATTTAACATTAAGATTGTGCACCAATGGCCATATACGACAAACAACAACAAAAACAACTAAACAAATTATACTAAAAAAATTTAATTTTACCAAACGAAACGAAATGAAAAATGCCATCAGCATTATTTGCAACATTGGATACACATAATAATATTATGATCTCTCAACTTTAATAAAATTTCCTTAGACTGTTAAATGTATGTCATGTTTTTTAAATTGAATATCTAATAAAAATTCTTACTTGAAGCACAATATATTGACTTCGACAAAATTCAATAAAAGAAAATCTTTTTTTTTTTTTTTTTTTTGCTCCCATTTTCCTACTTAACAATTTTTTGTGTTTGTTTTATTCGTTGCTGCAATACTGTGTGTATTGTATGTGTATGTGTGTGTACGTCTTTTTTCACAAAAAAAAAAAAACAATGCTAAAGGAAAACATATGAACAAAAAGTTTGGTTTTGTCGATTCGTTTTTTTTTCTTTTTTAATAAATTTCGATTCGGCATCGAACAACAACAAACTTTGCAAAACAATAATAAGCTTCGAGCTATTTTAACCATATAATGTGCTTTTCTCATTGTTGACACACAGAAAAAAAATGAAAATTTAATATTGAAATTTTTTTTCTAATTTTTAGTAAAAACATTTTCAATTTACAACAACAGGTAGTCCACCCGTACTTAAATACTTTTAGTATTTGATATACAATCGAGTGTGTTCGAACATAGAGCTTTTGATACAAATATATATATATATGTTTGTGGGAGTATTTAAACTCATAATAGAATCGAGTTTTCGCTGAAAGCTTCTTTGACTTTGTATTGATATCGTGTTTACATTAAACTTACCAGGGTGTTATCATATACGTTAAATGGAGAAAATATTATTTCGGTACTATAGTAATCGGTTTTAACACCAAACTGCCATCGTCATTGACGATGGCTACTGCGTAACCTAAATATGGTTGTGTTTTTAACATAGTTTCATCGATAGGTGGCATTTTGTTAAAATATACAGATTGATCCGAATGAATAGTAAAATATTTATACGTTTTCAGAGTATGGGTGGTTTCTCTCTCTATGAGAAAAGTATACTCTCATATGAAAATAATTAAGGGTGTAATGACTCCGTTAATTGACCATTTTTGAAAGCAAAAGAAACTGCTAACCGTTAACATTTTTAATCTGCGTAAAATAACAATGTCAGGAGTAATATTGGAGTCTAAGAAATTAGGCACTCAAAATACAGAAACTTAATAAGCAGTCAAAAAAGGAATGAGCCAAATTTTTGGTAGACAAGGAAACCCCTTCTTTTGAAAAATACTTGAAGTTTCTGGATAATAGATGTAACAAATTTGGATCTGAGTTACCGTACACACAACTAATCAAAAATGTAACTAATGATCTTTGTTCGTCACAATAAAGTAGTTAGTAAACCACATGTTTAAAACTCGTTGATAAAAAGTTTCAATTAATCTATTGCCCCGTGGCTGAAATACTTGGAGGTGATATTTTCTTCAAATTGCTTCTTTTGGAAAACATCTAAGACATGATCCAAAATCACGTAAGACCTCATCGAAAAATGAACTTAAATCCAATTCATCTCTATATAACGAGTTGTCATTCGAACCAATTCAAAGGTTTTGAAATTAGTAAATGATATTGAAACACATTCAAAATCAAACCACTGATTATCGAGACTCATTACCAATATGGTAATTCTGTAACTCTTCAATCCTGCGCATTGAAGGAAAAAAGTATGAACTTTAGGTATATGAGAGCTAAGCGATATGTCTCTAAATATCCTTAAAATTGAGGGGTTGTCAAAATGCACAACAGGAATACTGCTTAACAGTATATAGACTAGAACCTAGACCACCAGTACTGCAGAAGCTCTTTCCATCCTAATTCGATTTCGGAAACACAAAATCGCATTTACAGCTTCTTACAGTTTTTATATCAGATTCCAGACAACAGTATTCAGACTTGTTTGATCATAAACAATTCGTTAAAAACTAATGTTTATGTCGATGATTGGTTTTCAGATTTTGCAAGGGTTGTCGAGGCAAAACATGGGAATTTCTTTAATAAATGTATGTCTTGTCTAACAACATCTAATTATTCAGTTTTAAACCAAAACAAAATTATAAGTTACAACTATGGTGAGAAGTTCATTAAAATTCTAGGTCTAGATTGGATAACTAGATTGAAGCGCTTTACAATTAATCCCCAAGGAAGTGGGGGTTAGTATACAAAACGAAAGTGTGGTCTGCTACCGGCCATATCATTGATCAGCCAGGATTTATTTCTCATTGCACAGTAATCACATAAATTATATTTCAGCATCTTTGGCTTTCGGATTCGAAAATATTAAAATTCTGCATTTTTTTGAACATTTGCCTGTCGCTTCTAGAGTTATGTATCACAGAATTGTTGGTGAAACTGTTGTCTATTATACAGTATTCAGTCTATTATTCATTATGTATTCCAAACCTGACAAAAAACTGCTAGTTTGATTATATCATAGTACTGGAGTGGCCCTCCGATGTGCACAGACGTTAAGAAACCTGTATTGAAAAACATTCCAGTAGATTAATGGTCGAGAGGATTATTTCCTAATCAATTGATTGAGAACTCACTATTGTGCGGAAACGCCCAAACTTTTTGCGCGAATCATTAGATCTCTGGTCAAAATGATCTCACAGTCAACTTTTGAATTCCACCGTCCCTCAGTTAATGCTGATCGGTTTCACTAATTGTTAGTTTATACGACAAGTGGTCATCATTCTTTTTATAATTTGAACATTGGCTTAGTATTACGTTATTTTATAAAAGGTTTAAGACAAGGCAACTTTTTTTATATTCAACCGGCTCACAAACCAAACGCCTAGATAGTATGTAGTATTTGCCCAAACAAAAGTTTTCATGCGTTCACACAGCCGCTTGTTAGAACTTTGCAGGAACGACACCTTCATCCTATACTCAACAATTACTTACTCTCCATCATTTGTCAACGATATTTGATAGTCGATTCTAAAAATCGGGCTTAACAAGTTACTCGTTGATGTCTCACCTAAAGTCGCCATCGTTTGAGGACGTCAAAACGACAGATAGGTAATCCACCGTCGTTTTAAATCACATACAGGCCAGACCATTTCCCACTGTTGGTTTTAGTTTTGCTGATACTGAAAAAGTAAAATCCAAAACGGAACATGGTTCTAAAACCTACAAGGGGTATAAAGCAGATTTTGACTCTCCGGTTTGCAAAGGGGTACCACTGTTCGATTTTTTATGCTTCTAATCATTTGTGATTTATGCTTCTAATCATTTTATGCTTCTAATCATTTGTGACTATTTCGTGCGCTATTGACTTTTTTGTCAGATTTGGAAATTTGCATAAGAGTACCACTGTCCGACGTTTTTATGCTTCAATCCATTTCTGAAAATGTATGAATTTTTTAATGCATTATTTATCCTGATGTCGAGCTTTTAAAAAGGTATCAGTCGGACCACTATTTTGTGCGCTATTGACTTTTTCTTAATATTTGGAAATTTTCAAAGGGGTACCACTGCCCGTTTTTTATGCTTTAAATCATTTATAAAAATGTATGCATTTTTTAACGCAGTATTTACCCTGATTTTGAGAGCTTTTGAAAATGGTATCATTCAAAAGCTCTCAAAATCAGTGCTCTATGGACTTTTTCGTCAGATTTGAAAATTTGCAAAAGGGTACCACTGTCCGATTTTTTTTTTAGCTTCAAATTATTTGTGAAAATGTATGCATTTTTTAACTCAGTATTAATTCTGATGTCGATAGCTTTTAAAAAAGGTATCAGTCGCCACAATCGGACCACTATTTCGTGAGCTATTGACATTCGTCAAATTTGAGGATTCTTTCATGATCAAAATCTGGTTTACTTTACAGATTTTAAGAGGGGTTTACGCACCATTTATAAAGTTTCCTTTCAGATTTGTAAAGCATATTAATTAGCTGTAATTTCGCAGAAATAGTCATTGTTAAAAACCTACCAAACGACCATAAACATAAAAAGTAGTTGTTGGTTGGCCCGATTGTGATGATGATACATTAATCAAAAGAACATAACACTTCCATTGAACATAACACTTCCAGCCTTGATTTTTCAATCTAATCATATGTTGATATTTTATAATTCCAGACATTCCTGTTGTCACACTAGAGTTTGGCACCAATTACAACACAAGTTCAATTCGTGAAGGGGCCGACGTATATTTCGAATGCAATATAAAATCGAATCCATGGATCTATAAAGTTAGTTGGCGGCATAATGTAAGTAACAAAAAACGGAATACCTTAAAGTACTCGATTAACATGGTGAATGTATTTCATATCGCTATAGGGAAAAAATTTAGACAATAGTATCCCGGACGGAATCATAGTAGCCAATCAAAGTTTAGTTCTTCAAAACGTAAGTCGAGCCCGAACTGGACTGTACACGTGCATTGGTAGTAATCGTGAAGGTGATGGCGAAAGTAATGCAGTCCAACTCGATATTAAATTTACTCCAATTTGTAAACCCGGTCAAATTAATTTATATAATGCTGGACGGCAAGAAGTGGTGCGCGTTTCATGCGATCTAGATGCTAATCCAACTGATGTACAATTTACGTGGAAATTTAATGCGACCAGTATCGAATCGATTGATATTGCAGCGTCCCTTATACAAACCGATAAAAGTAGAAGCATTGTTGCGTATACACCAATGACAGAGCATGTAAATATACATGAATGGAAAGGTTTAAAACACCATGGTTAACTAATATTTATTTTTTATAGGACTACGGCTCGCTTCTATGTTGGGGCTCAAATGAAATCGGAACTCAAACTGAGCCATGTATTTTTAGTATAATTCCGGCAGGACGACCCGATTCACTTACAAATTGTTCTGTGTTAAACCAAACTTCGAGCACGTTTCAAATTGAATGTCAAGAAGGTTTTGATGGCGGACTCGATCAAAACTTTGTAGTTGAATTGTACCCGACAGGAACACGTCAGCTGATAGCTTCGATTAAATCTAAAATACCTTATTTTGAGTTAAAAAGTTTAGATCCTGGTATGGGATACGATATAATTTTAGCAGCAATGAATAAAAAAGGGCGAAGTGACTTAACAATCCTCCAGGCGTATACCTTAAAAAATCCTGAAAAACAAACTGATTTAACTCTTGCATATTCACCAGCCATCGAGCATATGAAACCATTTTTAGGAACGCTTTTAGGAATTGTTGGAGCACTACTACTGATTGCGATTATAATTGTTATTGTGGTACAAATGCGAGGTTCAAATGGCCGCGACCGAAACAACTGTCCGAGTCATACCAGACAAGAAACGATTCCACGCAATGGTCAACTTTTTAATGAAATCGGCCAAGAAAGTTGTAATGATAGTGTGGACAGCATAGAAAAAAATCCCGATGTAGTTCCCCAAGAAAACAAGAATGAGGAACGAGATGAGGATGAAACAGCATTTGAATGGACTCATCCTCGAATGTATGCGACGCAAGTGGTTGCAGATCAACAAAATGGTATGAAAACAGGCTATGGAGTTAGTGAAAAACATAATTTAATGCCACTGCAACAGTCCAATACACAATTTCCGGTACAAATTCCAACTCATCCTAGTTATTATACGGCTGTCATACCAGCCACTAGTTTAGGCTATAATAAAATTCTTCCTCCAGTGTCGAGAGATTTGACATATGCAGATCTTTCAGTTGCACAACAAACTAAACCGTTCTTTTCCAGTGCAACATTAGGTAGACCACGACAATCCGAATTAAAACGCGTCGAGCCCACAATATATGCTCAGATAGATTTAGCTCATCATCTGCCACATCCCATGTATTCAACAAGTACTATGTATGGTACAAATACAGGGGTGACTATGTCACATCCATCTCAGATGAGCACATTTCCACCACCACCGTCATTTTCCAGTCAAAATATGAATACAATGCCAATGCCGTCTAATTCAATGAATTTGTGCGTAGGACCAACATGTGGTAACAGTACGGTAAGTAGATAAAGTAAATAAAAACTAAAAATGTATATTGACAACAATCACAAAATTTATTAAATAAGAATCAACAGACTCTACTTCAAATGGTGCCGGAAGGTAAAATATTGTGCCAATCATCGAACATTGATCCAAAAGCAATACCACCAGCAACCACATCGCCGAGTGGGATTTTAATTAAAAGCAATGGTACAACGATAGGCGATAGAAATATTAATAGCACGACAAGATTCTGACATTAATTTTACGATACATATAAATAAACATAAATCAAATATTTATTTAATTTATTATTATTATTATTATTAATTGTAAACATAAAGTGCTTGATTTTTAACAAAAAAAAAAATTATTAAATTATAAATTATAATTTATGTAAATTAAATAAAATTTTGAAAAAAAAAACATGTAAATATAATATAATATAACTATACTTTGGTTACTCCTTGATTAGCATGGCAAATAAAAATACATAAATTAATTTTTTATTCACAATAAATAAAAAATAAAACTGTTACTCTTATTTAATTCGACCGTGTAAAAACAAAATTTTGTCTCTTCCACGCATAATATAAATTAAATTTTATAAATTTCACATATAATCAATAAAAACAAATTCTCGAAATTCATTAAAATAAATTAAAAAATTATAATTACCAAAAATAAAAATAATTAATTGTATAAGATAATAAATGCAATTTTAATGCAGGGAAATATAATTTATTTTTTATTACAATAAATTAAAATTATAATTTATTAGTTTGAAACTTTTATCCAAATACCCAATAGAATATAAATGAACGTAATCAAAAAACATATTAACATACATTAATAATTTACAATAGAATTAAATTTATACATAATAAACAAAATCAAATTAAATTAATTATATAATGTTTGAATTATATATATATATATATATATATATATATATATATATATATATATATATATATATATATATATATATATATATATATATATATATATATAATTTGTTTATTTTAGTTATTTATTTTGTTTAACACAAAAACTGATTTATTTAGTGTCAATTAAATGTTTTATCTCCATAAATTTATAAAAAAATAAAAAATTAAATTTAAAACTAAACTAAAAGTCAACATGAATGAATTATATTTAAAAAACAAATTTAATAAAAAAATAAACATAAAAATTACTAATTATTAAAAATAAAAACATTAATAATAAATATAATAAATAAATAAATAAAATAAAAAATTAATTTAAATACAACAAACAAAATTTAAAAAAAATAAATAAATAAAAACATTAGGTAATATATTTAAAATTAATTTTTTTATTTAATTATTAATAAAAAATTATTTAATACTAAACAAATAATAAGTATAAACATACATACAAACAAACACTAATACACACAGAAAATGAAAAATTAACATTAATTTATAAATTAATAATATAATTCAAACAAATGAACATTATATTATAGATATATATATAAAAAAACTGTAAATTGTTTTTCAATCAAAAAAACATTAAAAAATAAAAAATAATATTAAAATAAATATTTTAAAAAAAAGTTATGTTTTAATTAGAGTTTATTAATTTCTTGGAGAAATTGCAGTTTGGATTAAGAGGTAGTTACATTTTCTTTAATTGATAGTTTTGGTTTTTAAGATTTAGGGAATCTTCCGACATTATGTTCAACATAACAAAATAGTAAGGAAATTAGTTTTTAACAAAATTAAACATGAAGCACTAAATACAAAATTGAACAGATATAAAGAAATGTTTTTTAAACTAAACAAAATATAGAAATTTAAAATTCTCACTTTTCTTTAAAATATCGTTCTCTATTAAAATTAACATTCTCTTTGGCATTGTACAAAACGTAAACTGAAAATAAAACAAAAAAATGAAAGTAGATTATACTACAAACAAAAATGCTGCCATCTTTTGAATTTTCTCGTATAACAACAAATTTAAAACCTTAAAAATATCATGGCCGACTATCTTTCATTATTCATTCAAACCTTAAATATATTATACATTTTGATTTAGTGTTTTTCTTTTGTCTTATTTTGAGCTATTTTTTTGATTTATAATTTTATGTTTTCCGCTTGACACGAAATGTTTTAAAGAATGATATAAAAACATCTGCCGGCAATAATTGGTACTAGATACTTTGATCGTGATGCCTCTATCGAAAAACATGATCTATACGAAAAATATGAATAAAAATAGTAATAGAGCAATTTTTGAGCTTAAGTCTCAAATCTCAAAATCTCAGATATTACACTATAGTATGAACGGTGCAGCAAAATCAACGAATCACTGGTAACGTTGGATTCTAATTTGGAATATATTTTAATTATGAAACAACACAAAATGAAAATTGAAACCTTTTACAACAAATACACATATACAACGACTAACCGGAAAAAATTCAAAAAACCGCTTGTTTAGCCAATTATTAAGCCAATGTTTCATGATGTTTAGCTAATTTAAATTGGGTAATCTAATCCCAAAACTAGAACTTACCAAAATCTTAAAAAAAAGAAGGCTATTAAAATTGGCATAACTCAAAATTTCCAAAATACATAAAATCATGATGGTTAGTCCATTAAAAATGGAAAATATATGCCAAAATGTATGACTTAAAAATTATTTGGGACTATTCTTATTCACAAAATCGGAATAGTAGGCCCATTTAAATTGGAAAAGTTAAAGCCAGAATTCGAGACGTTCTAAAATGTTTAAAAGTATCATGATATGAACCCTATTAAAATTGGAACATTTCTGGCTTTAATTGGAATTTTTCGAAATTCGCAATCGGCGGTTTCTCCCAAGGCTTTAAAGAAGTCACTAAGTTTATAAATTTCCATGACATCTACAATGAAACAAAATATTTAAATAAAAGTAATTTTATTATTACTTTCTATTGTTTAGAATATTCATTCAAGCCACCTATGATCAATTGGAATAAGTAATAAACAAAAAAAATTTAAACTGTCATGGAGAACAATGAAATTACTCGAGTTTTGCACGGACAGTCAAGCGGTTTGATTAGTTCAAGTTGAGTTCCAACTACGGAACCTGGAGGTGATTAAGACCGAGAATTTATACCGACCCTTATAAGGGCACCATTATCAAGCCAACCAATTCAGGCGCAAGTTGTTGAAGAAACGTTTTACAATGATTTTGGCCAGTGGCCAAAAATAAAATTCAAAATAAAAATAAAATTTGAATACAAAATAAAATTTGAATACTTGAGCAAAAGAGTGTCATCCATATTTACGTTCAAATTTATCGCAGCGCCACATTAAATCGCCATAACAACGATAGGCCTGCCTTTTACTCGTTTCGAATGCATACATATACTGACCACAACGGATCCTTTGTTCGACGGTTCCCTGTATTTGATGATAATTTATCAACTTCTGAAAAAAAATGTGCAGATTAATAATTGAGCTTAGTCCATTTGAAACAAAAAAAATTAAAAAAATTTCACTTATTTTCATAAATATGCAAGGCTAAAGACTGTAAAAGTATGAATTTTTTTTTTCGAAAAATCTGAAACTTTTTTTTTTATAAATCTGATGTCCAGAACTGTCTAATAAACATTAGAATTTAACCTTAACCTATTATTAATGGAGTTTAGTCCATTTGTAACAAAAAAAAAATTAAAAATTTTTTTATTTATTTTCATAAATATGCAAGGCTATAGACTGTAAAAGTATGAATTTTTTTTCGAATAATCTGAAACTTTTTTTTTTTGATAAATTTAGTATCCAGAACTGTCTAATCAACATTAGAATTTAACCTTAACCTATTATTAATGGAGTTTAGTCCATTTGTAACAAAAAAAAATTAAAAAAAAATTCATATATTATACATATGCAAGGCTATAGATTGTATAAGTATGCATTTTTTTTCGAAAAATCTGAAATTTTGTTTGATAAATCTGGTATCTAGGACTGTCAAATAAACATTAGAATTTAATCTAAACCTATTATTAATGGAGTTTAGTCCATCTTAATCAAAAAAAAAATTTAAAAAAATTTCATTTATTTTCATAAATATGCAAGGCTATAGATTGTAAAAGTATGATTTTTTTTTTCGAAAAATCTGAAATTTTTATTTGATAAATCTAGTTATCCAGAAAAAAATTTTCATTTATTTTCATAAATATGCAAGGCTATAGACTGTAAAAGTATGATTTTTTTTTATCGAAAAACCTGATCGTCATTAGGGGAAATTAACAATAATTTTACTCAGTCGTGATATTTTAGCTCGACCTCAAACTATTTACTAAAAAGATCTTAACAACACTGTAGAACTGTAAAAACCACCCTAGACTTATTATTGACAAACTTTTAGCCATTCAAAATTAAACAAAAATCGGGGAACATTCCATATATTTTCTAAAATCTGCAACAGAAGACAAAGACTGTCAAAATTTCGATTTTTTTCTCGGAAAATATGAAACTATTCTTTGATTAATGCACTGGTATCTAAAACAGTATATTGTAAGGATCACTTTAATGAATTTGGTTTCTAGTTCTAGGCTTATTGTTAGTATTTTAAAATGTCTACTTAGATGTTTCATATACTTATTGATTTACTTCAAAAATTATTCCATAGTAAACCAAATGACCACTGTGCCAAATTACCTATATAAAATTAAGTAGAAACTTTTTAATTTAATTCAAATTCGATTTAACCAAAAATTCGAAATTCATTTCCAATTTACAATTTAAATAACATAATTATTTTATTTTTAAGTTATAGCCAATTTTCAAAATTTCAGAATACATTAAAATCACTTTGAATTCGAAATTATTGAGGCATGACATTCGGTAAAACTGTTAACATATGCATTATTATCAAATTATTTTGGTTACGACAGCGACAAATTATTTCCTATCCTAATCTAATGTTTTGGAAACATTTTGCCACGTTCATTTGTTATGCCGTATAATTTAGGTACGAATTACAGATCAATACATGAAGAAAAAATTTTTTTTTAAATTGTATAGTTAAAATATCGAATTTTATGATTGTAAATTGTAAATACTAAAACAGTCGAAAAGCTATATACTCGTTTATTTATGTATCGGGAGGCAAGGTGGTATGCATTTAATGAAAATACAAAAACCATAATGTTTGACTTCAATTGGTATATTTACCTTTAAACTTTTTTTCTTTTTGCTTTTTTGTATTTTTATTGAAATAATGGAAAAATTACAATTTAAACCAAATATTTAAATAAAATATTCATTTTATTTATATAAATAATTTATAATATAATAAAATATAACTTAATCTATTATTAACTCGCCTATTTGAGATATTGAAAGCCCACCCCAACATCTATTTATAGTCTAAAGCTCAATTTATTTACAGTTTTCAACCATAACTTGAAAATTTCATTTTATCCAAATCAATAGAATTTTTTTTTTGTTGGTTTTCATATTCAATTTTGGAAATTTATTTGGTTTAGTCTTAAAAAACATAAAATAATAAGATGCTGTGAAACAAAACGAAATGAAAATGGTATCTTGCTTGTCTATGTATATGCTCATATACTCTGTTGATTTTAATAATGAAAAAATCATGTTTTTCCCAAATAGAAAATTATTTGTATTAAAATTTATCTCAAACCATGAACCAAAATTTAATTTTATTCTTTTAAATAAAATAAACTAAAATATATATATAAGAGAATTTGCTGAGGCTCCATTGCATCATCACCATCATCATCATCATCATCATCATCATAATCAACGTCGTCAATTCGAATTGAATGAAATATAAAATATATAACCGACAATTTTGGTTTCTGCTTCGTTTAAAGAGAGCCGCCATATTATGGTGGCATTGAAATGTAAAAGACGAAACAATTGTATATGTGCGGATGATAATTTAATATTACTTGGGATGAGAATAATCATCAGCAATTTGTTAAATGGAAATTTATGAAGGATTTTTCATTTGGATTTTTTTTATTTTATTATAATTTTATCTCGGTTCATTTTGGTGGACTATAATTTTATTTTGGTCTATTATTTTAATGGTTTTAGTAATTTCATTTTAGTGTGAATAGATCGTTCTGAGGTCGGTTTCATTTTTATAAGTAAGGTTTGATTTAATCTGAAACTTGGGTAGGCTATAGATGCCCTTAAAGATAAATTATTACATGAAAGGGAGTAGCAAAGTGAGCAAAATAATATTTACAATATTATGTATAGAAGTGGCTTGGCTCTATACGTAATTCAAATACAACTTTATTTTGTGAACAGTTTCCACCACTTCAAATACTGTTTACTCTCACACAAAATAATATCCACGGTTATAACACTTCTAATTTAACTACATTAGCCGCTTGCCACTGGTGATGGCTACGAAGCCATTCTCTAACTCTTAATTTCGCCTTTAAAGTATAACTTATCTCGAATATTCTATTTTTCTTGTGTTTCATTCTACTTTTTTCGAGATGTCACTACTCTATTTTATTTGCTCAATTTTTAGTACTAATTAGTACTACTTAATAGATGTCTCTTGATTTAATTTTAGAGAAATCGTAACACTACCATACACTTAAGGTTCTTTGTCCCAAACATGATCTATCGCACTTCCTCGGTAGAGCATCATTCTATTTAGAGGCACCACATTGGTTTAACCTCGTTGCCCCAATTTGATTCAATATATGACATCATTTAATCTTGTTATAACCTTGTAGGGTCCCTCCTATCCAGGCTGCAATTTTGATGATATTTTATTTTTACCCAGCATTTGACACATCTACTGGAATACAACTGACTCGAAATTACATTTCTTATCAGAATGAACCTTCATTGGTACTCCAAATCGACTAATCCAATTGTTCACCTCAGCATTCACGATAAGCGTAGTCTCCTGATTTGGTATTGAATATATTTCCGACCACTTGTTGAAGTAGTCCATTACTACCAGCACATTTTTATTTCCCGTATCAATTGAACCAGTAAAATCTTCGTAATGTGGTTAGCGTTTTATTGATTTCTAGATAGCCCCACTAGTAACTCATTTAAAATCTCTGTAACCCAAACCTTAGGTACCACTATTAAAGATAGCGTCGATTGACCATTTGAACTCTGCCAAATCCGTTTAAGATACCCATCCTCGATAAGCAAACTGTCCCATTGAACCCAATATGCTTTTACTACTGGACTTTTGTCTACGATTTCAGTTTATTCTAGTCGGCACTCTTCTTCTTTGTATTTTATATAATTACCGATATATTCATTTGCTCTTTTCTAATTTCCTTAGCACCCCACTTTTTAGACTTGCTGAGTCTGACGTCGATGATGTTATCTTTGTCTTTCACTCGGCATGATCGTCTTGTAATGGCATCGGCGTTCCATGTGCAGTTCCTTTACAATGTTCGATCTTAAAATCGTTACTATGCAGTCGCTCTACCCAAGGCGCTTCTTGTCCTTTCAGGTTCTTAAACTGCTGTAACCATCCCAAGACACCATTTTCCGTTCTGGTCTGGGCCAATTCTTTACTGTTGAAATATTTGCCTCATCCGTGTGTAGTCTACGTTTTGTTACTTTGTGCCTTAAACATTTGACCTCGTCCCACAACAATGTACACTTCTTCGGACTCAGCCTTAAGCCCGGCTGATTGATACCTTCCGAATACTCCTTCCAAATTTCTCAGATGCCACTCTACTCAATCCCTTACGATGTGCCCCGTTTTATAACAAATCCAGCATCTGATCTTTCGGTTGACATCTTTAAATTTCATTGACAACTGGGTCTGTTTTTAACACTGGATCATCTATCACAACTCTTTGGATCTTGATTGCCGCCTTGTTGGTTAATGTGCAGGCAAGTTTTCTGCGAACGTTGCATTTAGAGACAACACTACAGATCTTCTAGTCGCATCATCGCAATGAATGCATCGATCTTAATTCTCTCTATGTAGTCTGGAGCCATGTTGAAATGTGCTAGGTGCACCAACCTTTTAATATCTTCTGCATACTTCTGTAGTGGTTCCCTGCTCTTTTGACATCAAATATTTAACTCCATTCTGTAGAGCCTCGTTTATGTTCGTCTCCATATTTACCGTACTTACAATGCTCATTGTCTTGAATGATCTGTAGAGTCTCAGTTGCAGTTTTTTGTAATGCTACAATCATAGTGATGCAGCATTATCTTCTTCACTCCAACAATTTCTGGTGGCTGCTGTTTCAAACAGAAGTTCGAATATATCAAAAGATGTTGTTCCATCAAAGGTTGGAGACTTTAATTTGACTGCACTCGCATGAGTTATTATTTGCGTTGATATATTCTTGGCTTTTATATCCCAAATTTCCTCTTCCATCTGTTGATTGGTTTTATCGTATTGTACCTATAATTTTTCGTCTAATTTTTCAACTTTATAATCAAGAGTATAACGGACATTTCACGAAATTTTTCATCAAAAAAAAGTTCTTCGTTTGCTTTGTTCTTTATAGGATTTTTCTAATCGTTCACATATTTGTCCTATCATTTTGGTCTTGCTCTGCAGCTGACGCTCCATTATTGGTCACATTCCTCTCTGCTGCAGCTGTTCTATCATTTGTTACAAATGTTATCATTTGTTATGGCAGTCATTAAATGTGACAAATCAAAATTCATTGGAGCGACTTTCTCTTCTAAAAATGCGCTTTGTTTATCAGCATCAGCCTCCTATATCTTATTAGTGTCCAATTTGCTACCACTGAATTCGTGATGCTCTGAATTCAACCCGTCATTTGTCATGGATTAGCGGAGTCTTATTTGTGAATTATATTTAGTATCACTTGTGGTATATTTGTTAACTTGTACATGATCACTTTAAATATTCACAATCCCACCACAGTCACCAATTGTTACGTTTTCACCTATTGCCGGTTCATATCACTGGATTGTGAATAGCTTCCATTGATTACCATTCCATATAAAATCGGATGCTTTGTATTAAATGGAAGATTCGGCTGACTTGTAGATTATTTTATTTCCTTGTTTTTAATGGTATCGTAATGTGATGTTAATGGCATCACGGAAAGTAATTTAAAATGTCTTATGGCCTAAGACGGTGTGCTTCTCTATAGAATATTTCAAAATTTTGTGTCATTGTTGTGGATTTGAATCTGCCGATACATTTTTTTTATATCGACCCAGAAAATTATTCAATGTCCTTAAAAACGCAGGATTATTTCAGAAAATGTAGCCTGCACTGCTAGATTATTAAAGAATGACACTCCAGCCGCCGATTTTTCAAAGAGCCGCCGAATTCGACGAGAAGCATCGTCATTTAGCTGTTTTTTCAGAATCCTGAACTCAGAACTCTTACCCTCTATCATCTACCATCTACCATCTACTATCTACCATCTACCATCTACCATCTACCATCTACCATCTACCATCTACCATCTACCATCTACCATCTACCATCTACCATCTACCATCTACCATCTACCATCTACCATCTACCATCTACCATCTACCATCTACCATCTACCATCTACCATCTACCATCTACCATCTACCATCTACCATCTACCATCTACCATCTACCATCTACCATCTACCATCTACCATCTACCATCTACCATCTACCATCTACCATCTACCATCTACCATCTACCATCTACCATCTACCATCTACCATCTACCATCTACCATCTACCATCTACCATCTACCATCTACCATCTACCATCTACCATCTACCATCTACCATCTACCATCTACCATCTACCATCTACCATCTACCATCTACCATCTACCATCTACCATCTACCATCTACCATCTACCATCTACCATCTACCATCTACCATCTACCATCTACCATCTACCATCTACCATCTACCATCTACCATCTACCATCTACCATCTACCATCTACCATCTACCATCTACCATCTACCATCTACCATCTACCATCTACCATCTACCATCTACCATCTACCATCTACCATCTACCATCTACCATCTACCATCTACCATCTACCATCTACCATCTACCATCTACCATCTACCATCTACCATCTACCATCTACCATCTACCATCTACCATCTACCATCTACCATCTACCATCTACCATCTACCATCTACCATCTACCATCTACCATCTACCATCTACCATCTACCATCTACCATCTACCATCTACCATCTACCATCTACCATCTACCATCTACCATCTACCATCTACCATCTACCATCTACCATCTACCATCTACCATCTACCATCTACCATCTACCATCTACCATCTACCATCTACCATCTACCATCTACCATCTACCATCTACCATTGTAATAATATTAAAACCACATTTTCACTTTAATATTAACTTTTTCTTTATTCACTTTATTCTGTCTGTCTTGGCTTAATTACTTATTAAGACTAACTTATCATATCTTATCTTTTTCTTTAACATCAACGTCGTGTACATCGAAAATTGACGCGTTGGTGTTTTTAAGTGCATTCGCCTTTGCGCTCATGTTTCTTTATTTAGCGCGACGAAAAATGCTTACTATAACTAATATTTATTTCTTAATAATAATGGAATATACTTTGTGCTCAAATTTCTTGTTGCACAAAGGAATGCTTATTTTATATAAAAACTTAATATTGCTTATTTTACATAAAAACTTAAAATCTATACAGGGTTACACTACACCCCTGGCCTTTAAGGAAAAAAAATATGTATATATTAAATATATATAGATATTTTTTTTTTTTTTTTTTTTTTTTTTTTTTTTTTTTTTTTTTTTTTTTTTTTATAATTTTTATTTATATTTTTATTTTATTTTTACGTTTTACAATGATAAGACTTTAATCTATTTTTATGTATTATTTTTAATTTATCTTTTAATCTTATTGTAACATTTACGTTATTTATTTCAATTATCTCGTATGGACCACTGTATGGATTCTCATACTTTCTACGATTTTCATTTCTTAATAGAACGAATTGACCTATTTTGAATTCGTTATTTGTACAATCATTTGCGGATTTTTCCTGCCTTTTAATCTTTGCTATTTCTAATAGTTCTTTGGCCTTTCGATGTGCTAAACTTAACCTATACTTAAATTCTTTTGTATAGTCATCAAAATTATATATTTTGTTCGTATTGGCTATTGTTTCATTTGGTAAAGTTGCGGTTTTTCCGTATATCAGTTCAAACGGTGTGTAGTTTGTATCCGTATGTGGTGTCGTATTGTAACAAAACGTGTAGTATTTTATCCATTCATCCCAATCGTTAATATTGGCAAAAGCTAATAGATATTCATTGAGAACACGATGATTCCTTTCTATTGTGCCTAAAGTTTGATGGTGATAGGGAGTGGATGTTCTATGTTCTATTCGTAACGTTTTACATAAATTTTTGAATACTTCGTGTACAAATTCAGTACCTAAATCTGTTTTTATACTTGTAAAATTACCGAATACTAAAATACAATGTTCTACCAGAGCTTTGGCGATTGAAATCGCGGATTTATCTCTCATTGGAACTGTTATTATATATTTTGTCAACTCACATTGAGCGGTCAATATATATCTAAAACCATTTGATGGTAATAAAGGACCTACTGTATCAATAGATACCACTTCAAAACTAGTATTAGGAGTATCTGTAATCATTAATAATTCTTTATTATGCCTAATAATTTTTGTTCGAGCACACATGTCACAATTGTTGACGTACTTACTTATAATTTTGTTCATATTTTTGAATATATATTTTTGTTTTAATTTTCTGATTAAACGTCGCGTACCAACATGACCTCCTATGGGTGTATCATGGTACATACCTAATAGTCTATTTATTTCATTTTCATCTTTTATTAATTTCGGTGCTTCATATATTAATATTTTTAATTTGTTAATACGTTTTCCTAATCTTTCGCATACTTTTTCATATAAACTTTTAAATTCCTCGCGCGGTATATATTTAAAAATATCATCATTAATATCTATGGATAATTCTAATATCCGGTTCCTATTCATAGATTCAATTAACTTCTCAAATACCAAATCTAGCTTCGGCAGAGTTTCGTCAATTGTAATCAGTAATTCATTATTTTTGCTTTGCACCTTAGTGGAACCATTTTCTATTATAAATTTTAATTTTTTTAAATTTTTTACATCATTATACGATGTACAATCCCAGATGTGAAGTTGATCAGACTTCAATTTATCATCAGTTTCATTCGTATCTATATTAACTTTCCGAGATTTATCTGTCATAGACCTAGTAACTACCTTTATCTCGGCGTCTCGGGGTATTAGTGCTTTAAGCATTTCGGAGTCCCATCTGATACGTGATAACGCGTCCGCCACCACATTCAGTGAACCTTTACGATACACTATTTCGTATTCGTATTCGCATAAGCTTTGTCGCACTCTTGTCATCTTGGACGAAGGTTTGTTGTCTGAAAACAGACTAATTAATGGTCTATGGTCCGTTATGACCTTAAATTTTTTACCATACAAATACGGTCTGAAATGGTTAATGCCCCAATGTATTGCAAGGAGCTCTTTTTGCAATATATCTTTATTTATTTCATATTTGTCGAGATTTTTACTCGCATATGCTATTGGAAGATCCTTTCCGATTTCTCCTTGAGATAATACTGCACCATACGCATAATTCGATGCGTCGGTCGTTAAAATAAATTCTTTGTCCCAATCGGGATACTGTAAGATTGGTGAATTTATTAATCGTTCTTTTAATTCTTTGAACGCAGTTTCACATTCTAAAGACCAATTGAAAACTACTTTTTTCTTTTGAAGGTTATATAATGATTTTGCTATTTTTGCGAAATTCGGAACGAATTTGCGGTAGTAATTACATAATGCTGTGAAACGATGCACCTCGTCCGCGTTGCTTGGGACGGGATAATTTTTTATTTTATCAAATTTGGAGGGATCGGTTTTTATTCCCTTGTCTGTGATCAAATGTCCTAGATATACAACTTCATTTTTGAGGAAATTACATTTTTTAGGGTTCAATTTGAGATTATATTTTCTCAAGCTTTCAAAAGTTGAAATTAAATTTTTGTTGTGGTGATTTAATGAGCATCCGTGGACTATAATATCGTCCACATATAAAAATGATTGTCCGTGTAATCCAGCGAGGGCAATAGAGAGCATTCTTTGAAATGAATTGGAAGAAATTTTTAATCCAAATGGCAATCTTTTAAATTGATAGTGTCCTCGGTCACTGAAAAAGGCTGTAAGAGGTCTGGCACCTTCTTCTAGCTCGATTTGATGGAAAGAGTTAGACAAATCGAGTGTGGAGAAGTATTTCGCTCTGCCTAATTGATCTAGAATATCTTCTAGTCTTGATAACGGGAATTTATCATTTATGACCACATTATTAAGTTTCCTAAAATCTACTACTAATCTCCATTGCTTTGTATTATCGAGATCCTTTTTGGGTACTAGTAAGATAGGAGAATTATAAGGACTCACAGATGGTTCTATTATTTCATTTTTTAATAATTTTGATATTTGTGAATTTATTTCAGTTTTTTGGTTAAAAGGTTGTCTATAGTTTTTTATATAAACAGGTGCATGTTCCGTAGTTAGTATATTTTGCGTGTAAAAATTATTTACCGATAGCACATCACCTTCGAGAAAAAATATATCATTATATTGCTTACATATATCAACAATAACTTTGTTCGCGTTTTCGTCTATGCCGTCTATCTTTAAAACTTTTTCTAGATTTTTGATTCGATCAATTGTACCTTGTGTAGTCGAATAAGGTTTTTCATTGTAACAAAATTTTGAAATTCGTGGTTTAAAATTGTTAATCGTTACATCTTTTTCGGTCGTATTTAAAAATCTGGCATGTGCTATACCTTTACTAGGTATAATGCTACTGCCCACGAAAATACCTGGTTCTAATTGTTGGTTTTCAATTATAATTTCTGTTTCCCTAACTATGTTAATAGCACAGATGACTTCGCATCGAGCTGGAATGTAGATTTCATTACTTTCTGAGTCGCAAACTATTAATGGTACTTCAATTATATCTTCATTTAACTTTGTTGATATGATGCAATTTTCATAATCTATTTTAAAGCAAAATTTATGTAAAAAATCCCTACCTAGTATTCCATCCGTTGGAATTGAAAAATCATTAGGTACCACGTGGAGTTCATGCGTGAAATTATTATTGTCTAATACTAAATTAGAATATATTGTTCCTAGAGTGCAAGTTTCATTTTCAGTGATGCCTGTTACTTTGCATCTTCTTCTGGTATTTATTCGATGATGTTCATCACATTTGTCTAATTTGATTAATGATATATCTGACCCTGTATCGATCAGATATTTAAGTTTCGATTTGGAATTATTTGGTGAAGTATATACTTCAATGTAGTTATTTAAATTGTTGGCAATCTTGAAAATTTGTAGTTTACTACTTGTTATATTTGTAGATTGAGGAATTCTTGTTCCAACGTTTTGTTTTCTCTCCCTCGCGGGGAGATGACCTCGTTTTTTGCTTCGTTGCTGGCAATGTAATTTACTTTATTGTTTTGACAACTATTGTTTCGGTTTTGCTCGTACCGTCGGTTTGGATAATTGGCTGTTGGCATGTGTCCGTACCGTTGGTTTTGATAGACGATTCTTGGATTAAATTGTTGGCTTTGATATTTAGATCTATAGTTATTCCTATATTGCTGAGGTTTAAAGTTGCGATTTGAATAATTGCTATAATTGAATGGTCTTTTATATATTTGAACATTGCTGTCGTTTTGATTTGTGGTTTGTCTCTGAAATTTATTATAATTATTTTGTTTCCTTTCAAACTTTTTATTTCTATCTTGAATATAGTTTATGTTGTTTGTAGAAACGGTTTGGCTAGCTGCCTCCATCTCTTTCGCAAGTTTAGTAGCTTCTGCAAAGGATGTAGGTCTGGCTGCTACGACAAAAGATTTTATAGGATCTGATAGACCCTCTTTAAATACGTTGAGCGCCAATTGCTCATTTAATTTTTCAATCGTATTAGCATCACCATTAGTTATTTCGTCTTTATTTAACCTATTTAATTTTAGAATTATTCCCTCAATTTTATTTATGTATGTTTCTAACGAGCCATTTTGTACAATGCGCGATAATTGGCTGTGCAGTGTTTGTACTGTATCTTTATTTGGGTAAGATTTCTTTAACAAATCTTTTAACTCTGTAAAGGTTTTTGGTATCGTTTGTACACTTAGGTTTAATTTTACGTTCCCTTCTATCTTAACTAACCAGATAAATTTTAATAACTTCGTTCTCTCATCGTCGTTTGACAACGATTCATTCACTAATTCTATTATATTTAGGAAGTTGTCTAATTCTAAAAATTTCCCCTTAAATTCGGGTACTATTTTCATACTATTGTATAGATCGAATTGACTCATTTTGTCGAGTTCGTCTATATCTAAAGTTTCGTTTAACACAATTTTTTGTTTTTGTGACAATGTTTCTTTTAATGATTGATACGCTTTATTGTATGTATAGCATAACGCTTTTACATCATCGTCATTTTTGTCTAAATGACTGATTATTGACACGTATTTATTGTGCGTATCCTGTAAAATCGTTATACTATTTAATATAAATTTATCTGAAAAATTTCTATTTGGGTTTTTTATAAAACTATCCCTTCTTAATTTTAGCGTTTTGATTAAATTATTTATATTTTTCATTAAAAAAACATTTCACTTAATTCTTTTTTATCGGTAACTTAACTACTTTAATTATGCATCTAAATTGTATTTATCTTAATTAGAATCTTATATTATTGTTTTAAACTAATTTCTAAATTTTCATCATTTTACTTTTTTGTTTATGCCAACTCGGTTTGTGATCTTGCGATCTTCTTAATTTTATTTAAATGTCCGTTATACAAGTGTTTAATTAACTCACCCATAATGTAGACACCAGTTGCCACTATTACCATCTCGATAATTAATTTGGATCCTTCGTCGTCCTCACTACCATTCTTGTTGGCGTTGTTCAGCACTATATTCTCTTTTACCGTTGGTTCGGGTTTGGAATCGCCGCCGCCCATATTTTATGGATCTATGGGGTGCTTCTCGTTCTACGTTTATAAAATTTTTATATTTTTATTTATATTATTTTATCATATTTATATGTTTATATTTATATTTTCACTGCATATACGTATTATTTTCGTACATTATTTTATATATTAGATTCATTATGTTATATACATTGATATACACTTGTATGTTAAATTTTATACACCATTTACGAATTATTTTTCTTACATAGATACTTTTATCTATGTCTTTTGCATTTTTTTTTTTTGTTTTATACCTTATAGTATATCGATCTATAGTAGTGTATATCGATCTATACACTATTTTATAAAAAAAAATTCTTGCACTTTCACTCACGGTCACTGTTTTACACGTGTCCTGTCACGGTCGCCATGTAATAATATTAAAACCACATTTTCACTTTAATATTAACTTTTTCTTTATTCACTTTATTCTGTCTGTCTTGGCTTAATTACTTATTAAGACTAACTTATCATATCTTATCTTTTTCTTTAACACCAACGTCGTGTACATCGAAAATTGACGCGTTGGTGTTTTTAAGTGCATTCGCCTTTGCGCTCATGTTTCTTTATTTAGCGCGACGAAAAATGCTTACTATAACTAATATTTATTTCTTAATAATAATGGAATATACTTTGTGCTCAAATTTCTTGTTGCACAAAGGAATGCTTATTTTATATAAAAACTTAATATTGCTTATTTTACATTAAAACTTAAAATCTATACAGGGTTACACTACACCATCTACCATCTACCATCTACCATCTACCATCTACCATCTACCATCTACCATCTACCATCTACCATCTACCATCTACCATCTACCATCTACCATCTACCATCTACCATCTACCATCTACCATCTACCATCTACCATCTACCATCTACCATCTACCATCTACCATCTACCATCTACCATCTACCATCTACCATCTACCATCTACCATCTACCATCTACCATCTACCATCTATCATCTACCATCTACCATCTACCATCTACTGCGCCATTCAGAACTCTAGAATTTAATATTTGTCAGCACAATTTAAATACTTTTCCAACTATCATAATATGCATACACATAATACTATCATCATAAGAAGAAGAAAAAACAGTTTACTCATTAATGTTCCAGATGTCGGGTCGATAGAATATCATTACATTTAGTATAAATGTATGACATTTAGGCGATTATAATTTTAAAACGGTACCAGTAGCTACATCTAGTACGTAAATGGGCTAACATACCATGGTAGTACTATGTGTATTTATATTATGCAACTATACATTATTGGAAAATTCAAAAAATATATAATAATAAATATTGCGGTTTTGCATAATAATTATTATTTATTAATGTTGTAATTTTAAGGTTAGTATAAAATATGCTGGCGAATAATTTTTTTAAATTTGTCTGATCGAAAATTGTTCATATACCGATACATATTTTGTACACGTACAACATCAATCAATCATATAGAATTTTTGAGTATCATACATTTTTTATTTAAATTATGTGGGTTTGATATCTACATTGCAGCATAACTTTATGTGGTATCAGCAGAAAAAACTCATTGAATAATTATTATTTATAGTTGAAGTCAACTAAAGTTTGATTAGTTTACAAAATCGATTTGAAATGCGGAGAGACTATATTTTCGACCAGTCTATACCATGCAAACATGTAATGTAAATTAAACATAATTCATTTTATTAAAATGTCAAAAATTCGCCACCACTGAAAAATCATAATATAATCGAAGTACCAAATATATGAACAAGCATAATATAAAATAAAATGTTTTATGGTCAATTTCATGTTTTTGTCGATTTATTTATTTTATTGAATAGATAACAACAATAGCAGCATTAAATTCTATATACACACAATACATACGGATTATGTTGTACTGTATAAATTATATATATATAGACATACTGTAGGATGCATTCATCTTTCAACGGTTTACACATTTTACCGATTTTCTCGTTACTAAAATGTGAAAGCTCCATTTTATGTTTCGTTCGTTACTTAACGCAATCATTGAAAAAAAAAACGGGGCCCAAACAATAACAATACAAAAAATATTTAAGCGGATTTTATATTGTATCTGGTAAAATTTTATGGTTGAAAAATGCGAATGAATTTTCATAGAACATAAGAAATATGTGAATAAATTGTAGCATAAATTTATGATTCTCGACTCGATGTATAATTTAAACATATAAAAGAAATGTAATACGTATCGAACACGAAGAAGTCGGTTAAACATTGTGGCGATGAAGAAAAGAAGAAAAAGGGTTTTCTTTTTATGTTTTTGAATAGATTAAATTTTTCATGAAATTTTCTTTTTTCCAAAGGTTTTTTTTTATTATGGTTATGACCTTCTTATTATCGTTTGATTTAAAAAAAAAAATGAGATGAAATTTTTCATGTTATTTCGATTATCTAAAGTTGATTGATTTTTTACCAGTATAAGGTAAAGGAAAATGTTTTAAGGAAATAATAAGTGTTTTTGCTGTTTCCGATGTATGTATGTGTGTGTACGATAGGTTTTTGTTATCTTGTTTGCAAATAGTTAAGGATATAATTTAAATTATATTTCGATGAGTTTTATGTAAAGGTTAACAATCTTAAATTCGATTTAAAAGGTTAACCTGGATTGACATCCAGAAGAAATAATCGAAGCAAAATATATAGTTTCATTTCTACTTTGCTTTTCATATCTTGCACTACTAGTCAAAGGTTAAAGCACTAGCCATAGGTGAATAATTGCTATTGCGATTCTAAAATGTTTTGCATCTTAATTTAAGGTGATAGTCTTGTGAATTTATTAAAAATGTCCAATTATGGTATAAACACAAAAAACAGAATTTTGACGATATTTATACCGTTTTAAGACCGCTTTGGATACCAGAACTATCAAAAAATATGCATATTTTTGAAAATAAATGGAATTTTTTTAACGGTATTTTGATCTAAAATGAGTTAAACTCTATAAATGATAGGTAAAAGTTTATGTCTAATGTTGTTAGGCCCGTTCTGAATCACAGAACTAACAAAAAAAGTTTTAGATTTTTCGAAAAAAAATTTCTAATTTTTACAGTCTATATAGCCTTGCATATTTTTGAAAATAAATGGAAATGTTTTTAACGGTTTTTTCATCTAAAATGGATTAAACTTCATTAATAATAGGTTAAGGCTACAGTCTAATGCTGCTTAAATATTCCCGGTTATCAGAAATAATAAAAAAAATTTGATAGTTTGAAAATGTTTCGAAAAATTTAAGTTTCACTTAAGAACCCACTATCATTTGTTTTAAAGATTTTTTAATGAAAACATTTAAACTTTTGCATAAAAGCTTGAATGTTTTTAAATCTTTTAAGTGGTTCTAAACACAACTATAATATAATCATTCACAATTTCGAACAATTTCCATCAATCAACTTTTTCAGTACAAACTACTTCATCAAAATATTTTACCATCAATTTTTTGTAAATTTTAATATGAAAAAATATTTGTAACAAACACTGGTTAAACATATTTTAACAATATTGCTCATAAAACACTTTAACTCAACTAAATATTCCAACAAACAGTTTAGAGAGTATAATGTACAGCTGTATATTTTCAAGTAGAATAAAAAATTCAAAATATGGCAATTACAAATTAATCGCTATTACATCACTTTTAATTTATTTATATTTTAAAATTATAAATACACTATTATTATTAGATTTTTGCATAAATGAAAATATTATATAAAAAATGATATTTTACTCTTCCTCAATTTATAACAACAAAATACAACTAAATTGTGATCATAGATTTTTTTTGAAGCATTCAAGAGGATATTTACAAGCATTAAACTGATGATAAAATAAAATGCAATATACTTGTTATAATATATATTTATATATATATATATATATATATATATATATATATATATATATATATATATATATATATATATATAATCAGTCAATTACACGTTAACTTAATCAGTGATCGAATTCGGGAAGAAATCCAAACACAATAGCTAAACAAATCGAGCTAAAAAACATTACGCAATGATCAACACAGGAAGTGGTATCTATTTCTCAAGCACTGCAAAGTTATAAAGTATACAGTAGGAGCACCAAATTTTTTTAGAAAATATAAAATTTTAAATGAAATGGACATTGGAAGGCGGCTTTCACGTGAAACTGGTCTAGAACTGATGATACAGACCATAACGATATTAGCCCGAAATAACATTATCATGAACATGTTTATACCGGACAATCATGTAATGGTTATCTAGGTACGGTGAAATACGTATGTGTTGCGGTTATTGAACACATTTTTGTGAAATTAGTACACGCGATACATAAGCTGGACCTGAGGATTACCCCAAAATTTTACATATTTTTTCAGTAAAGTATACGTATGATGACTGCTTATTATATAATGGTATCCTTTTCGGGTTTTTCAAGAACGGGGTCAGTTTGCTATAAACTTTTAAATCAAACTCTGAAAGGTGATGGACCATTGGAAATGTTTCACTTTAGAAAAAACAAGAAAAAGTTTTCATTGAAAGAAACAAAAAGAAGTAGTTCTGGTAAAATGCGCAATATCGTTCAAAACCAAATTAAACACAGATGCGAGCAAGATTGGCATTGATTCAATTTTACAGAGGAGAACTAAACCAGTCACAAACTGGAGATACAAATAATCAAACCCAGAGTTACAGAGGCATTAGAAAAACTCATTCTAACAAAGCATCGGATTAAGTTCATTCGAGTTGTTTAGCTGAGTCAAGATGATATATTATGGAAGCATCAGCTTAGTCAACAAGTAGGGAATCAGATAAAATGTATCATATAACTGACAAAGGAAGCGAACCTATATACAAGATAACACCATCGTAATTTGATGGTCGTTTAATCAAATCATTCAAATTCGTAATATGTGTAATACAGGCCTTCAACCGGTTTAAAGTGTTGGGTAAAACAACCTTTACCAGATGTTCCTGGCTTAGTCATGATCTATTATCAAATTAAAATGATAACATTCAGTGGATGTGGGCAGAAAAACCCACTTGCGATCCACATCTTATAGTTTCGACCACTTTATTCAATTTCTAGAATAGCGATGCATAATATAAGAATTCGTTGAATTTGAAAATAATCAAAAACACAAACCTGCAGAGACATTTTCATTATATGTAAGCAACAATGTTAAGGTTTCAATAACAAATACAAACATAAAGGGTCAAAAACCTTCAATTTCTTTGCTTAGAAGATCAAGAGCAAATGTATCTTGTTTAAAGAGCAACTCACTACATTTGATTCATGAATGCAAAAATTGCGGGAACTACATATAACTTAAGAGAAGGGAAATAGAAAGAACGACAGGCAAATACTGCAACCTACATTTCTGTCAAATATTGTTAGATTCAGGTTCCAATGACTGCCTTATATTGTGGATAAAATTCGGCGTAAATTCTGAAAAACCTTTAATTTAACTCCATCCAACACCGTCTACAACAGGATGTTGCTTTAAATAAATAATAGATGTGAACTAAAAACAAATATCTAAGTCTAAATTACATGGAAGAAATAGACGCTGAAAACCTGGAAATAAACATTTAACATTTGTACCTACCGCATATCATCCCATTATTAAATCACAAAACAAAACAGTAAAGCATATGTTTGAAGGCACTGCAATCCCTTTACTTAATTTAATGACAAGCTACTTATTTGACCAACTATTCAGTTCAAATTTACTGAAAGTATATACACCAGCGTCTGAAACATTCACTATATTCCATGGCACATGAGCAGTAGATCGTTTTTGATTAGCGAACATGCCAAGTTTTGTAGAAGCATTTAAAGCCTAATCTAATACATGGACAATTTTGTGACTGGAAGTAAGATTATATAAAAAGCTCAGAATCTTGTTTCCAATATCATCAAAATTCTTAAAACCGGAAGGTTCTCATTTCATAAATATTAAGGCAAATATATTTGTTGAATAACCTACAAATCAATGAAATTTTGGTCGGGTTGTCAAGGTATTGGGACTCACTGAGTACGCAAAACGTCTGCTTTCAATTCAAAATTAATTAATTAGCAAGAGCATTCACAAGACGTTCACACTTGTTTGATCTATTAATTGGGATATAGTTATTTCTTGTAACCGAAACCACAAAATTACTTTTCTGCAGCTCTAGTTGCTACTAAACAATGAAACGATATACACGAATCACAAGTACTGTTTTTACTATGGAAATACATTAGTTTGTAGAGGCGAGTCAGCAGTGATGCAAAAACGTGACACAGATTAAAATGTGCATCTTAATCTCAAAACCACAAAACACAAATCGCCCTATTGTCCAAATCTAAGGATGACAGTTTATTGAATATAGAAGTCATATTTTGACTAAGCTCAACAATGTTCCACCCAAATCGCTTCATATCGAAAAATACGGCATTTTTGCATGGCTCTTAATTAGTTGACAAAACTTCCTTGCTTCCAATCAGTCTTTGTCGGAAATATGAGCGCTTAAATCCTAAACAAATCCCAATGATGTTTGAGGCCGCAACCAATCCGCCAATTTTTCCAACTGAGCTTGCAAATGAGCAAATCATATTTAGTTTCTAAAATTGGGACAATCGTTGCAAAGTGTGAGCTTTTCATATTTGAACCTACTATCTCATGTTTATTTATATGACTTTAACACTAAAGAGAAACTAATTTTCTGTAAATCTAAATGATTTTGATCAGTAAAAAGTTTTCAAATCTATTTAGAATTACACCATCGTCAATAAATCAATAATAAGCTAATTAGCATAAAAGCTATTCCCCAAAACAATTTGTAAACCACCATTCATCTCCCTATCGTTGACTGGCTTTTATTAATTATATTGTATACATACAGAAAAACGAAAATCTCACTCTAAAAACTTTAAATACAAATAAAGAGTTTTCATATTGGGGTGCATGATCTTTGTCATTTTGGAGTCGGGATTTTCGTCTTTAATTATTAGTTTAGGGATTTTACCTCTATCTGGGCTGAAAGCGTACTCATTTCTTCGAGGGTGAAAATAAGCTTTTCTATTACCCTTTTTAGATGGAACTTGGTCGATTTGAACGGCACTTCCCAAAAGCATCGAAAATGTGGGGACTAGAGAAAATAAAATTCCACGTAATGCGATTTCTAGAAAAATAATTAGAAATATTATTAGATAATTTAATGAGCAGATTAAACTCTCATCGCAATTTGTAGTTGAACTTAATTCCGTTTTCACTATGTGTAATTCCAGGCCAACACCTCGTCGAGCTATAAATTTTTTAAGAGCCAATAAAAATGCATCACTGAACCAATTACCAATTAACTCTATAGGTGGATAATTTTTATACTCAAACATATAAAAAGGCATATATTATGACTTTAAATGTTATCTGACCTCTTCTCTTGACTAGATGAATAGATATAAGCCCAAATAGTTAATGCCAGTTTTCAAAACTGGACGTATGAATTCGACTCACGAGCTAGGTATAGGCTACCTTTTAACTGTTGTTAGCATTGGTCGTTAAATTTGATGCAATATGTTTTTATCACTTTTTTGGATTTGGTTTTTCATTGGCTATCCAAAGATGTTGACGAGTAATGGATAAAAGAAGGGATGGTTCAGCATGTTGGTTGTCTATGTGCTTATCCTACAGATTTTGGATTAAATATAATGAGGCGCTTGGTAAAATAATAAACTTAACTGTTTTGTAATATACGGCCTACTCCGAGCATCCCAGTACCCTCCACAAATAGATCAAGCTACTTCAAAATGCTATTTTTGCTGATTTTGCTCTTAGTTTGCAATGTCATGTTTTATTTGTAAATTTTTTGTTGTTGGTGTTAGGTAGATTCCGTTGATTCTGGACACTAGAGGTTTTGCTGAGTTACAGTTAGATCGTAAAATGTAGCACAAGAATCGTTGTAGCCTACGCAGCGAAGAGTATCGGTTGATTAATATACATCTTACAACTTCATCGGTTTAGTACACATTCGAATAGTGAATGCTATTGCTTTATTCCTCGTAATGTCCTTATATAAATGTTGTTGTAATGGGCAAGATTCGAAAGCTAGATGCAAACAATCTAGTCCATTTCACCCCAGTACATGTGATTGAAGTTCAACGGGAGATAATCCCCGAGAAGTCCAGTAAGCATGGTTTTGCGGTTATGGAACCATGCATCCAATTGTTGCTTGAAATATTTGATAGAATTTGAACTGAATGACTTGAGCCATGGAATTGATTGTTGCTTTAAAGATGCAACTTTGACCTTAGCTGATATTAAACGAACTTATATCCCTCCACTTTGGGCAGTTATTCGAAATAATAATACAAGCTGCATATTAAAATTGGCTGGTATCGCAGAAGCCGTAAATATCAATTTAAGATTGTTTAACCGTCTAAATTAATATGGGAATAAAAATGGAATCTATTAATTTTAGACGTGGTCTGGAGGAAATGAATCAATCAGTATTATTCACCCAAAACACTTGCAAAAATATTTAAAAAGTTATAATGACGGGAGCTCAACTAAATGGCTTAACTCATAAATAGCCTAGTCCTTTTCGTGAAATTTGTGGGATCTGATAAAAGATTACCTCTTCAAGGTAAAATTAAAATAATCGGTATCTGGATCCCGAATTATTCAGATGCATTGGATTGTTATATATGGTCATTGGATTGTTATATATGGTCATGTGTTTCTTCTTCGTGGCCGTCGTTTAGGTTTTCCAATATTCTAGTATTGTTGGATTTCCATTTTCTGGAAACCTTTTCTTTATTTGAGTTGCTTAATCTTCATCATTGGTACCCTTCAATAGGTCATCCACGTATATGTCATTGGATATTACTTGAGATGATAGTGTTGATATGTTTTTGATTTTTTCAGTAATTTGCTGTTTTGCTCTAATAGCTAAAAATGACTCAGATGCAAGACCATAAGTTACCGTTAAAAAACGAAAATGACGGATTGAAATCTAAACTTTGTGTTAAATCTGCTCCCTGAATAACGGAATGACCGCAAATAAGCATGATTCTAAACAATCATTGAGGGAGATGCTTGTGCTTGATTTGGCCAATCCATCCAATATGACTTTCATTTTACTAAAGAGGTTGAATTTTTGACCACACAGTAAATAAAGAATTCTTTTTTTAATGCTTTCACAGCAAGAACATGTGGTTGAGTGCTTCATATTTCGTTATGAAGACGTGACACATCTTTGTGAAATTTGGATCCCGCATGATTTGGCGTTCAACACTACAGAGTTTTTGAATTTCAGACGTTAATGATTCTCCAAAACTGTTGGGTGATTTTTTTAACGCCAGCTTAGTGGTGAAGTGACCTTAAGACATTAATACCGACATTTATACCGGGCTCAGGTTTAGTGACTCATGTATGGTCATGGTATACATTTCGTAAAACAATTGCCATTTCAAGTACTCTCCCGAGAACGAAAAAATATGAACTTGCAACTTTATTGCGTTCTCAGCTTTAAAGAAAATGTCTTTAAACTTCTGTCAATGCTTTCCATTGTATTTTCTGAACTCCTCGAACTCAATATATTAAGATTAATTCCAATGTCTCAGTATACTATCATCCGGAAACGATCCATCCAAACACGCTATTTTATAGAATTGGCTTAGTGAGAGGGACCTGATCTTATTTATCTGTCCACTTTGAAAGATATGGAAAAAGTGCTCGGTTTCAGTGAGAATATAAATTTTTTCTGGATAGAAAAAT
This sequence comes from Tipula confusa, assembly GCA_963556175.1. Taxonomy (NCBI): domain Eukaryota; kingdom Metazoa; phylum Arthropoda; class Insecta; order Diptera; family Tipulidae; genus Tipula; species Tipula confusa. Next base: position 19,864,729 of record OY744476.1, on the reverse strand, counting down.
TTCGAATCTGCTAATTAGATTCGGACATGCGACTTTAAATCGACATTTACGTTTTAAGTAGGGAGGTGGCTTGTAATATTATCGACATCACCATAAAGCTTTAGATTTTAGCCTTATGTAATCACGATGTCCAGAATCTATAATAATGCTCGGCATTAGCGGTACTAGTAGCCAGGCGGTGCGAGAAGTATTGCAAATGCGGTGTTATTTTGGTACTGATTGTCAATCACTTCCGAAAATGATGAGTTCCGTCTTGATGTAAAAGCGTGTTGTGGTTTTTACCACAAATTTGGTATCGACGTTTGAAGGTGCATCTGAATATTGAATTATTATTTCAATGACAGTTGAAGCTCAGCGATTAGTACTTTTTGCCAATTATTTTTTATCAATTGAGCTTATGTTTGAAACTTACCACAATGAAAAAGCCAATGAACTTTTTCTTGGCATATTGCTATTGAGATGCGGTAGTTTTTTTTGCAGATTGCTATGCTCTTTTGACAGTCATGTTGTGACAATCTTAAATAAACAAAGTAGTATTCATCAAATTATGTACCACTCCATTACAACCTGGATTAAACTATTAAACCTTTAACTTTGCTCTATTCAAGGCAATATTTATACAGCTTAATGAATTTTCTAACATGACGTTTTTTTTATAAACTTAACCATAATATAAATACATATAGTACTACCATCATAAGACAAAAACAATTTACACATTGATCCAGATGTCGGGTCGATAGAATATCGTCAAAATTTAGAGTAAATGTATGACATTATGCGATTTTACATATAAAAATACATATATTGATTTTAAAACGATACCAATAGTGACACCTAGCACGTCAATGGGCTAACATACCATAGTAGTACTATGTGTATTTATATTATGACTTAACGTAACATAATTTACTTTATGATTATATGATTTTAGCTACTTTAATTTACTTCCAGCTACTTAAACACATGGATAAGCTTCTTAGCTTGTCTGATTCCAAATATTAATTTTTTATGTTTAATTTTTTAGTATGCTGTTACCTTATTTTCTTTGTAATTAATCGTTTTCATCAGTAACTGAATTTCTGGGTAAAGTGACGCCCTCTATATTTATTAGTAAGGTGACTTTTTCTTCAATCGTCCCTGTTTTCGTGCAGTATTCTTGATAAATTCTTATTGATAATTATCAGTGTAATAGAACTGAGACTTCAACAAGTGTATTCGGTATGTTTAAGAAACTTGTTAAACCCTTAATGTTAAACCCTTTATTTATTTTCACTATAATACATAAATACAGTAAATGATATAAAAAGCAAAAAATAAAATTCAATTGAAAATATTGTAAAAGTATATAAAAGAAACAAAAGAAAATTTAATGTTACAGTTAATGATTAATGGATTTTCCATTTCACTCAGCAACAAAAAATAAAAATAAAAAAATTTAAAATACGGAAAATGTAATTCAGCACAAATTGATTAAGTTAAAATCTACAAATTTATTTTATTTATTATTCATTTTAGCGATAAATAGAGAAAATAATACAGAATATAATTTGTTTTATATAATTTTACTGTAGAAAAAGAAAATATTTTAATTTAATTTTTATTTTATATTTTATAAAAAAAAAAAGGAAAATTTTACAAAAAAACATTTCCAAGTTGATGTTGGTGCTTTTATTTTGTTAGAAATTTTACGTCAACACTAATTTTTTAATGGATTTTTGTTTGTTTTAAACGTATTTAGAGCTACATGGATATTTTTGTGCTTTTTTTTAACTATATGGAGCTTTTTTAGGAGAACAAGTAAAAATGAAATTATATCCATATTTTATGATATTTTATTTTATCTAATTGGGTCATATTTAAAATATCGTTATCCTTTATTTTAGAACAAACAAAATCGAAAATTTTTTACTGAATGTTAATGTAAACAGGATACATTGTGTAAACTGGTATTATGTCAATTTTGCAGCAAGTTCAGAAAGATTTAATGCAATATGGGTTTTTTGAATTTTTTATTTTATATTTTATATGTTGAGTGCTTTCGTTTTATTTTTTAAGTTATATCAATTAATACTGACAAGAGTTAATTAGTTTTTTCGGTTTTTAGATGATCTGATACGGAATTTTTGGTACGATGATAAATATAAATTCTTTTTACTGCATTGCTCCTTTTCTGTTTATATATTTTAATCGTTGTGAAATCATCGAGTTACGAGTCGACTAATAAAATTATTTACCGTGGAAGCTACCGAGAGTTAAAAGGTATGGAACGAGAGATTAGAATACGTAACCGGTTGGTAAAGCAAATAGAAACCATATTGCAGTTTAATTAGTAATGACTATTACTAGTCAATACCTCGGGGTATGGTGCATGTGAATCACGTTTACAACAATTAATTACACTGTTTGACGAGTCCAATAATCTAGAGATAAAGCTTCTGGAAAATGGCTATTAACTACCTATCTGTGGTCAAGTTCAAACGACATATTTCGTTGCATTGAGGAACTGAAACACTGAGCAAACTTATTATTAACGACGATTATTTTTTAAGATATTTTAAGATATTGCAGTTTAATTAGTAATGACTATTACTAGTCAATACCTCGGGGTATGGTGCATGTGAATCACGTTTACAACAATTAATTACACTGTTTGACGAGTCCAATAATCTAGAGATAAAGCTTCTGGAAAATGGCTATTAACTACCTATCTGTGGTCAAGTTCAAACGACATATTTCGTTGCATTGAGGAACTGAAACACTGAGCAAACTTATTATTAACGACGATTATTTTTTAAGATATTAAACGACTTATGTGTGAGATCGCCAAAATTTAACATCGAACCGTTTTTAGGATACTATCAGTTGTGGCCTTCATTTAGGGATATAAACGTCAGTGCGGTGCATAACTACCCAATCAAACTAATGAAATCTTAAGAGGCTTACGATAAATAAGTATAGCAAAGCAGAAATGAGGGATTGATGATTGATCTTTCTGCTCTTACAAAAAGTAGATGATGATACTAAATATTTATGGGCGAAAAATACCGCCAATGAAGCGTATATAACAATCGATCGTTTTAAAGAATTTTTGAATGAACGGGTGACGCACTGGAATCTTGTAGAATTTTTGTACCAAAATCAACCAAGTCTTTCAGAGCAAAATACCTTTTACTGTGTAAAAGGTGAAAACGGTGAAATCTTCCTGTTACTCGTTAATAGAGACCACTTACTCTATAAATATCCTAGCTTTCGTAATTAAAGATCAGATGCTCGACTCAAATTTCTCAAGTCAGAAAATATCTGCACTAATTTTCCACGTAAATCATGCAACTACCAACAACGAAGTCAATCAGTCAGCGGCATTTATTATTCAAGAGACAACAAAAAATTCTAACCAACTAAAGTCATCACAAACATATTGATCAACGCTAGAATATACAATAACGCAGTGGTTTCTGATGTTTTATGTCGGTCAGCAACGTCTACCTCATTATACGATGTCTTGCAAGTAGGTCCAAAATTGCAAACCAATTTATTTTTCATTTTTTAAATATCAGACGACATTAAATTGAGCGTGACATTGAACAAATGTACCGCCAAATATTGGTTTTCTAGATACATGCTAGAAATGGCATCTGAAAATTTGAAAGATATCTAAATGCGGCCAACGCCATATCCCAAGATTTCTATATGGATGATTTGTTATCAGGATCAGACAGCGAAGATGCCACCAAGAATTTTAAAAATTACCTGGTCCACGTCTTACAACAAAATGGGTTTAATTTTCAAAAGAGGCATTCAAATTCCTAACCCATTTTAAACTCTTTTTCGTAAAAGGAAAGCGGTACGACTCTTGGATTGATATAAGACTTCAATGAAACCGCTAAAATATTAGGTGTTATGGGGAAAGCTGGCAACGATGAATTCAGTTTTAACGGACGAACTCTATGTCAAGTTGAACCAAACGGAAAATATTATTCGCCATATCCCAAACATATTATCTATTAGGGCGGTTATTTCCCGTAACCAGAAACTTTAAAAAGTTTATTCAATGCCTTTGGGTACTGGAACTGGAGATTTAATTCGGTTTATCGACAGTTAATTCACTTAAACAAAATCGAGATTCCACGATGCTATTACAAATTTATCAAGCCCAAAATGCAACTTCACTCATTTTGAGACGCATCAGAAAAGGTGTATGGATGCGTCGTCTACGTCTGTATGAGCTGTTAATGATCAAGGGGAAAATAGTACTAATATCGGTTGTGCAACAGGAAATGCTGCGCTGTTAAAATATTTATATCCCAAGATAGGAATTATGTGGAGCCTACCTCCATATTGACATGATTGGCCGATATTTCTAAAAGATCTGCCGATCTGATAACAAGAGGCATACATCCATAACATAGTGTGAACTGTGGCTTCAAGACAATGATCATCATTGACCAACTGTCAATTCTCGTTCACCAAATCTAACGAATTCGGAACTTAAATGTCATTAATTGATACGACGTTAAAAGCCTGTTCATCATATTTCAAACAAAAGAATACATGGCTTATGTACTTCAATTTTATAATATATCATCGAAACTTCATATACCGGAGAGTACCCAAGTAATGACGGAAGAATTAACCAAAGCAGAATTCAATAATTTGTTTAATAGAAGATCAGCATTTTAACCTAAAAATTTTCAAATAAAATTTTTGGCGGAATTCCCAATCGTTTTGCCAAAGGAACATGCATTCAATAGTTTATTGGTCACAAATCATCGAATTTTACACGGAGGTCTTCAATTGGTACTGAACACTCTACGTCGGCGGTTTTGAATACTAGATGCACGGTAATGATTGAAACATTATTTCCAGAAGTACACTGTCTGCAAACGATACCGAGCAATGATTCCTGATCCAAAATATTTGATCTTTCAATCAAGCGACTCACACAATACCAATTCTTTTTAAATTGTAGCTTGGATTATGCCAGTTCAAAGAAAACTCAGCAAATTCACGCAATGCACCGTATTTTAAAGAGTACATTGCATTTTTTTTACGTATGGCAGTGAAAGAGGTGAATCTTAAAATATTAACAGTATTATGACGTTTCGTGGCACAACGAGGTTGTACATTCCATATTTTTTGTGACAATGGTTTGAACTTCATTAGAACAAATCTCGATTTTAAAAATAAAGAAAACAAAAACTTCAACAATTATAAGAAGGTAGTTCAGTAGAAGATACTGAATTTTATTTTAATCCACTGAGTTTACCATATTTTGGCGGCTTGTGACCGGCTACGATAAAGTCCGTAAAGTTTCATTTAAAACAAGTGATGACAGAATCACAGTTTACGTACGAAAAAAATAACATTCAAATCGAAGCCACCCTCAACTTTTGGCTCATTTCAGATCGAAAGCTCAACATGTGCCAGAACATTCAGAAACGAGTTCAAGGGTTCTGGGTAAGATGAAATAAAGGTTACCTCACTTCACTCAATCAGCATACTAAATGGAAAACTGCAAGTTTGCTTTAAATTATCCATCTGCACATTATATTGCTCCTGTATTAAAGTGAACGGTTGTTCAGCCCATGGGTTCTGTACACCAACGGGGGCAATAACTATTCCCATGCTCATTCCTGATAGCAATCAAGTGATTTCACCACTGTTAATATCATTTTATTTTATTTTGAAGTGTACTAAAATTGTTTTACTGCAAAAGTTTATTAAATTTAAATTAAACATTTTAAAAATATCTACTTCTGTTTCGATAATATTTAGTACCATAAAAAAAGAAAAAAAAGTTACTATTGTAAAAATAAACCCAAAATTTTACCATGCAATGGGTTATGTTCTGTTAGCGTTAAATCTTAAGAAGACAAGCAACACGATAATCTTTTAATTCTCTGTGTATAATTTAAGCCACACTCGAACTCATGAACTTATGTATTATATAGCTACCAACTCGTTGTGAACAAAACAAATTTTTGTAATTAATCAAAAAGGATTTTATGTTAAATATTAAATATAAAACTTACTGTTTACGATGATAAAAGCTTTTAGACGTGTATAAAATATACATGCTTTTGTAAAATGGCGTTATTTTAATTAAAAAGTTCCGTTTATGTAGAAATTTTTATGATTTCTGCAATTTTACATTTTTATGTATACGAAATACTTTTTTTTTTGTTGTTGTTTTAATTAGACTTCTCGGGGGTTTTTGATTTTTAACTGTACCAAATATTTAAACCAAATTTATCACGTATATTGATCAATATTTTTAAGCATATATTATATATAGATAATTGGATCAGATATCGGTTTTTTATCAGAAGCTAATTTTCTTGTTATGGTAAATATAAGTTCATTACCGCAGCAGGATGGAACACAGAACTAAATCAGTATCAGTATAATTTTTATTATATAAAATCATATTATTTTGAACACGCGCTAATATTATCTTTTACATGCAGCATCACACAACAACACCAACAAGAAAAATGCTTTAATATATTCTTACTAGAAGGTACATATTTCATCAGCATTTAGATTATATATGAATATTAAAGTGTTTTTTTTTTTTTTAATCGGATTTGTACGAGAGATACTCAATGATGGTGTACAAGGTTTCTTATCATGGCTTTGAGGAGATAAATCATATTACATCACATAAAATCTATGTGTATAATAATATAAAATGTGTTTGCTATATGTATATATAATATAAATGTTCAATTTGAGCAAACATTTTCTTTATTATGATGATAGCATTTTCCATCTATTTTTCATTTTGGTCTGGTCAGTTCATGCACTTTTAACCCATTTGGTATATTTCATATATATGTATTATGTATATATATATATATATATATATATATATATATATATATATATATATATATATATATATGTATATATATATATATATATATATATATATATATATATATATATATATATATATATATATATAAAGACTTCTGCTACAATAACATAAGCAAGGGATTTAAGAATTAAAGCAAGCACAATTTATTCGATGGAATTCACTAAATTGACTTTATACAACTGACTCAATAACTAAAAAATAAATTACGCTTGAAACTGTTGCTAAAATACAAATATATTTTTATTCGTTGCTCTTTTCTCTTTCTACACGGCCATCCTGCTATGTTATTCGGTCCGGATGGCATCAGTATAGTTTGTCTCCTCATGAACTGTATCAACATGATCCTCAGAATTGTCTTTATAATCATCTTTGAACAACCCAACATAATAAGGTTTAATAATCTTGGTGCTAGTAGAAGTCAATATAGAACCCTCCGTGTGACCAATATTCTTAACGTCACATCGGTTTTTTCCATTCTCCTTTACTACATCATAGGGACCTAGAAATTTAACTCGAATTTTTGTTACCTCCATTATTTGTTTGGTTTTTTCCAACGCTTGGTGAATGTACGCTTATTTTCATCTTGAATTTTTTGAATAGTTTGTTTAGCGTCATTCCTCAGACTCTTCCGCTCTTGATTGAAATCCTTGGCCAACTCTGTTTCAACAGCTTCTTTTATCTTTACATCTTCAGGACATCGCATTTTAGTACCTTTCAGCAACTCGAAAGGTGACATTTCAATACTACGTATTAATATAGGTGTTGTAAATGTCTCGTTGCAACTTATCAATATGTTTATACCAATTATCAGCATCTTCACGAGCAAGTTTTGTTAAGGCTGGTACAACAATTCGGAATATCTATTTGACTTGGCCGTTTCCCGTGAGCATTCCCGTAGTTATTGCTCGTAAACTGATGTGCTGCAATTCACCATACTCCAGAAATTCGGCAGAGTGGAAAGCACCTCCACGATCAGTAACAATGACTTTTGGATTTCCAAAAATGGCTTTCTGCACTTCCCTTTTCTGAATTACTTCATTCGCTTAAAGAGTTTTGGTGGGATACAACTACACAAATTTAGAGAAACCATCTACAATACAAAATATATATAGCGATACTGTTTGAAGATGATCTAAGTGGTAAGTGGTAAATCACCTTTAGGCAGTGGATTCAAGAATCTCTCTTGTTGCCCCAAATTGCGTTTCGCCATGATACATTTAATACAATTCATTATGCACGTCTTGATCTTCTGAACCAGTTTGGAGATATAGGATTGCTAACCCACCCGTCCTTGCGTTTTTTTGACAGCAAAATTGTTTAACCACCATCTTCTACCACAATTTTCTAACACGACATTTAATCTTTGGAGACGCGTCGCCCACCCGTCAATTAAAGATGTCAATTATCTACGCTCCATTGTTTCTTTGAATGGTGCACAATCCGGGACGAACGTAAAATTAAGACCCAGCAAATACACCCTGAACTTTTTTAACGATGTCACAATCGTTACTACAATATTGTTCTTGATAATATGTTGGTTTTTTTTTAAGAAGTAGTAAAAACCATCGTTGTGGAGTTCTGTTTCCGCTTCTATACAATAATTCTTCAAATTAGGGATGATTCACATCGGGATAATTGACCAATACTTCTTTGATTTTTTCAAATGCTGTCATCTGTTCTTAACCAACGTGAAATTCGAAACTTTTCGATAGCAAATTTGTTTAATGCCTTACAATAATGACATAGCCTTCCACAAATTTACAGAAATAGCCTGTAATTCCCAGAAAAGTGTGTAGTTTTTTTTTAATTTTTTGGAACACTGCATTTTAGGATCGCCTGCGTCTTTATCTCCAAGGGTTTAACAGTGCCACCAGTTACTTGATAACCGATGTATTCCACTGATAATCAGAGAAATTAACATTTACTCCTTTTTATGTGCAGCCATATCCTCTGACACTTTCAAAACTTCTTTTAACTTCTCCAAAGCCTCTTCAATAGTCTAAGCATTTACAATTAAATCGTCTAAAGAAATGCACACAACTCCCTTAGTGCATAGATCCCGAAAAATATTGACTATAAATCGCATGAAAACAGTTAGACTGTTGTATAGCCCAAACGGAGCTCCCAAAAATTCATAAAGTCCGAAGGGGGTTATAAAGGCAGTTAATACTTTTTTGAATCTTTAGCAATAGGTAAATGAAAGAATCCGTTACGCAAGTGAAGTGTTGTGAAACAGATGGCACCCAGGAGTTTAATGATCTTATCTTCGATCAGAGGGAGCGGAAATCTGTCTTTCAAAACCACTTTATTTAACCTCCGATAGTCTATGCAGTGCCCCTTCGATCCATCCTTTTTGTTGGTTAACACCACTGGACTCGCATAATCAGATAAACTCGTTTGTGTAACACCTTTATTTAACCACTCACTAACTTGCTTGCGGAGAATGACAAGCATCAGAGCTAGTCTTCTAGGATATTGCGCTAAGGGCTTTTTGTCTTTTAGGGTGAATTTCAATTTGAAATTAGGATTTTTGTTTTGTTGGTAAGATTGTAATTACCAATCATTTTTTTTACTTCGTTGCTAATACTATCATCATTAATATGTGCCAGGTACACTTCAATGTACAGACTTCAGACAGGAACTTCTTCATGGTAATACTCGTAGGCGTTATTACGGTTATAGTTTCATTCATTAGCTCTCGACCAACTTTCACATCCACAGGTAAAACCGAATCTTCTACAATATGAAAAATAGTTTCATATTGTTCACCATCAATCAGCACGTTAGCGAAGTTAATGCTGTCAAAAAATGTATAGTTTTTGCTAATAAGACAAATGAAGTAACCAATGTCGATCAGTTTTCTTTTTGAGTTCACTATTTAGATTTTGATTGAATATCTTGAAGTTTGTTCCAGTTACTAATCATACTGCCAAAGGACTGGCAAATGTTATATTAGAAACCATGGCTAAAATGGGCACTGATACTCAATACCTCATTTGACAAGGTCAATGACCCATAATCAATTACGGTAATTGTCATTCATTTGTAACGACACCTCTAAATTGAACCATTTTAATACACATACTTTGATACATCTTCATATTAAGAACGTTTGATGCTCTGTCCCAAAATCTAGGCTATGATGAGTTATATACTAGCAACTTTAAGTCGATGTTCCAACGGTATTCCTCCAATTTTGACTGCAAGAAAACATTCTGCTGCTAATTTACCAGTATACACAGGGATACCATATAAAGACATATGACTCATTGGGAAGCTCCTGTATCAAATGAAAAGTGCATGATTTCTATTCTAACATGCCGAACTGATGTGGTCCTTTTCGAGTAAAGCAGTTAGAACAGTGACAGTAAACAGTAAAAATAGTCTGAGCAAGATTAGTTTATTTAAAAACATCCCGAAATAATAAGTCCCGGAATAAAAAATTCTAGCTAAAAAATAAAAGGATAAAACCTCCCAGGAAAAAATCAAGGAATAAAAAATCCAATTACAAAAAAACCCAGGATAAAAAACCTATGATAAAAAATACCAGGATAAAAAATCCAACCGTAAAAAATCCCGGGATACAAAATCCTAGGATAAAAATCCTTAAGACAAAACTCCCAGGATAAAAATCCTAGGGTAAAAAATTCCATGATAAAAAATCTCGGTATAAAATTTCCTAGAATAAAATATCCTTGACATATAAATGGCATTGAATCATTGAATATTGTGAAATTTTTTGATTCTTCACTTAAAGGTTTATTTTTGCTAGACGCAACGGAATTTTAAAGGATTTTTTAAAATACATTTAAAAGTATTTGTAAAAGCTTTCATAAGTAGAGCAAATACTTTAGATTGCAATCAATTACGTATTCGGAGAATTCATTTAATCAATTTTTAGAATATTATTTTCATAAAAATGTAAAATAAAATAAAATCAAAACTATGAAATTTTATTGTTAATTAAACCAACAAAAAATAAATAAATAAATAAATACAAAAAGCAAACTTTGTACGGATTCGTATTATTTTGTGTGCTCCTTGAATAAAAAAGATTTTGGTTTCAATTTATTTCGAGAGAGATAAATATTTTTTTTCCTTTCGGTACACAATGATAAGAATATATTGTTATCATTTTATTTTATTATCATCTTTTATTTTCCTTTTTCTTTTTTTTTCTTATTCCTGTGAGTGGAACCAAAATACTATATAACAAGGATATATATATATATATATATATATATATATATATATATATATATATATATATATAATACATACAAAAAGCAAGAATCATTGTTTTATTTGTCTCAATCATCATCACCATCATCATCATCATGCGTATCATCTTCATCGTCATATGAAAAATAAAATAAATAGAATGAATATACGGATAAGATAATGAACATTTTTTTTTTTTTTTTTTTTTTCAATTTAAAATAAAACATAAGATAAAGTTTCTATTTAAAATAAAAGTGGTTTCAATATGAATGTTTCCAGTATGAGCCTCAAATTTCGAATTTCTACTGGGTGACCTCCTTCTCGATACATAAAAAAATGAGGTTCTATAGTCCGGTCACTACCAAATTTTCATAGAAATACATTTTTTACCATATAGACAACAAAGAAATCATAAATGGAAGCTTTTATGTCTTTGTTATCGTAATGTAATTCAAGTGGCTTGTTTAATGTACCAAAAACCAACTTAATATGTTCACAGGCAAAACTAGTGTCACACTGTGAATTTTCCTTGTATTTGATGAAAAATACAAAAAAGAAACAAAAAATATAACTTTCTAAAATTAGAATACGTAACATGAGAATATGTATACAGAATAGAAAATTGTATGCATACATATATATGTATGTTTATGTTTAGAGAGATGATAAAAAAATACAAACAATTGTCTTGCATGCAGATAAGAAAGTTATATACAATTTTTGGTTGCTGTAATTTTCATTAATGTTGTCTTTTGTATTCTGTAGAACGATATTTTTGATTGTGTAGCATTCGTTTATTTATAACCGAGACAACTGAATTGAAATGTACTTAAATTGGTTTTAGGTTATTGTTCTTACTTTTTTTTTTTTTGTTTACTTTCAGTTTACAATTTAATATGGAAATCATTGCTTCTTTAGGTCGTAATCACACTATTTCGACTGCAAAACGCCTCATCTTCTAAATAACATTGTTTATTGGTAACACCGAAGTACATAGTTACGTTGTTTGTCGTTCAAGAAAGAAAATTGGTTTCTTGCTTTTGCTGTCAATAAATGATTGAATTTTGTCATCCACTTATTGCATTCCTGCCAGTATTAATTTATTTAGTTATAATATTATTTCTTTAAAAAAATATTAGATTAAATTTTAAAATTTAACTAAGCCGATCTAAAAATGTAAAACAAGAAAAAACTAAACTTATAACGGGACTTTTTATTCTGGAATTTTTTAGCCGGTAATTTTTTATCTTAACATTTTTAACTAGGAATTTTTTATCCCGGTACTTTTTATTCCGGTATTTTTTACCCCTCGATTTTTATTCGGGATTTTCTATCCCGGGATTTTCATCCTGGGATTTTTCATATTAGGACTTTTTATCGTAGATTTTTTTATCCAGTAATTTTTTATCCTAAGTTTTTAACTCGGAAATTGTTACCTTGCGGTTTGTAATCCCGGTACTTTTTATTCCAGTATTTTTTATCCTCGGATTTTTTATTCGGGATTTTCTATCCCGAGATTTTCTTCCCGGGATTTTTCATACCAGGACTTTTATCCTGGAATTTTGTAACCGGTATTTTTTTTCCTAAAATTTTTAACTAGGAATTTTTTATCCCGGTACTTTTTATTCCGGTATTTTTATCTCCGGGTTTTTTATCTTAGGATAGTTTATCCCGAGATTTATTCTAATTTTTTTCAAATATATTCATATATCTCATCACATTTTACAGTTTGCTCAGTTTACATTATTCACATGTATATTCTGTACACCTTAAAGATCATTGGAAGTTAAGTTTTGTTAGACATCTAAAGATGTCACTTATTTTTGACTAATTTGAAGCTTATTATGTAATTATCTATAAAATTTAAAGTTTAAACGAAGATGGTATTATAAAATAATCAAAAATGTTTGGATATTATAATTTTTTTTTTCGAAAAGTCACAAATTTTTTCTTAGCGATTATCGGCTATCTCTAAAATACCTTCTAGATCTATAAAATTTACGTAAATCCAAAACTTTGTGATATCCATATTATTTGTCGTTTAAGTGAACATTAGTTTAAGCGAACATTATCTATATTGTCAAACAAAAAAGGGATATATAAAGATCTATATCTGGAACTGTTTATTACATCACAAACTAGTTCAACAACGCAAGCTTTAAAAGTCCCAAATGTGGCCGGTGTGCATAATGAATTTAAGCTGCCAGAGCAAGATATTCAAACATTAAATGGGTAAGTGTTATTATAAGTGTGCATATTTTTTTAAAGGACCTACTTGTTGACCAATACTCACTGTCAACTGAGCTGACAGCCATTCAAATAAAAAGCTTTGATAAGTGTCTCTGTAGGTTTTAGAAGGTTATGAAAAGTTTCCGAAAAGTTCTGAAATATCACCAGAATAGCAGAAATGAGAGCTGTTTTTCTGAATTTTTTCAAAACGGTGCATTTAATCGCTTGAAATAACTATACCACGAAGTTATCGTCAATGAACCTATAAAATTGTCAACCGGGATATTATTGAACAATTTTTACAAGCTGGACCTACAATACAACCATCTCTAACTGATTTTCTCCTATAAATTGTTCAGGCAAATTTATGTGTCAGTAGAGAACAAAAGGTACCAGAACGTTTAATGGAGAAACGTCCCATCTGAAAACCTAGTCCATACTAATTTAAAAAATTAACTTACCATACGGCATCTGAACCAACTCAAAACTGTCATAGCATCGGTTCAATAATAAACTCTTTCAAAAGCTACTGGATATTCATCAATTATTGATTTTGCCATGCGTATAAACTAGACAAGGACCTCTGTAATTGCAAACGCAGAATGCTTACTGGTTTTATCAAAAACACTCTCGTCTTTGCGAAAACAAACGATTTATGTTATGATGAAATCGTTCATCAGATGTTGTTCAAAAATATACGCCAGAATGCTATGCTAAAAATATAGTGTTTAAAGTGCATATTAAAAGTATTCAACTGCTTGTTTCTGCGATTCGCTTGATGCCAATACTACAGTATCATCAACAAAGGTTCCGATGAAGGATGTTTCCTAATCCGCTATCCTGGGGCACTCCTGCTCCGGCTGAATAAAAATTAGAGTATGTATCTTCATGTGATACTCTAAATTTCCGTTTGGAGAGATACGACTCGAACAGTTGACAGTAATTTTGTGGCACTATTTTACTTATCTTTAAGATGAGACCCTCATGCCAAACTCTATCGAAAGCCTGTTATACGTCTTAAAATAGGGCAGGGCATTATTTTTTTTTTCAAAAGCTTGTTCTATCTTTGCAGTCATGCAATGAACTTGATCAAAAGTGGAGTGTTTGTTCCTGAATCTAAACTGGACATCAGGTATAATGATAATTGGTTTTAGTCATTTGAATTATAACTTCTCAAACAACTTTGAGATAGTAGGAAACAAAGAGATTGGCCAGTATGATGTCTGTTGCTCCCCGGGTATATCTTGTTTTTTATTACTACTATTTATGCAGTTTTGAAACACTCAGGAAAGTTAAAATAAGAACTGCCCCCTTTGTTAACTCCTTAAACAGCCTTGAGTAAATTTCATCAATTTCAGGTGACTTTTTGGGATTCAGATTCATATCTATTTCTTGTGTGACTTATAATGGAGATCTAAAGAGTGGTTTGGGATCAATTTTAGATTGAATATCGTGTGGTTGAAATACTGATGTTGTGCAAACAGTTCAGCTTTCTTTTTCATCATTACGGCGCACCCATTCTCCATTTTTGTTCTTTATATAGGTGGTGCTTGGATTATTGGTCTCTAATATCTTTTAGTAGCTTTCCAAGGAGAATAGTTTATGTGTACAAGTCTCTTTTCGTTCTTTACTTACTCGGTTCTTATGCTTTTCTTTTATCAGTTCTCAAATCTCCAGTAGGTAATTCATCTCTTGTACATCTTTTTTCCTTAATACGTGTGTGGCCTCTTTGACTGCTTCGCGCATAGAGTTAATGAAATATCCAGCTTGTATATCGAGTTCTTGCTTAGCTTTGAGACAAACTTTTAACTTAGTTAGGCTGTCCAAATTCTCTATAAATAATTCCCAATCCTTAAATTTATTAGTGAGATGAAGTTTTATTTTCTTTTTAATGACTACTGTACTCAGAGTCATTAAGACCGGTGTATGATCAGAAGTAAGGTCTTTTTTGAGGCTTTTCCTTTCGAGATATAAAAATCAATTAAATTTGGATCTTTATTGATGTCTGTAGGCCAATAGGTTGGTTTACGCGATGTATGATATACAAAACCTGACATTCCAATTGCGCTTAGGAGTTTTTTTATTTTTCCTGGTGTTACGATTCATGATCCCTATGCTGTGTGTTTCACGTTGTAGTTACCTCCTATATAATAAACCTTAGTCCAAGTTTATTAAAAATGCTAACATACTGATTTCTTACTACATTATGTCTTGGTGGGCAGTAGATCGCCCCTCAAGTTAATTCAGCACCTTCATGGTTAGACATTTTATTATGATTCTATACCGTCGTTCACTTTTAAGCTGATAAGTATGGTATTCCATATTATATAGTGTACTATCCTTATTATTGGCTTCAGTTTCTTTTATATCACTTAGTAGATTTTTAATTTTACGGTAGTCATTTTTAGACTGCGTTGTTATTTTGATATCATTCGCCGGTCCTGGTTATCCTAATCCCTGTACTCTTATTCTTCTCCTGATCTGACGTGGGTGGCTTATTGTTCGGGGTGCCTTCCCTTAGTCAGACTTGATACACGGGTGATATTTTATTTTCCACCTAAACCCGCCGGCAAGCCGATTAGGGTATTTCCTGATCTGCCACTTAGGGACGCGCTCGATGTTAGTTTGGCTTTTCAACACGAGAAAGTGGAGAATATACATTTATTTTTAGAAAAGCTCTAATAACTTTAGGGCTGCCACTTTTATTTAAACTCTTACATTTCCCAATATGTATATATAACTGTTCAACGATTTTTTAGAGTATATGACCAAATGAAAATATTTTTGTATACCCTCCTTCAGGCAAAATTTCCAATGTTTTTATATGTTGAACTCAATTTGTTCTAAATTAACCGAACATAGAGATACAAGTATCACAAAGATCAGTATTCAGCTTTAATTCGCGCTTACGGAGTACTAAATTCTTTCTTCAACAATGGTCGCCAGTTTGTGTCAGTATTGCCGATCTATAACTTCAAATAAATAATATCAAATAAATGGTTTGGATCCCTAGCTTGATCTTCGTATTGTTCTAGACTTGAACTATTTACTTCTTGAACAAATTAAGTAATTTTCATCAAATTCCTGATCACGAGGTTGAAAAAAACTTGGCAGAATTTGGCAGATGAAAATTAAGTAAAAAAATTGATACAATTTGATCTTAGCAGCTAAAAAAGAAATAAGCGATTTGTATGAAGCATACGCGTCAAAATAAACTAACGCTTTCCGCTTACTGGTTACGATGTAATAAAAATTTTCGAAGTTTTTAACTCGAGAGGGCTTTAAATGTATTTTTCGTTGCGGCTTTGGTTTTCATAATTTGAAGTTATTTTGTACTTTAAATTCAATTTAAACGAATTTTATATTATTAATACTCGGGCCAAAAATATGTTGGACATTTGGTAATAATGGGCTGAATTCTAAAATGACTGAGGTAAACCAATTGTCTTTATAATACCGTTAATGTTTCTGTCATTCCCAATAAACATAAACATAACAAAAAATAAAACAAGGAACGAACTATAAAAACTTACTAAAACGACGGTTATATACTATATATACAGATCCATTGATTAACGACGGTACTCTGTATATGCAAAACACAGGTGGATAACTATCTTAAGTACATTCAACAAAAATTACAAATCGAAAACATTATTTTAAAAAAAAAAACAAGTGACACAATGTCATTATTAATCACCAAAGATGTAATATTATCTCTTGTATAGGTTAATCCGTATAAGAACGTGATAAATTATTTATGATCGAATAGCGCAGAAAAAATATGAAACAACCGTCCCCATTATTTATATTTTTTTTTTTTTTTGTGATTAATGAAATTTTTCGATTAGTTTAATCTCATTTTTTTAGATCACATGTTGCTGATGATATTGATGGATAAATTGAAAAAAAAGCAATGAGCACAAACCGGCAAAAAGAAAAAAATTCTGCAAAAACGAGTATAGAAAATATCGTATCGGTTGTCTAGTGTATATACTACGATAGAAATACAACAACAAAAAATATTTGGGCGTTTTCATGACAATTAATAATGTGTCGCTTTTTTATTATTTATTTAATTTAATATTAGTATTATTTTTATTATTATATTAATAAAACAATCTACACAAAACGTGGTATATATACTATTATGTTATACTCGTATAAAAGAAAATACCAAATATTGTAATATTTTAATATGGATAAATGATTCAGCAATAGCTTATTTCATAAATTTTTTTTTGTATCCTCGTTTTTGAAACAGAAGGCATGAAATAAATCAACTTAAATTAAACCATGATGACGGTTTTTTTCTCGTTCGTTTCATTTGCCCTCAAATCTATTTTCTTTATCTTGGCCATATTATATATAACCTTATACTAAGATAATAATATAATATGGCAAGGTCCATTCCTTAGATAATTATTGATTTACATTCGTTCATTTCTATAATTCCCAGTAGATAACATTTTGATTATTTTATCTTTCTTCTGTGCTATGTGTTGTTATTATTATTATTATTATTATTATTATTATTATTATTACTATGCCTCTCAGGCAAATTCCACATCCTACTCGTGAATATGTATATACAAAACATAACCAAAAAAAATATATACAAAAATAACAATAATCATATAAAGAGAGAAGCCCTCGACATTCACACATAATCCAACGCGTACATGTACATACATATAATATAAACGAGGAGCAAAGTAATAATAAAAATTGAAAATTTTCATCAGTATGTGGGAAAATGAAAATTTTTCTCTATGTTGCTCGTATAACTTAAATAGATTAGCGCCATAAATTTTTATAAAATAAAATAAAAATTCTGGCATTTTTTTTTTCTTTGTGTTATATATTAAATTTAATACTGATTTACATCTGTCAGAATGAAATATTATTTGGTATATGAAGTGAGATAGGAAATTTTTTGTTTATTTCCCAAGTCTTCACACAACTAAAAAAAAAAATTTAAATAAAAAAAATTATAAGAATAAAAATTATGGTTTTACTATGGAACTGAGAAGAAAAATGAACTCGGTAAAAAGAAAATCTAATGAAAAACTTCGAATATTATTACAGTAACGTTATTTTTAGTTCGAATATTGTAAAACTTGGTCCAAGGACAGACAAAACAACTTCTATTTCAATTCTGTTTAAATAAATTATTGTGCACATAAGAATACTGGCCAGTCCCAAGGAATGGGATCGAGGAGCACCCTCTAAATGTTGCTCTGCTACCTTTATGAGAGGAGATGCTGGTGTAAAATATTTAAATATTTAGTATTTAAATATTTTAACAAGAAATTTGCTTCAAAAATAGCAAAAGGGATTAGCCTTTGAAAACTTACAAATTTGATTGCCAATTCAATACAACACGTGATAGTGGCACGATTGTGATAAGAGACGCCTTAAACAAAAGCTCTGGTCATCCGTTCAAAAATTGCTACAAAATACTAAACATTTCAACAACAAAATTATTTACAAAAAAATTGTAAGGAGTTAGCCTTTGCTAATTTTTGATTTTGATTGTAAATTCCAAGCAGCACGTAATAGTGGCTTGATTGTGATGAGAGATGCCTTTATCAAAAGCTTTAGTCATCTGTATAAAAACCGCTGCAAAATACTAATACATTTTAACAAAAAAATTATTTACCAAAAAATTCGCAAAGGGGTTAGCCTTTGCTAATTTACAAATTTGATTGTAAATTCGGGAGACGCCTTAAACAAAAGCTCTAGTTTTCAGTTCAAAAACTGCTACAAAATACTAATACATTTTAAAAACAAAATTATTTCCAAAAAAATTCGCAAAGGGGTTAGCTTTTGCAAATTTTCGAATTTGACTGTAAATTCCATGCAACACGTAATAGTGGCTCGATTGTGATGAGAGATGCCTTAACCAAAAGCTCTGGTCATCTGTATAAACACTGCTACAAAATACTAATACATTTTAACCAAAAAATGATTTACCAAAAAATTTGCAAAGGGGTTAGCCTTTAATAATTTACAAATTTGATTGTAAATTCCATGCAACACGTAATAGTGACTTGATTATGATGAGAGATGCCTTTATCAAAAGCTCTGTTCATCAGTATAAAAACTGCTATAAAAAACTTATACATTTCAACATCAAAATTATTTGCAAAAAAATTCCCAAAGGGGTTAGCCTTTGCAAATTTACGAATTTGATTGTAAATCCAATACAACACATAATAGTGACTTGATTGTGATGAGAGACGCCTTTAACAAAAGCTCTGGTCATCATTTTAAAAACTACTACAAAATACTAATACAATTCAACAAAAAAATTATTTGCAAGAAAATTCGCAAAGGGGTTAGCCTTTAATAATTTACAAATTTGACTGTAAATTTCATGCAAACCGTAATAGTGGCTCGATTGTGATGAAAGACGCCTTAGTCAAAAGCTCTCATCATCAATGTAAAAACTGCTACAAAATACTAATACATTTCCATATAAAAATAATTTGCAAAAAAATTCGGAAAGGCCAAACAAAATTTTAAATTTTTTGAAAATTTTAGCCTTATAAAATGTTTCCAATGTAGACTTGCCATTACACTATGTGTAAATTGTATTCGAAACAAGCACGCAAATGTAATCATTGAGCTTACGGGATAAGTAACTTTTCTATGTTCGTACTATGTTGAGGTATCATCATGATCCAAAAAGTTTCACCGATTGCAAGTGGTTTTTTTGTTCACAAATATCACAAGTATATCAAATTCCATGATATCATCGATACTTTTTTCGTTCGCATTCATTCGCTATTTTAGTTCAAAGATGCAGCTTCAACATGCAGCTTTCTGATCAAAATATCTGATGAAATTGCTTACAATCATACACGCTATCGAATTCATTGTCAAGCCTTACTTTGCACACTAAAAAGTCGTTAAATTATCACGTTTTCTTTTTACGATGCGCAAGGGCTCTGCAAGGTTTACGAATACAAAATAATTTAAAAAAAGTTGCCCTTAAGTTGCTCGACTACTACAAAGTTTTTACTGCTCTTAAACAAGCATTAACTCGATTGGGGCTAAGTAGAGTCCGCAATATACTGTTTTGTTGCTATTTTGCTTCATATAGGTAATATACTAATATATCATGTGAAAAGAAATCCTGGCAATGCAAAGGGTGGTTCTTAAATCACTAATTTAAGCCAACAAGAATGTTCAAGGAATTCAAGAACGTCAATTCTAATATTGCAAGATTTGAGAATTTCGCCGTTAAATGCTTCGAAATATTCTGTATCAATTACTGTAAAAATTATTATAAAAAAGTGGGTTTGATTGTGCCTCAAATCAAGTTTACCCATAACCAAGACATAATCAATTTGATTGAGGGAAAGTCTATAGGTATTTATACTATTATCGATGAGGAATCAAAGTTACTGATATCGTTACCGGCTTATTTTACATCGGAGGATAAGATTGCACTCACAGACGATAAGCGATTTTTAACTTGAGATTTTGCTGGTGCTGTTTGTTTAGTCAATTTATTGGAAAAAAATAATGATGCATTTCTTTCCAAAATAACATGTAGTTTGTCTTGTAGTTTTATGTTCCTGGAAATATCGCCATTTCTTTGGTTTAGGTTTCAAAAATTCAGGTTCATTCGGGATTGTGACGAGCAAGTGAATTTTTTTTAGGGAAGCAATCTCTTTCTTGGCGACATTCAAGGTAATGATAAACTGACCTTTAAATATTCGAAGATTAATTATCCCTGCAAATGCAATTTCACAAGCATCGCAAAACCGATGCAGTTGGCATTCTAAATCGTTAATGAATAACCATCAAAATTTATTATAGTGAATACGTCTGCTATTTCACTTCGTATTTTGAGCCATTGGTGTCGAGCTTGGTCTGGCAAATCGTCATCCCATCCTACATCTAATACCCATAATCTAGCAGCCCTAGAGGATCAACAATCCGACCAGTTTTGGTCAAAATCGGTAGTTGGTTGCAATTGTAGTTCCAACACATTAACTTTATGTGATTTTCTGGATACAATCTCAGGTATCGATGGATATGCTTCAGTTTTGTTTAACTTTGATATCACTTCAGAATAATTAGAAAACCATTTGCGGAGGTTAAATTTGGATTATTGCATTAATTTGGAAATTTGCGAGATCAATTTTACTGTTTCAGCTTAGCCATTAGCTCCTGTTGACAAATCATCGAAAGGCATATCATTCATTACTTGTGATGGTATTGAATATAGATTAGAGTTCTGTTCCGCTATGGTTTTTAGGACTTAGGTGGCCAAATATGATACCAAAGACATCTCTTTTGTGAAGGTCTTTAGTTCACTTTCATTAGGTTCTCTTCAGGAACAGTACACTAAGCAGTTTTTGATATCGACGATTATTTGGGTTTATCCAGATCTAGTGAAGCAAATTCTCTACATCGGCTGTAAAAACTATCTTATGGGTTTGGAAGCTTATTAAAATGACGCTTACTAGGTTTTGCATTGTTGGTCTGGTTAACAGATTATCGTTTAATGAATAGTATGAACTCGTCTGCCAGATGTGGTTTGCGTTGGTGGTTTTATCTCTACCATGTAACCAAGGTTCTTAAATTCCTTCATAAAATCACTGTATGGCCTAGATAGTTCAAGATCTTCTACAAAGTTTCTTTTAACAGCAATCAATCGCTTGACGACAATACCCAACGTTTTATTCAATGGCCATCTATCCGATTTAAGTGGTGTAATCTCACCATGAGGTTATCTGATAATTTTGTGGTGGTGATCAAAATATAGTTCTTCACAATCTTGGTCTTCTAGGAGCAGTGGTGGGAGAGCATTATTAAATACCTCTTCATATTCCCAAAATTTTCTCAGTTCTCTGGTTTTAGGATGGTTCTCTGGTTTTAGAATTACGACAAAATGATCGTCACTAATAAGTAAATCGATTTTTGATGAGGAATGTAGATTGATATCTGCTGATGGTATTGTTGAATTAGATTGGAAATTTAACAAATCGACTTTTGAGTTAAATTGAGGTCAGAGATAACAACCCCTCGTGTGGTGACTAATTTTTGATTAGCAATTCCATGGATGATGATTTGGAATTTGACATTGCTGATATTGTCCATTCCTTTTATGCATTCTCACCGTTACAGTAGGCAACATGGCAGGATATAATGGTTGAAGTATTTGCGTAATAAGTACTGTTGTCGTTCTGGTTGTTGCGGTTACTATCACATTTGAATTTCATTTTATAAACCTTTCTGCAAGTGTGGCATTTTCCTTTCGATTAGCATTGTTAAAAAGAGTGTGACTTAAGCAGATAAAGCAGTGGTTATCGGATTTCATGAATGTTTTTCATTCTTCAACTGTCATTGGCTAAATTTAGGGCACTAGAATAAAGGATTTTACTTGTTTTGAGAAACTGATAAGAGTTTTTGGTACAACTTTCACTTGGTTGACCATAATGCGATGAAAACCTTTTGTTGGCTTCAATTAGGCTTCATCTTGTTTCGCAGCTTGACAGGTTTGGAACTCAATGTCTGCTTTAAGCCAGCATTACATTTGGAAAGACCACAGTCAAGTTTAGGTGGCATAAACATTATCACAATTTTTCATTTAGTATTTTTTTTCCATTTAAATACTTTTCTCACTCCGCGCCCCTGTCATTATTTTAATTTATATTCACGGCAAAGCACTAATAAAATATATAGCCCGTCATAAAAATAAAATAATAAAAAACTTAAAAAGCTTTTATTTTAATTGGAACATAGATGTCTAGAAATTAGAATAAAACAAATCAAGTTTTTCATTTAAAAACCCAAATATTTAAATTAATAAGTATTTTTTTTTTTGGAAAATTAATTTCCATTATAATTTTCATTTATTACATTTCATGTTTTTAATTTGTTTTATATAATTAATACGATTTTAAGAGCAAATTTTTTATGATTTAAATAATATTTTGTTTTTATTCGTTCTGCAAAAATTTTGTTTTTCAACTTTCCATTGTGTGTATATAAATCTGGAGAGATGAAAATTCAAAAAAAGTTCCATAATGATTCGTTTTGTTTATACCAATTTTACGATTTGTTGACAGTGAATGCTATTGACGTTTTACTGTTAAGCTCAAGTGTAATTTTCTTAGGTTTTTCTTTATTTACAATCAATTTATCGAAAACAAAGGAGTCATTTATTATGTCGTTCAGACAACTGTTATATAGCTATACCTCTCTCTTTTTAAACAACATCGATTGCAAAAAAATAAATAAATTTATAAAAATGAGTAAGGTGGATATTAGAAAATGATGTCGCATTTAATGTTTTCCACTGAAAACCGTTTTTAATAATATCTCCAGTTGAAGCCCTTTCCGAGAATTATAAGCACTTATTTATCTGATGAAGCAATTATAAATTAAATCAAGGTTGAAAAATAATACTCGTGTTCTTAATAATTCAATAATTTATATATATATATATATATATATATATATATATATATATATATATATATATATATATATATATATATAATGTAGGTTTTGAAAATGTTAACTTTAATTTAATGGGCAGCGAGTGCCAGCAAAATCTAGAACTGCTTTCGACAATATGTTTTTGCAATAAATTATGTTTCTAATACAATTTTTTATCACAGTTATTTTTCGGTACGAATTATGATTTATAATAGAAATTATTGCTTGGTATATATATATAATATGTGTGTATGTGTAATATAGCCATATGGGTTATGAGTTTTTATCAAAAACAATTTTCTGTATTAGCACGTATCAATGCGCAAAGGGTTAAGATTCATCACAAATTTTTATTATTTTTGTATTTTTTTTTTTTTTTTGATTATTATTATCTGAAATTCCAAATAATTTATTAGGATTTTATACAGCTGCTCCAAATGAATTTTGCTCGTTTATAGCCGTGCTTACGTCTACTTGTTTTATACGTATTTAGGATGTGAAAGTTTTTCCATGTGACCATTTTTATTTTTAGAATTTATGGGTTTGTAAAAACATTACTTTTTGGCATGGAAGCGGGTGTTTTTAACTGTAAACCTTTGTGAGATCATTATATGTTCGTTAAATAGTTTCAGTTCTTTTTCGAAACAAATCGCAAGTAGTTTAGAATATTTTTAATTAAAGTTTATCAGCACATTGAGATAAATATCAAGTTTGTCATAGATGCTATTTTATTATTTAATTTCTTTTCTCTGACCACCAATTTAGAAAAATGTTTCACATCCACACAGCAGTAGTTTTTTCACACACGAGTTATATATTTGTTCTTGCGGTACAGAACATAAGTAGTTCAGATTTAACACGTTATATACATATCTGTTTTTTATGCTACCACCTATATCCCACCGGTTTTGCTAATGTACAATCAAAGTATAATAAGGATGCGTTCAAATACTCCTTTAAAATACTCAATATTTTCATAAGTAATTTGTGTTTCTACAAAGACAGGAGTAAAGTTTTACAAATTTACGAAAATGACCAAATAAGTCAATAGCACAAGTGAAATTGGCTTTTAAATTGGCTTTAAAATATTCAAACATTTTCACAAATTATTTTTGTGACGAAAATTTTGGACAGCAGTAAGCCTTAATAAGTTTACGAATATCAATACATGATCAATAGCACACGTAATAGTAGCCCAAAAGTGTAGACTATAAATCTACTGGTTAAAACTGAAATAAAAGGTGTTTCAATCAAACGAGTCAACGGTAATAAGCACCTGGTTTATTTTAAAAGCATAGATTCCTTCAAAAAACCGAACGATTTTTTGAAAGACGTTGTCTTCGCGCTTGCACGTCTAATGAACTTTAAATAAGAAATTGTACAATTCAATTAAATTTTGCCGCATTGATCTTTTGATCATTAACTTAGTTTGAAGACATATCTGTCAGGCTCTAAACAATACTGAAAACTCAATGATATGTATGTCCTTACAATACCAATTTTGAAACATATAGCCTTAATCAAAACTGATTTATACCCCCACCAGAAGCATTTTTGTACCACCACAAATGTGGATATATTCCAAACACTGATGGAATTCATTTAATTTCATGTCTTCAGAAGAATAAATAATAAAATAATAAGTGAATCCTATTTTCACTCAACCCCGAAAAATCATAGTCGACGAAAACCCCTGGGCCTGCAAAACAGTTATTGTCATACTGCAATTGCAAAACAATAACTATCAATAAAATCGGCCAGTAATGGTCTGTAGAAGCCGTTTTATTATTATTACCAATCGAAGTACAGACTGGCAAGCGTATACAGTGGCAACATAATACATCTCCAGTTTTTAAAAAAATGTAACAAAGCAATATTAAGGAATTAACTATAAAGCTTTGTCGAAGCCAAAAGAAAATCAAGAAAATAGTATTTGATGGGGTTTTCACCTTATCTGATACCTTATCTAACACGCACAAGATATTTTAACGAAACTCATAATTCGGAAATGAGTGTGATGCTGCAAAAAGGTTTGATTGTAAATATGGAATCCATTGGAAGATTAAATGGAACCATCAGAAAATTAATCAACATAAGGCTTCAAAATATGATGAAATAACAACAAAAATGGTACATCAACTATACCAGATGAAAAGTTAAGACTACTAACGTTTATATTCAATTCAATGTTGCAACTAAACTTTTTTCCAGATACATTGAAAGTAAAAATGAACCCGAGACCGAGTAACCCAATTAGTTTCTTACCGGCCAAAAAGCATAAGATTCTTTCAAAGGTGTTTGGAAACGGTTTTGCCAGAAACTAACACCTATTCTAGAGCAAAATTACTGTATTTTGGACCATCAATTAAGATTTCACGAAAAGCATAAGACAACGGAACCAGTGCACCACTCTGGTTGGTTAAGCTAAAAAAGCTTTCGAACAAAGGAAATTTTTCTTAACTGTATTCTAAGGTGTGACCCAGACAATTCATAATGTTTAGCTCAATGTTGCATATAGAGCGTGTAATGAGATTCTAGAAAGCTATTTAGAAAACAGACATTTTAAGATCAAACAAAATGGTGGTAAATGTGAGCTGTGACAAATACAAGCCATGTTGCTTCAAAGTAGCACTTTAAGTCCACCGTTATATCTAATTATACTTATGATCTGAATTCTTTACAGCGAAATATCGAATAAAAGAGAAGGAAAACAGATCAACTCATGCTACTTTCACATCGAGAAAAAAAACATGTCCTACGGTAGCAATTTACAATGTGAATTTGTCACAAAAACACGAAGTGAAATATTTAGAGATCTCTATCTTGACCGCAAACTTACGTGGTGAATACAAAGTGAAGCTTTTAGTTTTTAAGATTTGATAACTGTTTAGGAATTGGATAACTAACTCAGTTGAAATGGCGTATGACTTTAATGCTTTTTCAAGAATGTCTAGGATGCAACTACAGTTTGCACATTATGTCAAAATCCGATAAAAAAGCGTAAATAACCTTGAATATGATATAACTAACAGTTTTTTTTACTCTCAAAAATAGAACAACTCTGGGACCAGTGAAATAATAAATGTGGTTGTTAAGAAACTGGCTTGCTTCCTAGTTGAGGTTCTGCCTTTCATTTATAATTTGTGTGTGGTTTCCGGGTGTTTTTCATGAGCGCAATTCTATGACAACAGATTTGAACCAAATTGATCAAAATTGATACGCCAGGTAGTGATGAAAATTGATTTTTTTTTATATTCCGATACGGATTGTGTCTTCGTATTACGTTTGGTAGTCTGATTTTGATATCACTTCTACAGGCCTCTATTTGTCATTACTATATACATAACCATTCTGCTCAGAAGTTTTTTAATTTTCCCATAGGCACCTATTTTGGGCCTCTACAGAAGATTCTTGTAAATAACTTTTGACGAACGTGGAATGTCGATATCATGGAGTACCTCTCTTGTATTTTTTTCCTTCAGCAATGATGATGGTGTAGTACGATAGGAGATAAGGAACTTAGTTAATGCATCATCAAATAATTTATTGGTTGAAATGATTTTTTCTTTGAATTTCTTAGATTTTCACCTATTCAGCCAAATGAAACGGAACAGTTTTAGGATGTTTTATACCGTTCACAGAATTTATTGAATTTCTTGAAAATAAACGGTGGTCTATTATCGGTGACTGAATTGAATCGATAAATAAACCTGCTTAATCTAAATGTAGACAAACGTAAGGGCTTATTTAGACTGTGCAGGCTACTAATTCTTTCTTTGATCTTGATTGTGATGTTTTGTTTTTACCGATCACCAATTAGTTTTTGAAGATGGAGTATTAACAATAACGATTGATAATCGGTAAAAAGTTCAAAATCTCTCACATATTGATATATTGATGGAACTAATTGCAGCTAAAAACAAAAGACAACCTCTTCTTTTTGATTTAAAAGCGAAGGCTATTATATAATCTGTTCCATCAGAATAACGATAAGACCATATTGTAAAGTTTAAAATATTTGTAGCTAACAATACCAGGTATAGTCGTCTCAAAAAGGAATCAAACAAGGAGCATTAATATAATTTGAGTTTTCAATAACTGATAAGCATCCACCTGAGCAGGTCTTTGTCGAAAGAAATATGTTTTAATCCTAATTTGTTTAACGGCGCCAAAATCTGTGAAAATTTCATAACCAATTTGGTATAATAATTTATATTACCCAAAAATGCGTCTACCTGTTGTTTAACGTTAAAAAGTCGGACTATGTTTTAAATATGTAGCTTTCAACATAAAATAGACTATACGTATCAAAGTTGTGTCCCAGGTACTCAACTTTTTGTTGAATACAAGTGGAAGATGTTGATATTTAAGTAATCCAAAGGGTGTGCTGATCACCATTATATAATTAGGTGAATATCTCTCTATATAATCAATTGAAATTTCTGATCGTCGTTGTATATTCAAACTTGTCTTTTTTTTGACAATATCGTCACTAAAAGCATTTATGTATGTGACCGAAACCGAATTAGAATGGAAATAAGGTCACTCTGAACAACTGGGCCCACCATCATAATTGAATTGAGTGATTTCCGATGATAATGTCTTGGCAGGTTTTTCGAACACTACCCTTAATTCGTTTGATCGATGGCCTCCGGATCTACAGGTTCCATGTGGCCCAACGTATTCATCGATAAATTTCTTGTAGCAGTATAATAGTTCTGGCGACCTATAGAGACGCCTTTTTACATTAAAGAATCGTCGAATAGTTAATTCTTTGGAATTGCCCCAAGTTTCAAAGGACAAGACAAAAATGGAATCCTGACAATGAATCGACCCGCACGATCACGCGTAGTGAACTTTGTCACACTCGGATTCTTCGATCGATAATGGTTTAACAGAGTGTGGAATGTTTTCAATTATCCAGAATTGTTCAATCTGGTCATTTAAATTCATTTGACTGTCTAAGGTCACGTGGCAAATTTGTTGGAGTCTGATCTAGTTGATGCCTTGCCTGAGACAATCCAACCTAGTACGGTATTTTGTAACAGCGCCAAGTGATCAGCTAATTGAATTTAGTCCACGGCCAGTAACTGAGAGTAAATTTCGGCATTGCAGTGGCCGGCAACGAAATGTCATTGGACACGCAGACGCTACGTGATTGGCATGGAGACAATTATAGCTCAACTTGAGCTTAGTGACCACATCGTTCCGTTCGTTGACAGACTTATGCATAAATGTATAGCACCGAACTAATGTATGTCCATTTACCTTACAGTATAGGTAAACGTAGTAATATGTAGCTGGTTTTGTGATAGTTAGCGTGGTCGCTAAAGAGCGGTTGTACCTCTGACTCGATTTTAATGGTAGTTTTGGTGTAGGGAACGAGATTGGGGTGAATTTGTTTGACTTTTCAACCGGAGGGCTTGAGAGATGATAAATTGACTAAATTTGTAGAATGTGGCAAGGTGTGCTTATGGAACCGCATCGTTCCACTTATTTTTGGTAACTTTGCCGTTGCGCAGTGTTCACCCACATATTTTTTGAATCGCTCAAACTTTTCTTTAAAGTTTTCAAAACAAAGTTGAAACGACGAAGATCCACAACCGAAGGCAAAGTTTGAAGTAACAAAAAAAACAATTCACTTACTCGCACTAGTGAATACTCACGCTCGATGGTTGGCCTCAACAATGTCGAAGCTTTCTGCGTACAATGATTAAAGCACCGTTAGATGATTGTCCTGGTCTACACTACCACGTGGTTTGGTCACTCGTTTCTTAAATTGGCTAGCGGAACAGTGGTGTATTGGTGACGTGTTTACGCGGCCAGGTCAACCCTGCGAAGCCACTAAGCACATTAAATACACAACACAATGCACGTATATGATTTATAAAACAAATTATTATTCACTTTAATGGTACAGATCCCACTTCTGACACCAAAATGTTGGATCACAAACATTTTTGTGCAGAATAATATTTAGGTCGTACCAGTTCACAACTTATCGCCTTGGTAAATGTTCTCGAACTATAAAATGTTTATTCTAATTTTACAATAATTTAAGTTCTTACAAAATAGTGACATCTACCATAAATATACTCTATATTTTCAGTTCAATTTCATGTTCTAGTACAATTTACACTACTGAATATGACAATCTGTCAAGTAAAAGTGTAAACAACTTTTTACTAAAGTTGGCTATTTGTTTTTAAAAAATATTTCTTTGTGTTTTTTCTTTTCTCATTTCTTTTAAGATCTGGTGGATATGATGCATTGATTTGTAATTATCAATTGAACTAACTGTTTTATGACCGCCATGTAATCACCGAAAATCTAATTTATACACACTTTATTTGAAACCAAACTTTAAAATTAATACAAATTAGATTTTGAAAAAAAATTATTAAACGAAACAATCCATGACGCGTATGATTGATTAGGGAAACAGTTAACTAATGCTAATTCTTCGTCTTAAATGCATATATTTCCGTACTTTGAGACTTTCAAATGCAGCACAAATCAGTTAAATGCCCCTTTCAAGTGTCGAATACTTTAACGATGCTATAACACAGAGCATTTTCATCCTGGTTCTTAAGTACGATTTAAGTCATTCTAGCATTATACGACTATAGTTCAGACTAAATAATTTTTTTGTGAACTTTACTCTTAGATCATGTCTACCGATTACAAATAGAACCAATCTCAAATGCATTTTCCAATTTAAATTCGTTTTTTATCAGTTCACTGATCTTTAAAATACATTTATTATGGTTATTATGCATAGATGTTTCATTTTTTATGTTATTTTATTTTTACAACACGAACCACATACACGTATACATATAGAACACGCATAATACACAAATTTCATATGTCATGAAACAAATTTATGGTTTTATGATAACAATCACAAGTATTGTAATCTAAACACCAAAAAAATTATATACACTTATAAAAGGGAAAATTTTATTTTGGTTTTTCCAGTACCAACAGGAACAACAACAACATCAACATAAAAAATGTATCCACATTTTTATTATTTAACCAATTTATGTGGCTGTTGTTGTATGGGTACTGTGTGTGTGTATTTCCTTCCATCTCTCTGCCTGTGGGTGGGTAAATACTGTTTGCTATTTAAGATAAAATCATTTTACCTGCCAAATAAACCACATTTTTATTTTTATATCGTACCAAACCGAAAATATATAAAAATAAAAAATAAAAAAATTTCCCAAAGATAAGCATAATAAATTAACCATAAAATAAATTAAAAATTAAATTCTTTAAAATATATATATATATATAAATTTAAAATCAAATAAATAAATTTTATATATTCATTCGTACTATATTTTGTCTCATTCTTATGTGTAAGTTTTCTACTGTACATGTTATTGTCTTTCCAAATTACAATTAAAAAGATGCTGTTTAAATTGTGTAATGATAAATAAAAGACGACGATGAAAAATGAAAATTTTATATAAAATTTAAAAAAAAATTAACTAAAAGAAATATTTAACATGGTAAAATTATATGAAAATGAATAAGACTTGAACCGAGTAAGAAAGTTTTCTATGTATATATTCAAAAGAAGGAAAACAAAAAAAGAAAAACTGTGAAAATAAAACATCTAGAAGAAATTGTGGCTTAATGAAGCTTAACAATAAGGACCTTTAAAATAAAAAGCGAAAACATAAAACAAATATAAGAAATTATTGTGTTAATGCGAGATAATCTTACACCAAAAAAATATATATATATAAAAATAAAATCCGTAGGTCTTGTCGCTTTTCCTTCCGCCTTTAAATTTTATTTTTTTTTTTTAATTCTCGTATTCTAATTTTCAATTTTCTTTTTTCATCTCGTCTTAAAACATTTCCAATTCAAACAATAAAGAATCCATAAATATTCTTCGTTTTATACTTGGAAAATGTGAACGCAAATTAAAGTGAGCAGAGAATAAAATAAAGGGAAATTATCCTTTTTTTACCAAGTTATAAAAAAAAAATTTTTTTAACAACATACAAATTATTTGAAAGTTATTTTTTCATGCTTCCCATGAAACAATGATGATGAAAAATTTTATATTTAAGATGAAAATTAACAGACAGGACTAAAATAGAATTAGCAAGGAATAAAAACGAAGTAGCAAAAAAACGAGATGCTAATTATTGTGTTAAATTTCAAAAAAAAAAAAAACTTTAGAAAATACGGAAAATTTTTTGGCTTTTAGTAATGCTCTTCCTCTCGAAATAAAGGTAAAAAACTTTTTCTTGTGAAAATTTTTCGAAAAATTATATCATAAAAAAAATTTATTTTTTGTTTGTCAATTTGATAATGAGTCAAGTAAAAGAGAAAACTTAAAATGCAATTTAATGAAAACCACTTTTTTATTTTTATGCTTTCCAAAGTTTTTCTCTTAAATAGATGAAATTTCGATATACATAGGCGAATACCAAAAAAAAAAGTGGTTGGATATTTATTTGAAACCATAACATAATTACTAATATATAATTATTTTTTATGTTTTATTAGAAGATAAAATTTTTACCAAAATATAATTTTTGACCTATCCAATTATCTATCTATATTACTGATTATCGTAATTAACCTATACCAAGACTCATAATTGCCTGAGGAAGATCGAAAAGGTTTTGTGTGTTGCTAATCTGATGATATTATATATTTATCGACTTTTTATTGTATATTCCCATGTTTCATGTGATCTGATAAACTATAAAAAATTAAGTCGTTTTCTGGTATATGAAGTTACATAAGGGGGGCATAATTTAATTAATTTCGTATAATGGCATCATAAAAATTTACCCATGCGGTTGTGTAGTAATTTTACTGGTATGACACTTAAATTAGTTTCGTAACATTTTAGAACATATAGTTAGATAAAAACACAGTTTTCAAAGGACAGTGTAAGTCATTCGAACTGTACCAGACGTGATCTCGTCATTGATATATGTCCTCATTTGAACTTCTACTGAGATATTTTGCAAGATCTTTGGTTTGATCAGCGGCGGCGACTGAACTCAAGATCACGGTGTGTCTAAGCCAATTATCAAACTATCACTATACGACCGGTGACCATATTGAATAACAATAGTGGTGGCGGTATTTAAAATCCGGCTTGAAAAGTAAATGTTGACTGTATTAGTTATGGTTTCCTTTTATTTTGGTTTTATTGTGATAATTTTGATGTTACGTTATTCCTGTTTGTGTCATCGCCACTTTACAAATTTTGTCATTTAAAAAAAGAGGCACCAAGTCCCAATATTCTCAAAATTTCAAAATCCATATGAATAAAATTTAAAAAATTGATGTAACACTAAAATCAAATGAAAAACGACCAAACTAACAAAACATTTCATTGAATTACACGAAAATTTCACTGATAGTTTTTACCTGATGTGTTTCGCTGACATCGCAATTATAATTTAATAATTTCGCAATTATTGCGTAAATCATTGGAAGCACTCACAAAATGTAATGCAAACAGTAACAGGTTGTGAACATGATGAAGAATTTAGGAAAACATTAAAGCTTGAACCTATTTTCTTGAATTAGTACAAAATGTTAAAGCAATGTTATTAGCATAGGAAACTAGACTTTGAAAGTGATAAAATAATAAAAGAATAATTTGATCAAGCTTAGCAGGTTAACTGATGTTAAAATGCAATTTGAAAGGATTTTCTAAATATTTTACGGGGCCTTACAAATAAACACTCAAATTTCAGTATTTTAATGCCTTAAACTTTGGCTGCGTGTCATTGCATACTTAAGTTGATTCAATCTTAATTCAACAAAATTATAAGCGTCTTTATAACTATATTATGTTTTTGTTTTTTAACATGTTTCCATTTCGTTAACTTAACGAAAATTTTCAATTTTAGGACTCAAAGAAACATTTTGTTTATATAACGTTTTTCAAAAAATAACAAATACTTTTATAACTGTGTTCAAAGAAATTAACGAATATTTAACGAAATATTAAATATTTTTAAAAGGTAAATTAAAATAATAAATCGAAACAATTTTAAACTTCAAGTAATCTTCTTCAAGACATTGTCAATTATTTGATAAATTTTCACCTCAAACTTCTATTACTCGGGAGGCCGAATTTAAAATTAATTAACGATTGTAGAGTCACGACCGAAATCAGTGTGATATTACTATATTTTTAAACTTTTTTCTATTTGGACCAAAAAGCCAACACGATTCAAAAACGAACTTAACGAAAATAACTTATAGAAAGTTAGCAATTTAAACAATATTTAAGTCAAAGATTATTTATATCATTAGTAATTTATTTAAACGATTCAATTTGTTTACTTTCACAAAAAAAAATATTAGCAGTTAAAAAAATGTATATTTGCAGTTTTTTAAAGTAAACTAACAATTAATGGGTACAAATCACTTTAAAATGTCATGTATATTTAGTTAAAGGTGTGGAAAATCTCCGTTTAGAAGCCAAATATTGTTGGAGCTGGTAAAAGTTTCCCTACTTTATTTAAAATAGCTTTATAAGAATAAAGCGTTAAGAATAAGTTTGAATAACTAATTAACCATTGAAAAACTTAACGAAACAAATAATTTATTTAATTGACAGTTTATTATTTTAAATTTCAAAGGCTTTGGGCATATTTTAAGATTAATTAATAATTATAAAATCTTAAAAGCTACCTAATCATAAATTTTTAGCAAGATCGTACATACGTGGAATTATTCGGAGACCGTGAAAATAATAATTTTTTTTTTAACGCAATAGATTTCCAGCAATTTGGTTAAAAAGTCTTGCACAGCGAGCTAAGTTTTCACAATTTAACTATAGATTGTAATATTTTTTTTCTTTATGTCATTCAGACAATAATGACCTAAAATCAAACTTAACGAAACTAAATTAACGAAAATTATCAATATTGATTAAAAACTTCTTTCAAAAATTATTGGAATTTTAGTAATTTTTATCTGCTTTTTTAACAGATTTCCATTAAGTTAACTTAACGAAACTTTTTAAGTTTAACGAAACGTAATATTTTTCTTCTTTCTACCTATCTCACATAATAGTTTGTGATTTAAAGTCTTTACTTTCTCGTTTTTTCAATTTTCTACATAAGAACTGAACTAGCATAAAATACATTTGAACGTTGAACAGTATCGAGAAACTAAAAAGTATAAAACTAGCAGAATGAGATGCACATGGAACTAGAGATGTCTGTGGTTCTAATCCTTAAATTTTTGCCTGTATCCCAAAATTTTTTCACACAAAATTTGATGCCTATTACTGGTGATTACACTGAATGGCATCGGTTTAATATTATACATATTGTTTCACAATACTTGACAAGCCAAAATTACCGCTACCTCAAATATTGGAAGGTTGCACTAAACACAATATTTGATGGGTGCACTAAATGCCCAGTAGCAATTGCTAAAACACTTAATCAGTGTTTTATACATGAAGCAGTGTTCTGATTGTTAAAATAATAAACATTTCGTTTAACTGAAAATCCAAATTTGGATGCAAATATTTTAGTAAAAAGCACCAAAATTAGTAAAAGAAAATACATAACAACTATCCAAAGATAATTCGAACCAATGAAAACCAGCCAGCATCTTACTTAGCTTCAGCATTTACATAAACAAAATCAATTTCTCCGTTAAATGTAAACGTAAATTAGGGTTTCAACAATAAACAGAAGTGCCAAGTATTAATAGATCAAGACTTTCAATGTTCATTCATCACCAAAAGCTTATTTTAAAGATTAAAATTAAAAAGAAACAATAAAAAACTGATCACTTAGGGTTTAGAAGGTTGTAAGAATGGAAACTTCAAAAAGTCAGTTGCCATTTTAATAGACTCATTTGAGTCATCTTATCTGAGGCTAGCCATCTTTTTGGCATATTTAGATGGCTTTCACGAATTACAGTCTCTTTCAAAATATTTCTTCAAACCATAAAAAGCGTAATTGAGCACCACCTCAGACACTTATACATGCGGAATAAACTTTAATGATGGTAACATTACGCTCAAGATGGTCCAGTCATTGGCTGCAGAAAATTAGTCTAAAAAGTAATTCACCACTGCATCAGATATGTCAAAAATAATGCAAAAGTTTGTAATCAAGCGATGGCCGATTCTATCGATGGGTGATCTACAAGCGATGGGTGATTCAACCATGCAAGGGTTAGATTAATCAGCCAGAAAGTCAACAAAGGAAAGAATACCAAACCTTGCTGGAATCCGAGTCGCAAACGTGTTTTATAATAGAAAAATGTTTTCGGCAACTTCGACTAAAGTAGAAATGGGTTAGAGTTTTGATCAGAGAATTTAACGAAACCATGTCTAGTACTTATCAAAGGGAATTGCACATTGTTCGAGATTTTCAACAAAAGCTCTTTATAATCATAGCCAGAGTACTTTAGTCACAAAAATTTCAAGATTCTAAGTTTTCCAAGAATGTAAAATGTTTAGTTTTAATCCCACAGAGATTTATTCTTTAATTTAATATGCGATGGAAAACGAGAACTCTTAAAACGTACATTGTACACATATAGCTAAGTTTGGTAGTTGCTGGAACACCAAGTGAACTCCTGAGTGGTATTAGCGCAGTTCCAATAAATTTGCATTTAGATATAAATACGTCTCCCAAACGATCTAGGAAAACTAAAGAAATTATGAATTCCCTACACAGAAAAAAAAATGTATTATTCAACAATACAAGTGCACAATTCATAGAAGTGATGATGGCTGATACGTTGTAGTTTGCGTTAAAAAAAGACATTCCAGTATTAGTTGATCAATGCCTGTGAAACACTTATTTACAAATAAACTACAAAAAGATTAGCTTTTTTTGGCTCTTTTCGTTTTATTTTCCAATCAGGTGTTTGTATTCTCTTGTATTTGCATTTTGTGTTCCCTAAAAATCCTTTCTCCATCAAAATTCGAACTCAGTAACTTTCGAGCAAACACATATTTTCTTAGATTCTGATGGTCAATCTAATAAAAAATCGAATAAAAAACTAATGAAAACTCATTTAAATTGCCAGATTGAAGATAATTTTTAGGAAAAATTAAAAAAAAAATTTAAACTTTGAAATCGTCCTTGCGAAAAAATTTTTATGGTACACAAATAATGAAAAGTTTTAAAAGTTTAAACTAAAACATTTTTTAAGCTATATTCTATATTAAACTCTTATATAAAAACCAATGTTAAATTGACCAAGCACGCAATCACGATCACCAATCACAATAAAACATAATAAAACGTTTCTATATATAATACGACGTAGCATAGTTTTATTTATTGCAACGTTCAAACATAGCTTTACACTACGTTTTCTAGTTTTTTGTTTGCTTAATTCACATACTAATAAAAAAGAAACTATTTCCATTTATCCTTGTTGTTTACAGTGTACACCATAACACCAGTATATATATATATATATATATATATATATATATATATATATATATATATATATATATATATATATATAACGAGCTGTATTATTATTGTTTTTTGCTTCTACTTTTCCTTCACATAACATAAAAGTTTTGGATAAAATTTTCATAGTTTGACGTGTCTCAACGTACTATGAACTACGAGTAACATATACAAAATACACAAAAAAAAATAAAAAATTTATATTAGAGAAAGCTACATGAAAAACTTTTTCATTTTATTTCCAAAATGTGTTAAGATTTTTATGTTTTATTGCCGTACCAAAAAAAAAAAAAAAGTTATGTTTCTTTTTCAGAGTTAAAACGATTTTCTTATATATTTCTTGTGTTATGTTACTTCCGTTAATTTTATTTTTTTGTGCCATTTCTAGTTTTTAGATAAATGTTGCCAATATAAACTATGTGAATAGTTGTAACAGATCATTCTATGCTGTAACCCGTTCGAAACAAGACGTAATAAGGCACATAAAGTTTTTACATGGCCAATTTTGGAGTTTTTAAACGATAAATTTAATCATGCTTTGATCAATTTTTTGCCATTTCTTATATAAAAAAAACAGTCAGTCTTTTTAACTAATTTGTCTTAAACAACATTTAATTACCCTTTTTATATTTTTGGTGTTAAATATAGTAAAGATGTAGTAATTAACTTTTTAAAATTAATTTCAACGTGATAAAATATTAAATAGTAAATTCTGTAAAACTGTTACTATAGGACTATTATGTTTTGGTTTCTACCATATCCGGTGAATACTAAAAGAAATATAACTCGAACAATAGTATAAATAGTATAGATAGTATAAATAGTCCTGGCTACTATATACCAATAGATTGTTAAACTGGCCGAAACAGTTAACTATTACATTGGTGTTGGTTATTCAAATGTACTACACATTGTAAAATTTACCACATATTCAAAATTAGTTTCTATCGACTCAACATTAAAGATGTAAGTTGGTCATATTAAAATCATACATATTAAATAACCGCAAAATTAAATACTAAAATAATTCGTCTAAAATCATTAATTAATCACAGCAAATTTAATTGAAAAAATTGACAACAACAACACCATAGTAGCGTTGACAACAACAAAAACATTTACATGAATCAACATTTAGGGGTAATACATTTTTTCATTATTATGTACAGAAAAAGTTGTGTTAAATGGTTTTTGACTAATGTAAGCTTACATAAACAAATTACATTATTTTGAAATATAAGCGGCTCGCATTTAAATATCTAATTTACCTATTCTTCTAATCACTGTATATTCCTATGTTAAAATGGGTTACAATTTGAGTAGCATGTCAGAAACCGTATTTTTATCGATTCTGATTTTATCCCGTTCTTGCGTGAGGGTAAACGGTTAACTTTTACAGTTTCAAATTCAAAAATATTGATCTGAACTGACAATGGTCTTTTTACGTCATCTTTGAAGTATACTACGATCGAGCTGCAAGTGTTACTGATTATTTTTCAAGTGTGATAACTAAACAGATAAATTGCTGGATCTCGTATTTTCAAATATCGACTCATTAACGACTCTCCAAAGGTATATTATTTATAAATATAATATATATAGTATATATATATATATATATATATATATATATATATATATATATATATATATATATATATATATACATATATACATATATATATATATATATATATATTTATATATATATATATATATATATATATATATATATATATATATATATATATATATATATATATACACACATAAACATATATATATATATATATATATATATATATATATAAATATATATATATATATATATATATATATATATATATAACATATATATATATGTAAAAATGTTAGTCAAATGCCAATTGGTAGTTGAAACTCATAAATTTATATATATATATATATATATATATATATATTTATATATATATATATATATATATATATATATATATATATATATATATATATATATATATACATATATTTAAACATATATATATATATATATATAATATAATATAATATAAATATACATATATATATATATATATATATATATATATATATATATATATATATATATATATATAAATATATATGTACATACTATGCCAATATTAAAGTCATGAATTATTTATGCAAATACAGCAGTAGAATGCCATAAGCGACGACGAAGAATATTGTATGACTTTTAAGACAAATCGATATTCTTACATATTTTTATTAAATTTATTTATTTTTTTGTTAAACTGACAATAAAGATACACAATTTTGTATGGAATGTATAATTTTGGTTTTGAATTTATACAAATTTTTATAAAATTATGTATATACATTGGGTATTATACAATTATTGTAATTGAAAAGATTTCTTTATTTAAATAATCATAAAATAAAATATTTAATTGCGATTACAACCCACATTTAATTTTATATATCGTATAAGACTGTCGGTCGGTTTAAAAGATATGTGTTTAGATGATTGAGTTGAGCACGTTTCTAACATGCATTTAGAAAATCAAACTACTTATATAGTCTTATCTATATAAATAACATTATATACAGCATAAAAACTGTTTGAATTCGTTATGTTAATTTTAACGAAATTTTCATCAGAATTTAGACCCAATTCCATTTAATATTTTGGTATCGATGAATTTATTTGGATTATAAATACTGCCTGTGGCTTTTTCAGAATTTTTAATTTTTGAATTATTTGAAATCCTGCTATCGACAGTAATAAGAGGAAGAAGCTCAGCATAATAGGAATTAAATGTTTAACACTTTAAGGAATATAACTCTAATTAATTCTAAATTATTCATAGCTATCGGA
Source organism: Tipula confusa (assembly GCA_963556175.1). Taxonomy (NCBI): domain Eukaryota; kingdom Metazoa; phylum Arthropoda; class Insecta; order Diptera; family Tipulidae; genus Tipula; species Tipula confusa. The sequence goes on along the minus strand of OY744476.1, from coordinate 19,824,624 downwards.
GTATTTATATATAAATATAAATTATATATATATATATATATATATATATATATATATATATATATATATATATATATATATATATATATATATATATAAAAAAATTATGAAACTACTTCCATAAACGATAACAATATAAAATCAATGCTCTGAAAAATAGCATTTGGAAAGTTAATACACTTAACTAAGGAACCCAGAAACATATATCGAATCATATATATGGTATATATGGAACCAAAGCAGTTGTATAGCGACCTTCGGTTCACACAATTACACATTTTCAGATATATCGTGCAAATTAATATTATTCGCTAATGGTACCTGTACACAGTACATAAATGTACATAGCACTCCTTATCAAATCGAAAATAAGCACAAATTCAACCATCTAAATAAATGACATAACGACACAACATTCACCGTCGTTGTAATGCAAAAAAATGCGATTTTATGGAAATATTACATGTAATGACGAACTCGCAGATGAGTAAAAAGCGTTAGAACATCTATCAAAAGAAGTGAAATTTATACAATAACGTAATCATCACCCAGCAAACCTCATTTGCTACAAGGTAACCAAAGAGCTGCAAAGAATGAGAGGCAACAAGAAAAATCTAACATGTAAGAGATTTCAATCAATGCTGCTATCCCTTATACCTAATACAAATCCGTTTAAACAGCGCCAAAGTAAGAGAAAGCACCACATATGCAAATATGGCAATCCAGATTGTGAAATATTAAGACACCACCGAGTCAGAAAAACCATGGCCTACAAAAAATACTTCAGAAGCAACACGCTATTAATTAATATATTTTATAGCTGCGCTGGACCAAAGAATCTGAACCAACTGCTGAAAAACCCAGAACGGGGACTAGGGCCAGTGGAAAATACATCAAAAAACTAAAATAAAAAATATTGGAAACGACAAGCTAGATAAAACTATACCTTAATCATACAATCTTAATCCACGACTGGAACTTTGCACACAGCGGGCCAAATTTTTTGCCCGACTTTTAACTAAACGCGAGAAAAAGTAGTTATGCTCTATATGCGAGTAGACATATACAAGTTTCAAATCTATCGGTTTCTCAGTATAGGTTTTTTGAAGTGGCAAACAGTTAATACGTGAAACAATGTGCATTTGCTGGTGTATAAGAACGGCGATTCTTAAATGTGGCTTACCCTTGGCAGGATCTATCTTATAGCGCTCATCGCCATAAATCGTAAAACAATTATGGCAGAAATAAAAAAAAAAATTCCTTAAAGTTTTGATTGGGTATTAGCTTTTACAATCGAACTACGTAATATTTTGTAGAGTATAGAGTTGAAATTTTATGCAAAATAATTATTTATAAAAACGTATGCATTTTTGATTGCAGAATTTATAGTGATGTCATGAGCTTTTGATAAAACTGCCATTTATCACAATCAGACCACTATTACGTATTATATATATATATATATATATATATATATATATATATATATATATATATATATATATATATATATATATATATATATATTATATAATTTAACTTTTAATGCTATAGACTACATTTATAAATTTTTATTTTTGGTGTGCTTTTATTATTATTTTTATGTATAAGCTTGTCTGTTACATTTTTATTTTATTATTTGCCATACATTTGGGAAAAATAGAATTTAATTAGAGTTCAGAGTGTAATAAATATAAACAGCAACAAAAAATATATATATTTGTGTATGCGTACATACGTATATACACTTTGTTGACACACCGTATATTTATATATACACATACATACATATATATCTCTATGAAAAGCTTAGAGTAAATATATAAAAGCTCATTCATCATTTAGTTTAATGTTTGCGTATAAATAAACGTATAAATGTGAAGACAAACAAGAACAGTCAAATAGGGAAAAAGCGACTTGTGAGCACAAAAAATTATTTGAATGTCAAAAGTTAGTCGTCACAGGTTGGATTGTCTGTTTTTAGGATTTTATTAAATTTCTTAACGATTTAAAATTAGTCGTTAATTAAATTAAATTGTTGAGTATTACATGTATGAGTTTTTAGTGAATCTCGCTCGACTTTTAAAATTAAAGTATACCAATTATCTTTGAATAAACATTGAGTTTTAAGCAATATAATGGTTTAATGACAGTTCCCTCTCAAATTTAAAACGTCGTAATTAGGTATATATTAGCAGTGAAATGTAATGATAAAGGTAAAATCAATAAAAAAATTAATATTCAAAGACCAAATTGAATGGCCACCCGATATTCGAACTTTGGAAAAAAAGTTCGTAACCTTAAAAAATTCAAAACATTTAACAAATATGGTCGTGTATAAGACAAAGAATTGAAACAAGAATTGAACAAATAAGGAAAATTGAACAAATATATATAAAATATAAAAAATATATATCATCAAGCAACTGTACTGTCCAAACCAGGAAAAATGCAATTTAAATCATTTCATACATTCATTTTAAAAGGATAACTAATTCGAAGTCTGATGTAATTGTTTTTGACAATTCTGCAATTTCAGATTAAAAAAATTTAAAGGGACGAGCTCTAAGTACGTGGCAAACTTATAAAGGTAAAGCAATACTGTTTAAGATGTTTGATTCCACATAAATGCAAATGCCTTAAAATGGTTGGGTGTTATATTTTCAAAGATATCACCACACACTACTGTCTCCAGAAGACCAGAAATTTGAAAAGCACAAGCAACATACATATTACAAGGACGGACCGGGTAAGAAATGCAATTTGAAATAAACAAATATCATTAATAAACATACTTGAGAGGTACTAGAAAAGCAAATGCGCTTCTTGCTTCTGCGTTGAGTTGTTTTAAGTAATATTGAAAGAAGAAATGTTTAGAATTCAAATCGATTCAGGTTTACAGGCATAATTTATTACAATGTGACTGGCCACGATTGAAAAGAGAAGAATTCAGTTCAAAATAGTCGGATTAAGAAAAAAAGTTGACACTCATTATTGTTTTGAATACATCTCAATGGTAAACTAATCAGTAAATCTTATTTCCAAGCGCCAAGGCCAGAACCATTGGCATTCATCAGAGAGACACCCAGAGCGAATCTTATTTGCCGCTCCAACGTTTGGGACTTGAGGGCTGATAGACATTATCTCAGGGGCTGAAAACTATAGAGAAATCATCAAAAAGGGTGACACAAAAGGCCAAGATGGCAACCTTTGGGCTCAACATCGTGTTTGCAAGAAAAGATTTGTGAGGAGCATTTTGAAAAAATTATAGTTTCTCAAAGGAATCGTCGATGCGTACGGCAGATTCCATTTTAAAATCAAAGAAATTTCTAAGGGTGTTACTCGAGCTATTGCATGTGCTTAAGAGCAGCGAAACTAGCAAGTTGCATGTATAGTTAGTTCTTGATGGGTTTGGCTAAGCCTAGATTCCTTCCAGAGTATCCTTAAATGACACAATGATAAAAGAACCCAAACTACCGTAAACTTGAAATGTTTTTTGACATGTGGCGCAGTCATTAATAGGCATTTACGGCGAACATCACTTAAATGAACAAATATTTATAAGCCTAAAAGATTAAAATTTTCATCGTAGATGCTGGAAGAAAGCTCTAAAAACCAATAAAGAAAAACGCGCATCGTACAGTAACATATGGAACAAAAGCAGCTTCTTTCTTGGTGGTAAAGGTATTGCAACAGCAAGCCAATGATGAAAAAATCGCTTCTCTTTCTGCATCAGAGAAAACATTAAAGAATATTTATGGAGACGATTTAATGTCTGGCGCAAAAACATTATGGTATGCTGTAATCATATAAAATTAGCTAAGAGTATTGCTTCAATCAGGAGGGTTTCTATGTAAAAATTAGTCATCAAACGTTAAAGTTTTAAAAGAGTGCAGTTTGAAGGCAGTGAAAACTTAATTATCAAATCCCTATAGGAATATATATGGGCATTCTACAAACGGATTACTTTAAGATAAAGAAGAAACTTGCTATATATCTGATGAAAAGGTTGCCAGACAGATGATTCTATCTATATATAGATGAGCTTACCTTCTCAGCCCAATTATAAAAGAGCGTACGGTTGATAAAAAAAAATCTGCCACCTGTGCAACGGATATTAGGCCGGGTAAAGGATGTTTTTTCAGGAAAGGATGGTATTGTCACGGTTGTAAAATTAAAGGTGCAAAATGGCAAAGAAGTACAAAGGTACAAAATGGCCTTTTAATAAAACCAGCATGCTACTCAGTAAAAACGAAGAGCAATTATCAAACAAAATTATTATAAAGAACCATGCTAAATAATATGATGGAGCTGGAATGACATCACCAAAACAACAATTGGTTCATTGGAAGTTTAAGACAGTCATTCTGCAGCTGCTTACGATGAATAAATAGAGCAAAAAGCTATTTTCATGAAAAACCTAACAACAATAAATAATGCAACAGTAAATTTGTTCAAGAGAAGCCAGGAGAAAGTAATCATGCAATTCATCGTTTCTCATGAATCTAATCACACATTGGGGTAAAATCAGTCTTGTGCTACTAAATTCAGTGCAGTTGCAACATAAGAGCTAAACAAAATTCAGAAGCACGTCTTATTAATTATTTGTTTAATCTGGAAAGCCAGTTGAGTTTTTTTTAAGAGACGAAATTTGTTTAGCTCCAATGTAGTTTAATTTTGCAATAAAAACGTCATATGTAAGCCACTAGGACCTTTTTCAATATTTTGGGATAAAACGAAAGCCAATGTGGTTAGGGCATCAATAATAATTACATGGAACACGCATAATTCAATCCATAACATTCAAACATTCTTGGGTTAAACAGTATTCAAATTAGTTGGTATACCATATAAAAGAGATTCAGAGCAATCGAATTTTTGTGATTAGTTCCGACTGCATCGTGAAAGCTCAAACCTATTTGTTATTTTGAATTATGTAAACATTTGTATTTAAAATTTAAAAAAATAAAAAAAGCAAATAAAATATCACTCATCATAGTAGAAAAGTTACCTTCTCATAAATCTACCAAACTACTTAAACACTTAAATGTACATTTATTAATATCATAAAACCCAAGTAAAATTAATAAAAATAAATGATTTGATCATAAAGAAAGGTAATGTACTCCAAATTTATAAAAACAGTCTTATCTTAATGACTCCAAGCTACGTGAACATATTAAAGTTAAATATAACTTTAAAATGTAAAGTTACTAAAAATTAAGCTTCCCATATAATTTATATTCATTAAAAAAAAATTTATTCGTATATTGTATATTAAAAACGTTTTATTATATTTTGATTATTTTTAAAAAGGTCCTTCCTGAAATTATAAATAATATTATGGCTATAAGTGCGAGTGTAATTTGAAAATATATAACAACAACTCACCAAAATGTTAGGAACATAAAAAATAATAACATTTCCAAAAAAAAAACTTATTACCAAACAAAATCACCCACACACACACACTCAAAACAATTGGGAAATTGTTTTTCATTTATATATTTTCATAACGAATAATATAATACAATAACAACAAAATAGAGATGAAGAAAACTCAATAAAAAACTGTAACAATTTTCATTTATATTTTTGTTTCGTTCGTTTCATTTTGGTTTCTGAATATTACACACACACACAAAAAAACTTTTCTCATTTTCAAACGTGGCAATGTAATATATTTTCTAGCCTCAAGGAAAACACAAAAACGTAGAAAAATAACTTGAGGAAAAATAGAACAAAAATACAAAAAAATGAAAATGGAAAATGAAACATGCTACAGTATGAACTGTAAAAGTATTTGTTAGCGTTTTTATTAATTGAAATAAACTTAAACGGGAAATAGAAGAAAAATTAGTGTTGGAAACTAAAGGTGCAAATATAAAATAATCTGTGGCAGATGTCATTCGAACAAGTTTTTTTAGTGTAGATTTTTTATATAGTTTTTTTTTATTAGTTCAGGAGATGACCCCTGTATTTTAAGTGAGGCGAATGAATTAAGTATCAATTAAAGTTTTAGTGACAATTTTTGAGCACTCCAAAATATAGTCGACGAAATGTTTGATGAGCTGGGCTCTTTAGAGTTAGCACATTGATGATCTAACAATGCCACTGAGAGAATCAAAGAAAGACTCAAAAATCATCATGCGGAAAAAACAATTTGTTATGAAACGAGCCGCATGGCTGACAATGGTCAAACAAAACTTACTGAAAACTCGAAGATTCAAAACTGAATCTAAATCGATTTGAACCATACAATCCGACTTCATTTTAAATCCAATGAAGTCATAACTTAACCATCTTTTATTGAGAAGTTGACCACATCATAAAACGTCTCACAAGCAGCGACAGACGTTAGTCGCTTGAAACTACTGTAGTAAGAATCGTTATTTAATAATCAGTCTAGCTTAGGGAACTATTTGGCCCACTGCCTACTTACTTAGTTTAAATTACCAACAAATTTTGTAGTAGGAACTTGAAGTTCCTAAGTTAATTTGTTTGTGGTAACAGTCTGATCATACATGGTGGTTTAAAAAATACAATGGCATAGTTAGAAAAGAAAGCTTTTTCTGATTTTTATTCTCAAAAATGAATTATGCAAGTGTACAAATATTTGTGCGCAGTGTTTATGCTGTAATCGAGAGCTTTGATTGAAGCATCATTCATCAAAATCGGACCACTGTTGCGTGTTTTATTACACAATTTACAAATATTCATAATGTATCAAAATCAGCAAAGGGGTTAACCTTTCCTGATTTTTATGCACAAAAATGAATTATGCAAATGTACAAATATTTTATGCTGTAATCGAGAGCTTTTGAAGTATGATTCATCAAAATTGGACCATTGTTGCGTGTTTTATTGCACAAATTATAAATATTCATAATGTATCAAAATCAGCAAAGGGGTTAGCCTTTCCTGATTTGTATGCAGTGGATGAAATTTGTTACCAATGACAGACTCGACCCGGTTGCGTACCGAATACGTACTGAATTTTGAGTTTTCGTGACTTCATTAGAAAGCGGGTGCTCAAATGGACGACGTGTGTTAAAAAAATAGAGCATTACTACAAGAGTAGCTGATGAGTGTTCTAAAAAAGACAGCAGACAGGACTCAAGTAAAAGTAATATTTGTTTATTTGAAAGTGCAGTGATGTTTACAGTGATAATCCTACCAATCTATGAGGAAATAACCACACTTCTTTTTGAAGTAAACGCAATTCTTGCAGCTTGAGACCATTATGTGAGTTATCGGCGTATACATATATCCTAATTTCCACACAAATCCTAACTGGACTTCCTCTGACACAACTACCAGAACTTCCAGAAGCTTCAGAACATCATCTGCAATTAATAGTATATATTGCAAATTTCATGTACAAATAGAATGCTTAAAATTGGTTATTCTAACCCTGATTGCAGTGTTTGCTCAAATTTGCTCAAAACCTTAGAGTTTGCTTTAAACTCTTAAGTAGTACTACAACCCTGTAAAATTTCATTTCAATTGACACCATTTACAAAGCTTTGAAATGGGATTATAGGGAAAAAAATTATCCAATGACTTTGTGTTGCAGCCAGTATCCGGAATACAGACATTTTCACGTACAAACTATATAGAAAAGTAATAACAAACTTTTTCTCTATTTGTATTTATTTATATACGTTACTGCTATTATTTTGTAATGTTTTTCAATTTAAAGAATTATAAAATTATTAGTTTTTTTTTTTATTAATATTAGTTAAAGAATAAACATAAATAATTCTTTTAAAAAACTGTATAGATATATTTAATTAAATAAACAAAATTTAATCTACATGATTTAAATTAATATATATATATATATATATATATATATATATATATATATATATATATATATATATATATATATATATATTAGTGGCGTTTTTCCGGGTGTTCTAGTCGTTCTTAATAAGGATAATATAAAATATTATCCTTATTAATTTTAATTTTTTTAAATTAGGAATAAACTTAAATCAAAATAATAAAATTATTTTTTAATGATCTAAAATGTTAAATTATATAAATTATCATTAAACAAAAATATATTTGGCTTCAGTAATGTAACCTCGTCAAAACGACATACTATTTCTCCTTAAAAATCAATCAATTATCAATCAATATACCAAATTGAATTGATATTGGATATTGGTATTGAATCAGTTACTATTTGGGTGTTCAGAAAATTAACCGAACCCAATAATAGATAATAGATGGTTTCTTATTCGATTTCATCAATTATTTTTAAATACCCTTTTTGAAGCTTTGTTATATTTGCATAGAGCATAGACGTATTTTGCTGGTAGTACGATCTATTTAAAAAAAATTATTTTGCGATCAGGGATTCGATTCTGTTTCGATGAAAAGAGAATGAAAAAAAAATGTTATCAATATGTTTTCATTTGCTTTTATCGTTTTATTTTATCATGAACATCGAAAATGTGATTCCGGTTTACCAAATTGATAAAATACATTAGTTCTGAGTTTTTTACGCATGATGTCAGTGAAAACTGTTATACATTTTCAGTTCAGTGTTATATATGTTTATATATCTAAATAAAATATATGTCAAAATTTGAAATAGATATTTTGTATACACAAATTTATATAAATTTATGTCTTATAGAAAAATTGAAGCACATTATTACGATTATTATGGTTAAATTAATTATTATTTTGTAAAATTGGAACTCGTGATTGACTTTTAAAATTTGTCATTAACAGAATACACACAACACACATATATATTACACACATATAGACTACATACAACACACGAAACCCAAACATTTAGGCGCAAAACGAATAATTTTATCATCGGCGATAAACTCTTTTCAGCAACAAAATCAAATTGATAAAATATCTCAGTTTTTCACCAAATTTGACACAAGTTTATCGTTTACCACGAAAAGACAATCGCGATTTGTGTTTTATCGATGATAAGTTTATCAGTTTTCATTATCATCGAACCGGAATTGCACCCCAGGTATAAGTTTTCGATATAAAGGGAAATTTTTTATTGACATTTTAATATTATTTCCTAATTATTAATAAACTTCGGTCGATCGGTTGAAAAGTATTTAAATTTTAAACATGCTGATTTAAATATTTTAAATAATTAGTCAATCTGGAATTCTGGTTTGAATTCTAATTTGATTTGAATCATTTGAGTACCACAAATATTGCAAACATTTTGGCATTTAAAACAATTGGTACTCCACGACTGGATTTAATATTAGATGTACGTTTGCATTAAATTATATAACAATGTAATTAGGAGTAACAAAAACATTAAGTTCTGATAAATTTAGTTAATATAAAAATATTTTTTTCCTATTGCAATTATTTAATCAATCATAAGGTTACCAAATATTTTACCTAATTAACTTTGCCATCAACTACTACGTCCACTTCGAACAATATTTTCCGACATTAAAAAGTTTTAAAAGTTACGCTCGTAAAATTTTGTAAGAAAACGTGTCACTGATTGGCACTAGAGAAAAGATTGGTACATACAAAAAATTACTGAAAGAGTTTTAAAATGATATAATTTTTAAATTTATTGAACAGTTCAGAAGAACAGACGTACTTAATTTATAAGTATTAGTCCTAAACAATCTAGTATATATTAAAGCTTTTTATTGATCAGATAATCAATTAGTGTTTTATTTGAATTTATATTTGATTGTTTTGGATGAACAAATAAAACTATATTAACCTGATAATAATAGATATCCTTCAGCACCTATAATAGAGTTACCTATATTATCTGTTCATACCGAACATTTCAAACATTCAACAGAATCAAACATTCAACAGACATCGCCACTGATGTTAGTTACTTCCATTGTTTAATTTACGATGTATGTGGTTTATGCATGATGGTGTTCCATCACATTTTACAAGAAATGTACGATCCCACTTAAACATTTTGTTTCCAAGGCAGTGGATTTCCCGCGAAGGATCAATACATTAGACAGCAAGATCACCGGATCTAAATCCGTCAGATTTTTACCTCTGGGACCATTTAAAAGCTAAAGTTTATTCTTCATCTATCCCAGATAAAGCAAAGTTAATTGCTAGAATATATGAAGCTTCTAACGAAATCAAATGGGATAGAAACGTTTTCGTAAAAGTTCGCAATTCATTTATGAATAGGTGTTTGGATACGTACCGGCTAATGGTGGAATTTGTTGTAAATATTGCAAAATATTATTACCTAATACCAGTACTTATTTCTACCTCAATACTTGCGTCTAATAAAGAAAATGCAAAATTTTTATTGTAATCTTTTAATTTTTTTAGATAACAAATTATTGCAAATTTGACAAATAGTAAGCTTTTCTGAAAGCTAAGAGTCTGAAATATGTTTTAATCAAAAAATATTTATTGTCGTAGAGTACTTGTTTATAGATAAATGGTAAAGAAACATTTTTCTTAAAAAAATGTTAATTCTAAAAGTTTTGTTTTAATTTGAAATATTTTTTAAGTAAATATTCATAAGTATTATACCTTATTTAAAAGGTAATTTAACCAGCTTTTTAATGATATAAACATTGAGAAAAACAGATGGTTCTTTCTCTAGATATTGAGTTATCTTTAATACAAGGTACGACGTAGGAAGGCTCCTCTTCAAACGTCTATAACTTGATAAGGGAGCTTCACAGTGCAAAGTGGTAGAAGTAAAGTCATATTTGCTTTGATCAAGAAATCCAACGGTACTATTCGTGTCAGTCACTTTAGGACACCCTGTATATATAAATATATATATATATATATATATATATATATATATATATATATATATATATATATATATATATATATATATATATATTTATAAATATATATATATATATATATATATATATATATATATATATATATATATATATATAAAGAAATATATATATATATATATATATATATATATATATATATATAGATATATATAATATATATATATATATATATATATATATATATATATATATATATATATATATATATAGATATTTATATATATATATATATATATATATATATATATATATATATACATATTTCCCCAGCAAGTAGATTTAGCAAGTCATCATCTGGTTACTCATCTCTCTTCTTGTATTTGATTCTGAGTGTATTACAAGTAGGCAGATTTTTCAGTTAGTGTTTTACTTTCCACGCGTACGGCCGTTTTAAATATCCATTTGACCCAGAAGGTCCAAAATACTGCTCTATTCCAGTTCCATCACCATTTGCTTCAGTAACCTACATCGTTAACGTAAATATAAAATGGCTTGAAATATGCAAGTAAATATTTTAGTAAGACCTTTGCTTTCAACTACTTTATGCACATCATAAATGTTATGATCTCTTTTTTTTGAAATTGATATACATTTTAATAAGTTATTGAAAAAAATAACAGGAAAATGGAATTCTACAGTCGCTGCAGAACTGATTGAGATAAATCGTTTCCGCTTCTGCGTTTTTTAACTACAAATAATTTTTTATGGGCAACAGTCTATAAAATGCTATCAGATACATTCAAAGTTATTTCAGCTCTTTGACTTTATCATTTTTATATTTTGTGAATGTCCTAATTATTATTAACTAATTTATTTTTCTTCCATATAAAAGGAATTTTCACTTCGAGTATTGTCAAAGTTTAATCAAAATGCTTATCGTTTTGAACGTTAAATTATGCTCTAAAAAGCAAAATTTCAAACTAACAAGAAACAACATCAAGCAAATTACGGTGTTTCCCTTTGGTACAGCTTTGAATCAAATAGTCTCTTAAGATATCTTAATTTCTATTATATTCAACCAAAAAACTATCGGAAAATTTTACAACCTGACGCGGATTTTTCATTAAATTCAATAGAGTTCATAACAAAACCAATCAGTTTAATGTACAACGTATACAATTATAGATATGTACAAAACCCAAGATCATTATTTTTAATTTTTATGATTCTTAGTTTTTTATGTTACGTGTAAATTTTTTAATTTGATTTTATTTTGGTTTATTAAGTAATCCAAAAATAATAAAATAAAATTACTTACATATAATAAGAAAATTGTGAGTGTGAAAAATATTATATAAAAGTAATAATAAAGAAACGAACAACAATAACAACAACATCTAAAATATAATGGGTATATGTATGTAAGTATATAATAATAATAATAAATTTTCACAATTTTCCAAATTAATTTAAAATTCAATTCAGACGTTTTATTTTATTGTTATCGTTTTATATTTTTACTTTTGTTCTTGTATATATACTATGTGTTGTGCTGTAATTCTCTTCACTTTACTTGTACCTCTTAACATTTATATTTTATTTGTCAAGAAAAATTTATGTATAATGTGGTTAATAAAAATATATTGTTACACAAAAGTTACTTTTTAATGCTTTTTGTTTACGTGAAAATTATATAGTATAAAGCTACGTATATAGCTAACTAAATATTATTAATATATAATATATATATATATATATATATATATATATATATATATATATATATATATATATATATATATATATAAATCAGGGACGAAGCGTCCGTGGAAGGAAGGGAAGCACTGCCTCCCTTAACAAATAATTCTGTTAAAGAAAAATCTTTATTAAAAGCTTTCTTTATTAATAATTTATACCATATACAAAATATATAATTTATATAAATGGCTTACAATTTTAAAATCATTCAAATAAATAAGTCTGTAGTTGCATTCTACCATTAAAAATATCATATAAAAGTGAATCCAACATAAAAAAATATCGTATTCACATTCTAATTGGAAAGGGCAGATATCAAATATGTTTATTTTCTGTAAATTTTTTCCCCTAATTTTTGGTTGCGTTGGTTTTATTTCATAAATGTTCCCCTTAAAAAGAAGCAAAACATAAGGAACAGTCTGATTTTCTCTTTTTTACAGAGTGTTTAATAATATAAAACAATATCCAAAATATTTGTAACTAAAATTTCTTTTGTTTGTAGTTTTTTCTTCATTATCATACTGCTGAAGAGACAAAGCCAACTAGTAAATTTTTAAAAAGCTTGCTCTTTTAAATATTTATACGAGAAGAGAACAAAACTATTATTTAATGATTGCAAGTAGAATTTTAAACTATTATTATTTTGAATGTTGACCCTTTTGAAATACGCAGCTTTTGATTAAAAATTGGTAATGATAAATCAATAAAACTAACACCAACCTCCGACTAACATGTCGATTTTCAAAAACTTCTTAATATAAACAAACAAGACTTACAGAATGCGCATAATTAATGCAAAATGTCATCCAATTAAAAACTTTCAGAACTTTAAGAAACTTTTTAGAACACTAAATGACCCCGTTTGCTTCGTATAAATAAAAAGGCTCGTTTTTAGAGGGAATGATGAATCTGACTATTCAAATAATTGCGTTAATTATATCGAAATGCGAAATTGTTATCGTACACTTCTATACACTGCTTTACTGTCAAATCATGAAAAACCAACTACGGTTTTGTCAAGAATGTCAAACATAGGCATTAGGATTCGAGACTAATATCACCTAAAGGTAGAGAACTATTAGAAGCTGGACATCAAATATAAACTGCGAGTTGCATTCAAGTGGTATTCCTACTTTTTGGCCAACGTACACAAACAAAATATCGCAGACGTGATTGACTTTTTCGTAAAACTAAAGGTATTACAGAAAAATATATATCCACATCCAAAATAATGTAGGTTTATCTTCCGGATCAATCTCCAATCATATACTTACGATCAGTTAAACAATAATTGAAAAAGAATAACCACCAAGGTTAACAAGCGGGAAATCTTTGTACTATTAATTAAGGAAATAATATAAATATTGATCTTATTCAATGATCTCCCAATGAAAAACGAAACAAAATTTAAAAGAGAAGTAGACCTGATCATAAACAATATTCAATATCCAGATCGCAGCATGGGAAAGCTCTCTTCCTGCCAAAAATAAACCTCACAAGAATGAAACATATATACGAGAAACAAGAAATCTGCTCGTAAAAAAGCGGAGTTAGACATGCGACCAATTACAATGAAAGAACTCAAAAATGAAATCAAACATAACCTAAATGAAAAAAAAGCTCCTGGATACGATCTTCTTACAGGAAATCTTATTAAAAATTTGCCAGAAAAATGTCTTAAAATGTTGCTACACATAATTAATGCAGCATATTTCATAGAATGAAATATGTTCCTCAGCAGTAGAAAATTCCAGAAATAATTAATGATACCCAAGACTAATAAGCCACCTAATGAGAAAACGTCAAACAGATATATATCTGCATTACCGAAAAATTACTCCTTAAGAAGATGAAACCTCTGATTGAAAAAAGACATCTGTCGCCGTCCCACCAATTTCGTTTCAGAAAGAAACACTCATGAAATACCACATGCCCTGGCCGAGGCAAAATACAAAGGTATGACGCTTTACGCCAAGTTAAAATGAAAAGAGCAAGTCAAGAAAACAAAGAAAAGAAGTATTGACTCATTGTAAGAAATAGTCGGCTAAACATTCACAATAAGCTGCTTTTATACAGGTAAATACTTAAACCAGTGTCAACCAAAGGCCTCTAGCTCTGAGGATGCACAAAGAAAACGAACGTTAAGATTATGCAAACGTTCCAGAATAAAGTACTGCGATGCTTTGTCAATGCACTTTGTATTATTAGAAACGATAATGTATATAGGGATCTAAAGATGGAAACCGTCAACGAATAAATCACAAAAAGTGCCAAAAAATATATCTGCAGCGCTTGTATGAAAACACGGATATGCAACATGTTATTAACGACGTCGAGAGTACAGGTACAATAAAGCTAAAGAGAACGAAGGCACATGAATTAGTTCCTAACGACTAAAAGTGGCTGATGTAACCTGGAAGTAACTACTGTGTTATAACCCAACTAACAGATTGATTGTGAAAACAAACCACCTGAACCTTCTAAATAAATTCAGCGACCGTATACTGACCATAGAAACGGTCAAACCCGGTTTCTGCATTGCCCAGTCTTACCTTGTAAAGATGTAAACTTATTATTCTTGATGGTTAACTAGCAGCAGGAGGTATGGATTCTAAAGCACGACGAATATTATTAATCCATAAACATCGAAATAATGGTATTTTAAAAGGCCGCGTTTCTTTTACTAACACACAAATGTGATGCATTTTTGTCAAAAATACCATGTTTGGTGACATCATTAATGAAGGACTCGAGGTAATTCTCTTCGACTTTTGCATCCAAGTGCAAAAGATAAACACACGTTATGCGGTGATCCAAAAGATAATCAAAAATCTTTTGCAATTCAGCGGGGAACATTTTAATTAGTCTGATATAATCCGCTGCGGATTGTGCATTGATTGAAAATGAACACGGTTGAATTGTACGAGCTTACACACTTAGATAAAACTCACATTGCTTTTTGCAGCCTGGTTCATTCGTCATTATGTCGAAGTTTGGGCTTTTAATTGTTTTTTTTTTTTTAAATTGGCCAATATCTGATCAAGATGGTTCCAGCAATAAACTTTGTCAGCGTGTTGATTTAGAAAACTAAAAGACTTTATGCTGTGAATTTTGATTAACAGTAGGATGATTTGTATGTTTGACCATAACCTATTGAACGAATATTTTAAAATTTTTTGTAAGACGTGGTAATGGTCGTTTATGGCCTATACGCCAAAGAAAGCAAGTTCATCTTAGTTGGCTCCAGCCGTAAACCTTATTTTCTGCGTCACTTAACAGACCAATTACAAATTGGTAAACATTGTATGTGGTCACTGAGGAAAGATGTAGTTATGATATTTCTATTTGATTAGCGACGAGTATTGAACTCGGGACCTCAGCATAGTAAGCAAGCATCTTATCCGTTGCTATTTAACTGGTGATTATACCATCAATTCTATTTGTGTGGAGCTATTAGATATCTGCAATAACTAATTGATATTCTAAAAAACGTAACTCTAGCTTACCACGACCCACATTGGTCATATTTTATAAGCTGTGTAGAAACTTTAATTTGGTTTCTATTTGTTCTATCTGTTATCATTATGCAAGCAAAAATTAATGCGCAGTTAAAACTTATTCCCATATTATTAGTTATCCATTTTGTTGTAGGTCAGTTAATCGTGCAGTTTTTATTAAATTATTGACTAGATCTGTTATAAAATTAAAAAATCTTAAAAATTTTTAATTTATAGAAGTTTCTCTTTTTTAAGTCCAGAGCCAGTCTAATAGTCTCTTAGATATCTAGATCAACCAAAGAAAAACAAATATTAAAACAATCTAGGGGTAAAAATAAGCCAAGTGCTCTGCCAGCATCGGTATCTCTGAGATGGTTTTATATTTTTTTTGTGGTGGGATTTACTTTTAACATTAGTCTGACAAAGTGTTATCAATTATCACATAGACTAGCTTCAACAGACGATTTCCCGTCACCATGTTGGTATTTTTTATTTTTTGTGCTAGTATGGCTTCCTGAAATTTGCTTGGAGACCACTTTTTTCTAATATTTTATATTTTTGTAGAAGTCTTTTACTTTTGCTTCTTTAAGCTTAGTTGTAATTTAATGTTAATTTAATGCCTAACCATACAAAAATAAAGCGTTTGTGTTTTCTAAAAAAACGTCTTCCAATTCTCTTGATAACTTCTATTTGTGAGAAAAGTGCTTGATTAACAATTTGAGTCCACAATTATATTTTTTTGGTCCTGGAATCGGTAACTGGCTAATTTCTAAGCCAGTATTTAAAACATTTTCATTAGTTTCCATTAGCAAACTGCAAACTGATTTTTATCAAACAATTTGTGTAAGTTAACAACAGCAATTATGGGATCTAAAGCAATTTGATACAAAATAATAACCTTTGTTAATTTTTGTTTCGAATCGCAAGCAATTGGTGATTAAAAATCTAAAACCTTTAATAGCCAAAACCTACCTTAAACTACTTAAAAATAACAAATCATTTTTAATAATAAAACTTCGGCAAGAGGTTACAGATTTTCGAAAATTCAAGCAATTTCATAATTGCAATTTCATGTTTGGTTTGTTCGAATATGCTTTTCATAATTTTCTTATGTTTCGTCATTTCTGTTACATTTTATCGTCATTTCCGTTATATTTTTCAATATAATTTTTTTTACTTACTCCTGCCACTAAAGATGAGTTCACATCAAAAACGGTATTTGAAAGTATGCACAAATTAAATTTATTCCAGATATTAACGGAGTAAATTAGATTACCATCACAACATTTATGAATTTTTAAAATTATGCCATGTTAATCTAATTCTTTAATCTTGTTTGTACCCATTTGGTATATAGAATAGAAAAAGTATTATTATTGTTGTGCCTTAATAATTTAAATGGAAAAACTACAATAACAAAAACTATAAAAAAACAGAAACTGAACCTAACCATTTATCTTAAAAAAATTGACACATGTCAATGAATCAGATGAACAAGCTGAATTACACAGCAACAACAATAACAACATCAAAATAGAAACAAAAATTTTCTGTTTTTACCCATATCAGTTTTGTTGTTGCATATATCCTTATTTAAATATATCCTTATACAATTTTATTTTCACCATTTTCCTCTCTTTTTACATCAATACCAATGTTACAACAATAAATTTAAATATAATCCCAAAAAAAAATAAAAAATGAACGAACGAAAACACATCACAAACACAGGAAAATTCATTGATACTTTATCCTCCTGGCTTTTGAACTTTTCATTCGTTATATAAATTTTATCCTGATTATTATTATTTTTTATTTTTTTGATTGTTTGATTCGTTTTCATCGCATCATTTTAATTTTGGACACATTTGGTGTGGCCCCACCACACATTCACATATATATATATATATACCACCCGTAAAAATAAAAGTGTGTGCTTTCACAAAAAGGAAATCAATAATCAATCATTAATTTTATTTTCCTTGTTTCAAATTTATACCCTTTTTTGTGTGTTTGTGTGTGTGTGTGTTTGTTGGATGATAATTCTTTTGCTGGTAGGTAAGTAGGTAGGTAAGTTTAGGCAGTAAAAATAGATAGGACACGGAAATTTTTATTGTCATGTTTTTCCATTTGGGCTATATATAAATTTAATGATTTATATTTTATGTGAATTTTAAGACCAAAAAAACCGAACAAGTAAAAATTCATATATACGGAAAACATATAAGGATATTATTCCGGGTATTGTTTTATGATTTTTGTCATCTCGTATATAAAGTTTTTGGGTATACGTATACACAATCGTACATACATATCTATATGTTTCTATGGATGTTTTGTTCATTTTTATGCTTGGAAACAAATTTGTGCTGTAAAGAAAATTTATTTGTATGAATGCACGAATAATTTCCTTTTTTTTTACTATTTTAGAGATATCGTCATGATTGTTATGTGTATCATATATTATTGTGATGAGATGAATTAAAATTTAAGAGAAATGTATGGACCGATAAAACCAAAATGTTTTGCCACGATATGATTGATAAGAATTTCAAACTTAAATTTATGGTGTGGTTTAATTCGATTTGTAATAAAAATAAAACGATGATAAAAGATCATTAAATGTTCCTCTTGGCATCTCTATAATTTTACTCGGAGACATTTTAAAACATGGATGGATAATAAAAGAAAATTAAAGTGATAATCATCGGATTTTACGAACATTTATGATACATTATCAATATATAATCCTAAATACGAAGCCGTTGATTATGTTCATTGTTGGCCAAAATTAATTTAATTTTCCAAAATAGTCACTTTTTAGTTGGACAATGGTTTTCAAATCTCGATCATAAAAATAGGTTATCGGCAACTCAGCAGTCACTTTATCGTTTCATTCAAATTCCTTTTGGTCGCCAAATCTGATGATTATGGTAGAGGTAAAACCAGTTCATATTCTTACTAATGGAACTTAACCTGTGTTTCTGTCGTAATTTTGCGGTAGAGGCCTTTATTTTTTAATATATTTTGAGCAATATTGTAACTGTTGCTCTTTTTTAGATTAACTCATTAGTCTAGAAAGGTAGTTTTCAATTGTGTTTACATTTTTTTGATAGGCTTTTGGTTCAAACACCGATGATGAAGCTCACATATACTCGTTTGATGTGATTATCATTTAAGTGCATATATCAGTAAACCTTGTCTGAAAATTAATTGCTATCGTGTGAGCTTACAGATTTTAAATGTTTAATTGTTAGGACTATCACTCAGTGATCACTTGACTTACAATATTTTTGAACTGACAAGGATCACTCACTATTTGGTGTCCTTATTATCCCATAGTTTGTAGTCTAATTATTAAAGTCATAAGTAATTATGATTGCAAGGTTTTTGGAACCTTCCATAATTGTATCTATAGCTTATAAATGTGCTTCACTGGTTTATCAGAGGACACAATGAGAGTCACAGAACTTTAAGGTTCTAGGTAATTGTTGTAATTGTTAAAGACACCTATGGCTTTTGCGTTGTCACTGTCACTAGTGATAATTGTTGCAAATGTCTCTAGACTTTTCCTCCAAGACCTTTAATTGCGTGTATGGTTCCTGTTTATAAAAAGTATATCAACCTTCTTTTTTGGGCTCGCTGTCTAATTTAATGTTGTTCGTTTTTGGCATATTGAGTTAGACAATGGTAAAGACTGAACTATCTGACAGATTTGAGTGAAAAATTCTCTAAAGCTTTATTAAAGATAGTATTTTAAGATGCCATACATGTATAATATTTATACTAATATTATTAATTTAATCTCATATTAAAGCACAGATGGAAACAAGAGATGATGATAATAAATGGAATTTGAAAGGCAATATCTACGTCACATTATAAAGAGCAGAGGTTTTCTTCCATAAGTACACGTGGAGGACATGCTTCTCGCAAGAGTTGGAAATGAAAGCTTATTCCAAACATGACATTACGTTTCATTTTTAATATCAGCAGTTCGAGGACACATGTTACAATGACAAGCAGCTTGTTCTGTTGCTGGAAAACATCTTTTTCTACTCTTGTGCAAATTGTAAGTATGGTTACATCAGCAATATCAACCATGTTATAAAAAATAAAACCATTATATCCATCGTTTTGGTTTTTGTTTGCAAGTATAAGTCCTTATCAACCTTGTTTTTAAATTATATCGATGAATTTGGTTTACTGCGCCGAATGTCCCATAAATTTCGTTGTTTTTCTGTTTGTCCAGGTTGCAGATAGCAAAAAATACTGTCCAATGTAATAGTTCGGCCTTTGTTCAAAATTGGTGCCGATATCTGGTGAACTAAATTTAGTGAATAAAATTGAACGAGGCTGTGGTTATTTTCCTTCGCGTATGTGGTCATTCAAAGGATATGCATTTTTGCATTGGGTATCCAATGCAGTATATCTCTGAGTTGGAGGGAATGTAATTTCTGAACCAACATCTAGTTGCTCTTCATTAATTGTCAAGTTGGTTAATGGCTTTTAAGGTGCTTGAACATTCGATAAAATCATGTTCCACAACATAAAAGTACAGAACTAGCGATACTATCTTTAATGACATAACTGCCTATAAATATGGTATGTCTATATGATAAATGGATATGTGGTATATTGAATATGTGGTGTGGCTCATCCAATCGTTCAACTCAATTTTTTAGGACATATATTCGACATATATTAAAATTTCCGAAATATATTAAAATTCCGATTAGAGAATAAATATGTATCGAATTTGTAGTATAACACATCTGTCGACTGCTGTTTTACTATTTAGCGTATAGAGCTGCTTTGGTTTTTTGTTGGTTCCAAATACTATAACGTTTATCAATGCATCTGGTACACATTGTCGTCAAATATAGGTCAATTGATCAATAGGCTAATCAGTAAGTCCGTAAGAAATTCGAACAAAACATTGCGGGATTTGCTGGATGTTATGATTTGACATTTTCTACAGTTTGCTCCGTAAATTTTTATGAATATTTCGTACAGTTCTCAAAGTCTTTACTGGTCAGTAACATGCGACCTCGATCTGGTAGCTGAGGCTGGTTGGCTCATCAGTCTACTTAACAAGTTTTTTATTTTAGTTTCTAATGTTTTGATGGAATCTATTAGAACTTGGCAAGTGTTACTAACTTTTCTTGTTGGTTCTAGATTTTTAACAACTTCTGCGTAAGATGCGTTTCCTATTTGTAAAGAACTATTTTCGAATTTGCGAAATAGTTCTTTACAAATAATGTACGGAGCTATAATAATTTTGCAGAAAAAATGGTAGTCCTCATCTTACTAATACGTAGTTGTCTTTATTGCTTTCAGTTCTCTCTTTATTAAAGAGTTAAATTAACTCATCTAACCGAAAATGATTATAGAAATAATTTTAGTAAAAAGTCTAAGCAATTTTAATAAATATATCACAGCAAAAACTCCCACCGCAGTGAAATCAGAAGAAAGTCAATGATAATAGATAACGTGGGAGAGTTTTGATCACCTAACCCAAACGAGATGAAGTAAGATTGCGTGGTATTATATTGATATATGTACTTTGAAACTGATTGATTTGGTACTTTTGGGTTTCGAGACAGGTAGTTGCAAACATTTGTCAAATGTTCATTGTAACAGAGTTTGAAACTAGTCAATAGACTAAATTGTGCTAAAATCATGCCTTGATGCTGAAATAGGTCGAATTTTCGAAAAGAGATCTTGTAGAACTCGCAATGGAGTGCCAAAAACAAGTTTGGCTGGCGTATTTTGAAGTTCTTCACTAAAATATGTCCGTAATCTAAGCGCATGATTGAAGGGAAAATACTAAAATGGAAAGTTCGGAGAAGAAATTTGGGAACAAATTGGGCTCCGTGGTCCTTAATCATGACATATGGTACACCAAACTGGGGAATCTGAGTGGAGTATACAGTTAACACAGTGGCTGCAGCAACCAGGTACAGTGATCGCATGCGGTCCATCTCGTGTATTGATCTAAAATAAATAAATGCGAAAATAAGTTTCTTTTGATCCATTAACAAAGTAAACGCTCGACCTTCCAAAATATATTTAAAGTTATTAATGCCAAAATAAGCTGCAATCATAATTCTTTCTATCATAATCACTAGATCTTTGAGGCTGCCATGCGAATATCACTATCCAATTGCTATTTTTTTTAATTTGTAAAAATTTGGAAATTTGGAAAACTTGTCACTAGTATCGGTTTGCGAATTTATTTCGGGTAGTAATAAGCGGCTGGAAAACTAACCATCAATAACCACCGTCTCCTCTTGATGGTTTTTTAGTTTACATAGTTTTCGCATTATACATTTTTTAAATAATGGACAATTGGTCAATAAAGATAGCATTCCTTTGAACAGGTAGCTTTGTCATTCGGATCTCGATGAGCAGGATATTTGAATTTTTCCGCAATTCATTACAAGAATTTCTGAAATTAGGATGAGATGAACTTCCTGAATTATACTCAATAAGATTCGGCACTGGGAAGTTATTAATTTGGAAGGAAAATACTGGCCGAAATTGAGCTTAATAAAATGGAAACTTTACCTTGTATCATGGTCTCAAAAACATTGTCATCTCGCTTTGCCAAAGTGAGCAACAAAATGTCGATTCTCAAAGCTGTTAACACCATGTGTACTTGAATCAGGGATAGTTCCAACCAAAACCGTTCAATAATTTTTTCATAAATCAACTCCCGAATTCAGTCGATTACTAACGCTGCTACCAGAAATGACTTTTTTTTACACCTAGCACTCAACCATACATCATATGGTGGAGTTTTGGTTTTTTATTCTCAATAGCCTTGATACAGCAAACTGCTGCACCAGTGTAACACATTACAGAACTGAGTTATGATTCAGCTGTATCGCTAATAGAGGTGCATTGAAACTGTCAGTTGTAACTACGATATTTCTTTAAAGCACAAATTTTTTGGATTTTAAATATTTACTAAGGATACCTGTATCGGTATATCATCCGGAAAACGGAGCTTTTTTAAAATTAAAAATAATCTTAGAACTATATCACAAGAAAGATTAGTAGGACTAACAAATATAATCGCAAAAGAAAGAGACTTCTAAAAAATAAAAACTACCCACTTCAGTGGTAACATATAGGAACGGGTGTATGTTTGAGGTGCTATTTATGTAAATTTGCACCAGGTGCAAATAGTATAGCGCTATAGCCTGTATATAAAAACTGATGTGGAATTTAAATTGTATTTATGATTCAGTAGAAACGGGAGTAACCCAATCTGATATTAATTTCCATAATGTTTGGATCGTCAGCACAGATAATCTTACTAGATGAACATCTTGTATGGGTCAAATTTACACAAGTAAATTTTTATTACGCAAATCGAAATCTAACCAAACGAAAAACCGATTTACATATAAAACCGTATATTTTCATCCTTTTCTTTTTTGTGCACGACTATTTGAATGAATAAAAAAAGAAACAAACGAAAAACATGAAATGTTTTGTTTACTTTTTATAAAATAAAATATACGTGTGCAGAAAAAAACGAAAAGAACGAAAATATTCGTTTTTATATGTACATCTATTTCTCGTTTGGTCAGATTTCAGTTGCATTAATTTGCTTAGAATAAATTTACTTGTGTAAATTTGACCCATACAAGATGTTCATCTGGTATATAGTTATCTGTGTCATCAGTTTAAATGGTACAATAATAAATAAAATATGACACATTGGGCCATATATTTTTAATAAATTGAATAGAATGATTCGCTTTATACTAGGTGTATTATCAATGGATAGATTGGTAATATTAAAAACAAAAATGTCGTCAATAGGCTTCCATTCAATGACAAGGCTTTTATGGTTTTTCGTGAACTGAATTCATCTTTGTGAGGAATATCATTTAAATTGGTTGGAATGATTTCTTTGAGTTCAAACTCCATTTATGCAGTTCAAATCTGCTTTGTTTTAGTAAACTTATTAATTCAGTTATTAATGCAATTACTTCGAAAAAACTATTATAAAGCCAGTTAAAATATCGTCGACATAAAAGTACCTTTTTGATATAGATGCAGCGATTTGAAAATGCTGGTATTCGTCAACGCCCTCTCTAGCTTCGTGGGTTTTACCATGCGAATTAGTGCAAATGATAAAAATTTATTGTGTTAAAATTGCCTTTTTGAAGAGCACAATTGAATTTGAATCTGCAGTTTCACTGGAGCAATATTTGAGCTGGCAAAAGGTAACAAATTTAGACAAAAGTTGAGTTGTGTAATTTACTTTTTCATATCTTGATTGAGTAAATATTCCTAAAAATATAGAACATTCTCTAAGTTTATGAAAAGGCCACTCTCAAAACATACTACTATTGCTTTAATTATATATGGTTTTTTTGATAGTATCTCAATTTAATTAAATTCTGTTGATTTAAAAATCTATGGTATGTTGATCTGTCTCCATATTTTGAGAAGTAAATGACTTTGACCACTTTGACACAATGAAGTTATTTAAAAGTCATTGGAGAATAGTAATAATTTTACAAATGGCAGAAAGATTTTTTTGGGTTTCCAGAATTGATAGTATCACACGTGGTAATGGCAATAAACGTATAAGAACTGCAATAAGCTGTGTGTCGATTTACAATCAGAAATTGATTCAGCTAATAGCTGAAAACATATAAACCAGAGAAACGCATACGCTTTGACTTCGCTTATCAATTTCGGAATTATCGGTAGGATGTGTATAGATATTTTACCAGTTTTCTGTATCTAGATAAATGAAACATATCACTGTAGAGAGACCACAATCTATAATGTAGTTAATGAATTCAGTGGCAGGTTTTTCTAAAATTATTGCATATCTAATACGGCTATCTATTTATGATAGCTATATCCCTGATAATTTATGGCTGAAAGAAAAATTAAATACCTCATTTTTATGAACCCTTAGATGAAGAAGCTGAAAGCTTGTCAGAGCAAACAAATCTTCAGCCAAGTTAAATCCCAAGAGGTCCGAAGAAGAAACGTTGAAACAGGAGACTATAAGGATCAAATAAAGTTACATCCAAATTACCTAAATGGAAAACAGAAAAATAACTTTTTAACGAGATGATTGGATTGTTATCAAGAGCAGTCGTGGTTGGTGTTTTATATTGACCGATCGGAAACATTATAATATATATATATATATATATATATATATATATATATATATATATATATATATATATATATATATATATATCTTTTAATAAGAAAGTAAGTGGTTTGTCTCACACAAGGTTTACTAGTAAACCGACCACAGAGGTTCCAATTATTGCAAATTTTATTAGAGAAGAAATTTGCTTAGCTTCGATGTATTATCTTCTACTCGAATAAAATAAAACTCCACTGGAGTTCTCATATTAAACAAATCGTTATTGAAAATTTTGTTTAAATATTTTTTACAGAAATTAAAAACTTTTTGAAGTTTTTACTAGCAAATGGCAATCAAACAAATTAGAACGATTGAGTATTTTATATAAGATGACCGTTTAATATTAAATTGCTCAAAAGTTTCCCTAATCCGTTACAAACAAATTTTAAATTCTAAACATGCATTACAAAAGTCACGAATCAACAAATCTCAATATACTAATTCAACCAATCAAACAGTTTACCATCTTCTCTTTCTTCTTCATTTCATCATGATCAACATTACAATATCCCCATATACTTATAATACAAAATGCTTTTCAATAACAACAGCACTACTTTAAAATAACAAACAAAAAAAAAGAAAATCTTGAGTTTTATTTTCTAATTTACCAAACAATCTTGAAAATAAAAAAATCCAAAAAAAAACAACCGAAAAAGAATAATGGAAAATAATAATGTAATCAATACGATTTGATTTGAAATGAAAGAAAAAAAACTTTTCACCAAATTTTCTTCCATTGGAACTTGCACCCTCAAACACAACTTCCGATAAAAAACCCCGCCGCCAAACAAAACGAAATTACACATTAAAGTAATATTACCCCAAGAATTACACAACACAATGGCAAAAAAAAAATAAATTTAGAAAATGAAAAACTAAAAAGTTTAAATTCGAAAAGAAAATACGAGAAAATTTTTGCTCTCGAACAAAAGAAATTGAATTTTATTTTTCATCTTTTAAATTATTTGATTATTATTCATTTCGTACATGGATAAGAATCTTTTGGAAAATGAGGCAAAAAAAAAAATAACGAACCAACAAAAAAAAAATCGATAGGCAAAAAGTCAAGCAAAATAATAATTTTCTATATATACTT
The DNA here is from genome assembly GCA_963556175.1 of Tipula confusa. Lineage (NCBI taxonomy): Eukaryota > Metazoa > Arthropoda > Insecta > Diptera > Tipulidae > Tipula > Tipula confusa. The sequence continues at coordinate 19,798,308 of OY744476.1, read as the reverse complement.
TTATTTTATTTTTTATTTTTTATTTTTTTTTTTTGGTGAAAACTTTTTCTTTTGCACACACATTGACATTTCAATTAGAAAGTGATTTTGTGATTTATTTTTTACCATTTTTACTGTCTACCAACATAACGAACACATAAAATTGGATTCCATATCTCCTCTGTTTTCATTTTAAAGATTTATCATTCTCATCTGAAAGTTGTGTACACACATATAAGAATTTAGTATCTGATGTGTGTAGCATAAAAACAATTTCATGATATTATCTCGTAGACACATACAAACACACACACACACCACCACTATAAACAGGATGATCAACCCATTTACTGAAATTTCATTCTCATCTTAATTGGTTTGGTTTTTGTTATTTTTATTTTGGGCAGATTGAAAGTGAAAAAGGATATAATCGAATACTTTACATTTATCATCCTATCGAATACGGGTTATCTCTCCTTATATATATTATAAACGCAATACAAATACATGGAAAAAATCGAACCGGGAAAATCAAATAAATGGTACACATTTCACAGAATCGAAAACATTTTACAATTTAAAATTGAAATGTGGAATTCTAAAAAATTCTGTGCAAAATATTTGGTAATTTAAAAAAAAAAATAAAACAAAACGAAAATTGTAATTTGAAAAATTGATGCTAAATTTTTGATGACATATTAATACCATAAAATTGATATGTTTTCCAGTTTGCTTTCAGTGTTTGCGCAAATTGTCGATTCGTGCAATTAACTTAATTGAAAGGAATAAACTAATATATTTGGTTGAACAAACAAAGCAGTTCGTTGGGATGTGGCCCAATCCTTTGTTCAGAATTAATTTGACTCATTTACGGTTCCGAATTTGGGCATAACTCAATTACATGTGGAAATAAAAATAATAATATGTAATTGGATTTTACTGATCTTTCATGGCCTGTACCGAATCAATAAGCCATATCCAACAGATTCCGTCCCAAGCTAGCTTTTTGTATTGTTCTAGACAAGGTCGTAAAGGAAAAGTCACCGAGGAGCCGTTGTTGCTGAAAATGATTTCTATGGTTGCCAAAGGATGTTTACAATCTCCAAATTTAGTAGACAAGTGGATATTTCTATGAGGAAAAAATCGACTGCTTTAAAATTAAATTTTTTTTTTTTTACCTGTTACATCAGAAGAAATCCAACACAAAGCTTTTTAAGATCATCCTCACTGTAAAGTAACGAATAACTTGGAGACACATGGTCTCCACATTTTGGAAATCGAGGTTCATAGAAAAGAGCAACTAGTTCTTACTAATGCTAATATAGTACTAATGCTAGTGCCATTAAATGCGTCTAGTTGTTTTTTTTTTTTGATTTTTTAACAATTGCTGTTTAAGGCTGCGGGAAGTCAACACTCTGATCCAAACTCCATTTAGTCGCCTCCTACGACAAGCAAATTGCACTTTGATGGTACTATAAAAATGACATAATTGTGAAAATATGGTTTATGAACCATGTGGGTTCCCCCCGATCACAGAGATTATATAATGTGGGAAGCTTCAAATCTTAAATGGGAATCTAAAAGTGCCTGACCACATCACGAGTACGCGATTCACAATTTTAAAAAAGTGTTAAGTGGCAGGTTTACTATACCTAACCTCACAAAACTTTTCATTGTATAAGAATTTCCTTCAGAAAGGAATGGTTACACCTTAAATATAAGTACACAAACCACGCTATAAAAATGGGAACATGGACCTTACAAGTGGAATATTATTCACTTCGTTCTTGATATGATATATCTGGAAGAGCATAGTTAGCCAGATAGGTACTATCTGTACTACTTCGGCCATCATATGTTCAGCTCCCATTCGAGCACCCACCGAAACTAAATTAGTTGATGTCAAAGATTGTTACTTTGTTGAGCTAAAAGACGTTAACAATAATATTCCAATGCAGTAACGGTGCAGCTATGATGTTTAATCTAGTCATCTCAAGCTGCAAGTCTTGATCTCAAAGAGACACTCAGGAATGATAAACTCATACCCTGACGATCCATTCAATATGCAGGTGTAGTGGCAAATACTACAATAAATTTTGAAATCGCAACACAAACGACTATTATAAGGCGGCCACGGAGAAATCACAAATATTGATTTGACGACCAATGTTATCGTTGCCATGAAGATTAGTTAAAAGATGAACTGACAACAAATGAAAATGGTTTTCTCTCGATATGGCAGTTTTATTTTTCAACCCTCCTAAATAGGAACGACGAATTAACTCCAATCGGAGTTATCGTGCTATTAGGCGTGAAGAATTTGGGTCTATATGAAGAAGAAAATAAGAGATACAGACAGCTTTCATTAAGTTAAGGAATGGTGAAGCTCCACGTCTCATTAAAATCACTAAAGAGGCACTTGACTATCTAATTATCACAATTTAAGATCAAGAAAAGCTCCATTAAAATTGGAAATAGCATTCATTTGTTTTAAATTGTGAGATTTACAGAAATACAACACTTTAACACACTTCACACAAGGAATTTGATAACGTTGAACTAGCGAGAGTCTTTCCTTTCATTGAAGCGATTATTGGAGACTGTCAGTGTGAACTTCCACCCATCCGTTCAAACAGTGATCAAATATTTACGATCTGAACAGTCTAACAGAATTGTTGGAAGTGCAGCATCAACATGAATTATAGTTATACCTCGATTCCCAACAAATTTGCGAAACAACAAGATTTGGCATCTAGGAACCTTGACCAATGGAATCAACCGATCATTCCAAAATAATCACTGAGACCAGTATCGAATGAGGATAAATTTCAAAATTAGGCAACTCTACGAAAATTTATCGGATTTAATGAATCAAATTGAATTATATGGTTTGGTCATGTCGAAAGAGCCCATCACACCGAAAAAAGTGACCCAATAATAATTATAAGGTATACGTCGGAGGGGAAAACCAGACTCAGCGGTCATAACGACGTCAAACAAAATCTATGCGTTACATAGATGAGGTGGTGACGGCAAAACCCTCCTTGAAATGGAAAACCGCAGAGTGAAAGAGTGATAGAGAACAAAATTATCGAGTTTACCAGGATAGATTCAATGATGAGTCAATCAATAGATTCATTTAAGTTCTATGCTTTAATAACTTATGCACAATATACATTGAGAGCTTACGCCAAACTTTTTTTAATTTGATTATTGAGTTTTAAAGTCATTCAAAAGTGTTTATATATAAGATGTGATAATTTAAATAAAAAGCACAACATTAAAGAGCTTTAATAATATTTTGAAAATTATTCAAAGCACGATTCTTCATTGTTATATATCATCGTTGTATTTAAACAAGAAAAGCAATTCGTAGTACACATAGAAAAATAAATAATTCATGTCTTGCATAATTCATGCAAAATGTGTGTAAAAAACTTATATCTTTTTGAAAATTATTCTGCCATACTATTATTATTTGTATCTAATGTTAAACAGTTTACCTAATAGAATTATTTTGGACATAACATTTAAACTATTGTTAATTTAGTCAACCAAACTATTTGTAAATATACATACTATAATATACGCAGCATTGACTATTTTTTGCATGATTTATGAAACACGTGCAACGGTAAGGAAGGAGCAATAAATTAAGGGAAGATATAAACATTTTATCTGGATATTATCCTTTTGAAAATAATTCCAAAATTTTTGTTTTGAAAATAATCAACGTGCTGGGAAAATACAACAGTAGATAGTTGACGCAAAGAAAATCATAACCTCAAAAAAACACGTGTTCGTGCAACTACTGCAGAAGCGGCATTAACAGAATTCAATAAGTAATTTGGTGTGTTAAAGTCAAAATTGAGAATCGTTAAAAAAGGAAAATAATATTATAATCGAACATGAGTGTCATAGTAGATTAGTGAATTTAGAAAAAAACGGCTGATGATTTCAATTCTCTTGTGAGTAGTTTGGTAGAATGCTTTTCCGACGAAGAAATGTCTGATTTTCCAGATTATTTTGCCGAATTTGAAACCCGTTTTCATTCTGTAGTTGATAAACTTCAGCTAATGTCCGATTCCAACATAAATAATACAAAAAACGTGACACAACGAAGTGATTTATGATGATCCCTGTATTATAATAGACAAACATATATTGAAGCACTAATTGATTTAGAATTGGTACTCCTTAATGGTGCTTTATCTCATATTCCTTCTCTAAATTGCTGGTGGATTTGAATTTAGCAAATTGTCACAAATAATCATTTTAAAACTATATAGTAACTCGTAAATAAGATAGCATTACATGTGGCGAATGGAATGGTTGGGTTGTGCCAAGTGAATTTCCAACTTGGCATAAATCAAATTCATTGATCGAAGGAACAACTACAACGAATGCAATGTGTCATATTTGTGGTAAATCGTTTCTCAGTTTGACACCCAACAACGATATGCTAAAATTAAATCATTAAATGGTTGTATTAAATTCAGGATGTAAGTTATGTCGATGGCGTTATCACACATTATTGCATTTTGATCAAACGACCAAATTAAAAATTTATACGGATGAAACTAACGGCATGACACAGATCCCATCCGATGTTTCAATGGCAAATACAACAAATAATTATTACATAACCACTCATCGATATGAAAAATGGACATTTCTTCCAACAACTATTGTTGAGACGAGATTATTACACAAGATTAAAGTCTACACAAGATTATAGTCTACGGGCCTATCTATCACAATCTATGATTAAATGACCCCATTCTAGATGGACTTAAACATATAACATAATATAAATACATATAGTACTACCATCATAAGAAAAAAACAGTTTGCCCATTGATGTTCCATTGATGTCGGGTCAATAGAATATCGACAACATTAGAATAAATATATGACATTTAGGCGATTATACATATAAAAGTATTTTGATTATTTTAAAACGATACCAGTAGCGACATCTAGTACGTCAATGGGCTAACATACCTTGGCAGTACTTTGTTTATTTATATTATGTATTCGATCCAGATGGTCTTTTAGAATAGAAAAATTGCGGAATATTAGTGGAAAACTCGAAAACTTCCGGAAAACCCCTAAGAATTGGATTTTTTTTCTATTAAATATTGAGTTTAATGCATATTCTGTAAAGCTTCTTAAAACGAAAAGTCGATACCAAGCTTGAAAAATTTAAAAAAATCGTGAAATAAATGTATGAAAACACAAAGTTAACGAGATAAATAGGAGATGGCACTGAGGTGTTATCATACACAACTCATTAGACGTTGACTTAGGCGTTGCGCAATTTGACAAGTGTCTTTTTCGCAATGTCACATTTTCGATTGAAGTTCGGTGTGATTTCTAGATTTCAATAATTTTTTGCTAGGATTGTAGGATTGAGATTGATTCGATCGGTAAGTTCATATTTGTGGAATAATGGCTTCAAAGTAAATTAGTCAAATAAATCATTGTAGTTTTTAAGAATTGTAATTTTTAGGAATTTATATAAGACGAAGAAACCGTAATTCACAACGAATGTACGATGTCTGTGAGAATGAAGCGCAAGAGCAACGCAAAGAATTAAATGAACAGAGACGTGCTCATATCGAGCAAGTTCGTGAGGCACGGGCACCACCTCAGGTTCGACAAAACATAACTCGACGAAGAAGTGCGGTGAACGTTGACTTGAATCGCGCTGCTTTCGATTATGACTGTACAATTGCTGCGTAGAGATCTTCGCTGCGTTGATATTGAGGCATTGTCTTCCGTATGCCGACATTGCCAAGCATTGAAGTTCCAAGCCAAAATGCCGAGATTATGTTGGGCCGATGGCTTAGTAAAATTACCAGTTTTGACAGCGCCACCGGAACTCTAACATACTTATCTCTATGGAAATACAAGGTTCATTTACAAAATTGTCTTTTTTTTAACACTGTGTCGTCCTTCGACCGCATTGGAATTATGGAACAAATATAAGGATGAGATGACTGATGACTTTTTGCATCGAGTTCGCTCTGCAACATTGAATTATAAGCGTAAAATGAACGAAGAGATACAAACAAAGTTTTGATCATGATCAAAAACACGTACATGCTTATGTGTGGTAACTATTTGTTGAAATCGGGCATTCGTTCGATGCACGATGCATTTAATCGTGAGTTAGAATAAGGGCAAGTGTACGATCGAGATTCAATGAGTACGAACAAATGTCCCGCTTTTCAATGCACAACAAAAGAACGTGTACGACGCATTGATGAAGGGAGTTGACAGAAACGGCGGAATATGCTTCCTCGATGACACCGGTGGAACAGGCCAAACCCTTCTGATTTCATTGCTTTAGGCCACAATTCGCTTGAGATCTTAAATAGCTTAAGCTGTTGCATCATCAAGATTTTTGCGTATGCCTGAAATCGTCGAGTTTGTGGCGCTATGTGAAGAAGTTGCAGTTGTCCATAAACGTGAGAGTCGCATTACATAACGACTCATCAACTGCTGATTTTTCCAAAAACTGTTGGCGTTTGGCAATAACCAAATTCCTGTTCATGTTTTGACCAGATTGATTTCATTTCCTTCGAATTTTTCGTTTTCCTCGAAGAACTTATCACGAAACGGTTTCCGGACATCCGCAGAAATTATATGGACCACGATTGGCTCAGCGAATGAGTAATTTTGGCAGCGAAAAGCAAGTATGTAGATAGTCTGAATTATACTTGATTCAAAACCAAACCGCTGGAGAAATGCATTGTTACAAGTCCGTCGACTTGTAACAATACATTTCTCCGGCTGGGTCAACTAGTATATATATATATATATATATATATATATATATATATATATATATATATATATATATATATATATATATACATATATATATATATATATATATATATATATATATATATATATATATATATATATATATATATATATATATATATATATATATGTATAAATATAACTTTTGTTTTGCCTATTGGTCAACATTCACATCAATTATCAGAACGATTCATGAACAAAGAATGGCAATTACAAAACTATTTGTGATCGGAATTCTAACACCCTATTTATAAGAAAACAACAAATTTCTCCATCGATTAAGAGAAACAAATATTAAGCTTTCTGTTTTACAAATTAAATGATTTTCAATTTTGGGTTGTTGAACGTAACAACGAAAGCCAATGTTATTGCGTATAAGGGCAAAATTATAATAGAACATTGTTTCCTTATATACGAAACATAAACAGATATGGGGGAAATAATATAAATCAAGGTAAAGTTTAAACATTAATCATCAATTATACATTATATCTTGTGATAAATAAAATTCTTGAGTAAATCAAAGATTTTAGCAAATTCCCCCCGCCATACCGAACCAGACAATTATTTTTCGTTTTGTTTTTCACCGATAAATGAAAAATGAGCTTCTATTTTCATCATCATTTGTTTTCTGCTCGATGTACTCGTACATTTATACATACATACATAGATAGATAGACATGCCTGGATATTGTTTTAAAGTGAAACGAGAGTGGTAATAAATTCTATTAACAATAATCAACTTGTAAAACATTAAATTCACTTTAGGAAGCTCTTTGTATTAGATACTTACTATACTATATACGACTATATACAACTTTGCCGAATTTTCTTTTAATTTTTTATTTTGATAAATTGATCTTTTATTGGTTTTCTAAAATAAAATAAAATAAAATTATCAATTTTCAGTTTTCCATTTTCGTTCTTTTTAGTTGTCTTATTTAATACTTTAAACTTTTGTGCTATAACAAAAAAAAGGCTTCTTCTAAGTGATACGTGATTTTACTTTTTAAAAAAAAAAATTTATTTTATGTTTTCGGTATCATATATACATTTGTACGTCTGCCTGCCTATCTATTGTGTGTGCTTAGTGCCAAGAAGACGACTCTAGGACAAAGAAGAATATACGGAAAAAAAGTCAATTTTATTTTCAATTTTATTTTTATTGTACGTTTAAGGATCATTTACACGAACGACAATACAATTCTGTATTATATATTTGTTCATTTTATTTTTTTGGTCTGTGTGTGTGTGTGTGTAGACAATAAAGATGTAGAGTGGGGTTGAAGAGGTTTTGATGATAATAAGAAGGTAAAATAAAATGAAGATCCAAGAGACACATGCAATCCTTTAAAAATGAAAAAAAAAATCAGTTTAAATGATATTACCTTTGTTTGGTTCCCCAAAGGAAATGTGTTTTTTGCTACTTTCACTTGCTCAGATTTTTTTCGTTTTTTAAGTTATTGAGTTTATTTTTCTTCCTTAAAAAAGTTTTTCTATGAAATTTTGTGTATGTGTTTTTTTTTTTAATTTTTTATGTATAATCTTCAAAAGAACTCGCAAGAGATCAATTATAACCCTTTAAGAGTGTCGAGTTTTTACCAACTAAACCCTACCTCCAATTTTTGGTGGAACTACCGATAAGTATTACTTTAAAAGTATAAGCTCCAGATGTCATCATTTTAGTTATCGGCGATCTTTCCTGGTCTTTTCTAAGTATTGTCGTTTTTCATAAATTTTGAAGTCATATGACACACCATCTTTCCTGTTTTATCGTATTCTAGCATTCAGTCAATAATTATTACTGATAATAAGTTCACTCTCACAGATTTAACTAGGTGTGTCTTGGGCTTGGGTGTCTTGGGTATTTACAAAAAAGTTCTGGCACAATATGTTGTCTACCTACTTTAAGTACATCCTGTTCATACTAGTGAGCATCTACAAACTGTAAACCCATAGATGATATCCAAATCCTAACAAAACGGACACATCAGGTAAAGATTACTTTTACTTTTGCTTTATTTTGTCACTTCTTTTGGTATCGGAAGTTCAAAAATGCCATTTTACAAAACGTTTCCGAACATAGGAGCATTAATTCTTAAGCCACCCTCAGTTACAGTTTTTCACATACAATTTTGGCATGTACAAGAGTACAAGTCCGAGTTACTGTAGTGCCGTTTAAACAGAAACGATGGGAAGATAAATTCCAACAAACATAAGTCGCAAGATCTTTTCTTTCACCATGAAGGAATACTTAGTAAAAAAAGTAAAAATATTTTCTTGTAATTTCAATGATGCATTTTGTCTAAAATTTTATTTAAATTTTACAAAGATACATTTTGTCAGTTAAACGGTTATTTCATTTAATTTTAGTGTTAAATAATTTTTTTTTTTAATCTGTATGAAAAATTGTATCAATTTCAATCTGAACAATTATCTGCGTCTTTTATGTTCGAATTATGTGCTCAATGATTAGGATTACCAATTAAAAAAACGAATGTTTCAATAAAGGATATCAGACTTGGAAATGAAAAAACTAAATGTTTTCTTTCGATCAAGGCAGGATTGTACTTTGATACCCAAAATTTAGATGTAGAATCTCTAATATTTTGCCCTCTTTTAAAATAGATGCGTCTCATTTCATGAACATCAAAGTTTTATAATTGGCAGATTCGTATTTTTATCAGCCTGGGAAGGTGGATATTATCATCAGATTAGACCACTTTTAAAATGTTTTAAAGAGGGACGTTTAAAATGTTAGGAAGGCAATTTGTAAGAGCACAATACAAAGGTTGGATGGGTTCTATTAAGCGAAAGATTGTATGCCTAAAATACAAACTCAATCATAAAGTTTTATAATGAAATGAATATTGATGATAATCTCAACAGACTTCTTTCTTGGTTCGATTATGTCCATATTGTCAGGTTGTTAGTGAACTAACTTAGGAGCAATATTTTAAACAATTTTAGGGATGTATAATTTCAGTCCTGTTGTTTCCTTGGTTCAACATTATACCGGACCTGTCCAGCTATCTATTAATCTCCGTGATATTGCTCCAACTAAACTCTTTTCTTATAATTTGTTCTTAAAATAACAGCTTATCTGCATATGACCAAGTTCTATTCATCAGCAAAAAAATTAAAAGCTTTTCAACAAATATTTTGAGTTTCCAGCTACTATAGGTTATCTTTTTTGCAAACATCCCTTTGATGTTTTTTGTTTTTAAAGTCACATAAAATAGAATTGTACATTACATGCAATATTACCAATACGAAATTTGATAGCGTAGCCAACATTCAGCATCGCTTTTCTTCTATTAGTATTCACTCGACACCCCATCTGATGATCCAGTGATTATAATCTCCCGTTAACGACGCTATCACGCGTCACTAATCACGGTCCAAAATAACGAATAGTCCTTTGTAGTTTGGCGAAATCCTTATGTTGTTTTACTCTAGACATGGCTACGAAAATCTTGCTGTTTAATTTCTACTCATATTACAAAATAGCGATAGAGCTTATTCATCATTCCTCGTAACTTAGTTGGGAGGTTTTTTGGTCATCAGTGATGACCCATAACGATTCTTTGCCTATCTGATGACAAAAAAATAACAAATGACATCTTTTCGTTTAACTCATTTTCACTCATATAAAGCGCCTATAGTAACCAAACTTGTTTTAAATCGTTAGATTCCACTAAAGTTAAAATGAGACAGACACAACCAGATGCAGATTTAGTCAGAATCTGATAATTTTTCTATAGAATATTTTCAGAATGATGGGCCTAAAAAATGCAGAATGTTATTTTGAACTCCAAGTCAGTTGAGTTTCTTCACTGGGCTTTAGAACCCTTTGGCTTAGAGCTTCTGCTAAAAAATTCACCTTTCCAAAAAGATATAAGTAGGATGCTTCACACAAAATATGAGCATAAATCTCGTTAAAAAGCTTTATTTTCAATTAAAATTGACCAAAACAGCCCGTTTCAGAAAAGTAGAATCGATTATGCCATCCCAATCACAGGATTTATGAAAAGTGGTGGTGGACTGCTACGCAGATTATATTAAATATCTTTGTTTGTCTTAGCTTAAAGGCAATATATTTGAAACTTTGATCAATAATATCCTCTAACCGATGTGTTTGCAATTGTGTTTTTGGCACATTTATTCTTTCCATATAAGAATCTCACTTCGAAGTCTATCTTTGTGTACAATTCGAAGCTTTTTTGGACATCATCTTAAAAATTAAGCAGTGTCAATTTATACATTGTTTCATGAATTAAGCAATTCATGAAACAATGTATAAATCGACCTTAAGTGTTGCCACCACAAACTATGAAAACGTGAAACCAATAAATAGATGACCCACCCTTACAGATTAACTCAAGTAAATTTAATTGAGCTTTTAAAAAAATTTAAATGGATTCCACCCTGAAAAAAATTATTTTGTGTACCGTCTTGGTGATTTTCATGTAATTTTAATATGCTATTAAATAACAAAGTTTTTTTTTTTATTTGTTATAGAGAAAATAAAATAGAAAATTATTTTTAACTGTTTGTACGTTTTTATGAGCGATTAAATTCAGTTTAAGCTTATTTAAATTGCCATTTAAAAATTGTAAAAAAAAAATTGTAATGTCTGTATTATGAAATTAATGTGAGACTATTGAAATAAAGTTAATGTTTTACGTGAAAATGTCGATGGCTTAAAAGTATTTATGAAAACACGAAGGTGAGGGTAGGTGCAATATATATTTTTTTTGTATCTACTTTGTGTTAAATACAATTTATTTTATTTAGTTATTTCTAAAAACTAATATTATATTTAGTTTGATAGTTACATGTTAATTTTAAACAAGTAGTTTTAGATTATTTTTAAGTTCGTCGAAATTTAAGCATAAATAACTTTTTATAGTATCATAAAATTTTATTCATAAAACTCGAGACTTGATACCAAATTAAAAATTTGTTTTTACACTAAAAATAAACGTGCTTTACTCTATGTAAAAGCTTATTTTCTATATTTATGTATATGCTCATAGCAAAATTAAAGTGATAATTTACTTGAAATTAAAGTTTAATTTAGTTAAATGAAAAGTAGGTGGACTACTAACAAAATTTTATCGGCACTCTTTCTAAAGAAATATTCAAACTTAAACTTATTTTGATTGGAGTGATCGTTTGAAGTTTTATTTGTAATATGGTACGCATGATAAATAAAAAGGTTGTTGGATTTTTTAATAAATCGTATGGCTCCCCTAAAAGGCTGCTTGATACCCGTATTTCTCAATCCATATATGACCCTTGGTATTTGATTTTTACAAAAGCAAGCAGTTGGATTTTTTTATTTTGTTTATTAATAATGTGACGATTAACCGTTTGATTTTGTATAAGTATAACTACTAGGGAGGTGAACTCCCAAAAACTTAAGTCTGTTTTGAGACATACTATAGAACAGGTGCATAACAAATGTAGTATTGTTTCTTTCTCTTCTTCGTCCTTGCAACGTAGACAGTAATCATGAAAGAAAACATCAAGTCTAGTAATGATACCTATGACAGTACTAATATTACGATGTTGCATAAATATTAACTGGTTAGACCTTTTTAACTCCAAATTAGGCCAAATGTGCCTAGTAATTACACTTAGGATGCAATTTGCCGATCTATTGTTTGTACCTTTATAAGCTTCTTCTCTAAGAAGCAGTTTGCACGTAGCAAGTGGAACTTCAATGACCTTGCATGGTAATATGAGGCAAGTGATACCTTGCCGTGCGAGTTCATTGGCTTTCTTATTTCCCGTTATATTAAAATTCTCTGGCACCCATATAAGATGGATGTTAAACTGTTCAGCCTGATTGTAAAACTTCAATAGCAGCCTGACTGTCCGTAAAAATGTCAATATCTCTTACAGATATTACATGATACTTCATCCAGTCTCTGGCTTCCTTCATTGCTATAACCTCTGCCTAAAAAATACTGAAATGACTAGGGAGGTGGAAAGAGAGATTTACATCTAGTTCTTTGCAGAAAACCCTACCGTTGACCTTTCTATCAGAAGCTCTAAGGATTCCCTACCCGTTGTAGTCCATTGGCCATCCGGTCGTTGGAGATAACTTAGAACGACAGGACAAGTATAGATAATATTTTACGTAGCCTAGCTGCTTTAAAGGACTCCGGTATTTTATCACAAAATAGTCTCCAGGAATTGCTTTTTGCATTTCTCAGTTCATATTTATGCGCTTTAAGGAACTCTTTTTAGGAGATCCATTCCATGTCATTTTTTGATCTCTTCGCGATTTTGATGAGCCGTTTGCACAAACGCGTAATTTGTAGTTCCTTTGACTACCATGGTAGACGAGGGTAACTCTTTGGTCTACTGAGAGAGCAAGAAACAACATAGCATCCGGCTCCTGTGTTGATTCAGTAGATTTAGGGACCAATGATGGTAGAGAGTTACTTAAAACCATTCTGAAAGTATCCCAATTGGACTTTCATTGGTTTCTGAAGGTTGAAATTTAAAATATTTTATATTCAATCCGTATTGAAGATAACAATGATCAGGAAAGGAGTGTTCATCAGATACGCTCCAATTAGTAAATCTATTTGACATGAAATTCAAAACAAGGGTAATGTCTAAAACTTCTGGTCTATTCCTTTTAGTTTACCACACCAGCTGTCTTGGCTAATACCACCCACAACACCGTTGATGATGATGACAACCGATTTATTGTCCTCTTTAGCTTCCTTCACCCTGGCTATCTTCTAGTTAGAAGTTTGCAAATCTGGATTGCTGATCTGTAATAATTACAAAATAGTCTTTGGATTACTCGGTTTCACCGGGATCCACACCCGAGCTTTTGGCCTACTAAGAATATCCTCTAGCAAAATAGCATCAAACCTGGTTCCAAGCCAAACCTCCCCAAAGCTGCTAATCACCTTTTTGTAAAAATTTTAAGATCTCGATTGGCACAGGCTGTCTATTTGTCATGGTTCCTATACCAATTCATCCCGCGTAAATTGGATCCATCCCAGGGTTTTCCCTCATAACTTCAAGGAACAAGGAGGCCATATCTTTTTCTTTCTTTCTCCAAATATAGGGAGTGATGCTTTTAACTACCGCTATGACAATAGTAAATCTTTTAGTACCTCACTAAAATACCTACCTGCAATAACCTGCAAATTAGATCTTTTAGCGGCCTTTGGAGATTCATTCTGAGATCTCTGTTTTTTGGATAGAAAGAATTCAGATGAACCTCTTGGCCTTGACAATTTTAGTAGCCCATGAAAGTGTGGCTACATGCTTATTCGTCCTTATATCTACCAGAATTTTCTCTATCTTTTTTAAGGCTTTCCATGATTCTTCCTAGCAATGAATTTTGTTTTGACGGGACCTTTTTTGTCGTTGGATAAATCCACTTCACCACCTTTACGAAGAGGGGGCCTACAAACCCGTTTCGTTTTATTTGGTTTGAAGGGACCTGTATTATACTTGCACGTATTACCTTCTCCAATTATAAGGAGAGAAGGCCTAGAGACCCGTTTCTCCTTATCTGAATTTTCTGGTTTTTAAGAGTCCCGGACTCTTCAATTTGTATTTTTAGACCTATATTTTGTCCCACGAGTGGACATATTTTGACCCATGCGGAGAAAAATGGTGTTCATCCTTGTAGAGATCCACAATACAAAGATAAGGCTAAAACAACTGAAGATAGCCAGGTATCCAGAGGCTCTGTTCAAGACTGGGCTATTTCAAAGGGCTTCCAGTCAGGTTGATCACCCCTTAAGAAGGCTTAACTTTACAGTGCCAGCACTCGCATCTAATATTTAGCCGTCCCCAAGTCGTTGCCCGGGTGGTACCACTAGGAGGTGTATTTAATACAATTGGTGGATTCTACAAAGTTAAAAAAATGTAGAAAAAGCTGTAACATGTAACAACTAATAAAGCAACATGTTACCACAAAAAATGATCGGTGCCGTCAACTGCATATATTACAAAGCTGTCATTAGCTGATCCTTGGAGTGGTACAAACCAGATAAAATTGATTTGTAATTATCGATATTGACGTATATTTCGAGATAATTTGCGATAATTAAAAAAATGTAAATTGCATCCTATAACAGCACAGAAGATGGTTGGATAATAATGGGTGCTATTGGTTCATGCAGCGTTTCTAAATTACAGTTCAATTTCAAAATTTAAATTATGCTAATGCAAAAATTCTGGAAAGTAAATAATATATCTTCAGTGCAAGTATTAGGTCCAGACCAACAATGATTTGAGAAATGGTTCACTTTTTTTGTAGGTATACCTTCCCATTGAGGCAAATACCAAAACATCGTTAAATGATCGAATTTGGTTCATGAAATTAGTCTGATGGTTAGCTATGTCATTAGTTTTTCCTGTGTTTCTGGGAACCCTGAAGAAACCCTTGATGGCCATAATTATATAATTGTACCGGAAGTTAACTCTTTACTTTGACCTTTGTACCTCGCAGATACTATAAATTGAGTACTAAGCTTCTATTCAAATCCATTCCAATTATTTTTAAAGATCAAGGCGGAACAGTGTACAGACAAAATACAAACTGTATGAACGAGACATCTAAATTTACCTTGCGTATTATTTTTAAATGGACTCTATATATACACGATACCAATGATATTCATTTCAATCAAGCTTTTATGTAATAAATCCAACTATATTTGAATACAAAAAAAAACCTAAACATATTTTCTAGTCATAAAAAGTAAAATATATCATAAAAATAAATGGTTACAACTATCACGGTAGATTATTGGTATCCACGAAAACCAAAATTTATCTCGTCGTCTTCATTGTTTCTTTTGTGTGCAAAGAGTATATTTTTACGACAGAAGCACAAAAACATATTTATAATCTAGAACAAATTCTCCAACTAACAACAACCAAAAATATATATATAAATCTCCTTTTCATTCAGAAACTGTCCATTGCACAAAAAGTGAGTAGTTTGACAACCACTTTTTTTGTAGAATATATGAAAAAACTGTTACTAGCATTTCACGCTCGGCGTAGTAATTAAAATATCCATAGACAAAAAATATATATCATATACAGTTATTTTGAAGACTGATTTTCTGAGTACATATAGTGTATACATACATATGAACACATCGTCAGGATCAGCACAGATTTACCTCGCTTCCAAAAATAAATAAAAAACTTTGTTAAAAATAGGAAAAAATACAAAAGCTCGAAATTATAAAGTTTATTTTTTTACGATTATATTTCAATCTTTTTTATCGTTTTTTGGAAAGAATTTTTTTTTATCTGTACGATGCTGTATGTTTATTATCTTAAAATAAAGATATTCTGTCATAAAAAAAATAAATAAAAATTAAAACTCTACATGAAATGAGAAATATGTAGAATCTAGAAAGTGTATATATATATATATATATATATATATATATATATATATATATATATATATATATATATATATATATATATATATATATATAAACAGGGTCGGCTCTTGAGTAATTAAGAATGTAATTTAAAGTTAAATTTAGAAAATCAAAAATGAAGCATGGCGAAGCTTTTTTACTGGCAAATTCATCGGCTACAACACATATTACTGTCAGTTAAATACTTTAAAGGGTTGTGGTTTGATTGTTACTAATGTGATTGTGACTCGAGCTGCTAGCGGCAATATCTTAGATCATGTGGTGTCTAGTTTTGCAAATAATAAACACGTGTAGAATTTAAACAATCATAAATGAACATAATTTTCCTCAAGCAAATTTTAAATTGGCTTCAATTAGGGCTTGATTTAAGAAAATAATTGATAAAAGGTATTTTATTAAAAATTTTATTAAAAATTTGAACTTTTTTGAATTTTTAATATTCAGACCCAAATTATAGCATTAAAATTATTCACTAAACCTTAAAATAAATTAGTTGTGAATTTTACTAAAATAAAAGCTATTGATGGTAAACTAACGAATATCTTATGCCTATTGCTCACTGATTTGATCAGTCTTACGTCATTTGGTAATTAATTCGTATAAAAAATATAGTTTTGAAAAGGTATTAAAAAATACAGGTAATTCCTTAAAATCAAAGCTTATAAGTACCGCACTAAATCATTAACTTTTAAAAAACATTTTGGTTAAAAAAAGGATTTTTATGAAAAATTTCTTGCTACCTGAAAAATCTTTGGAAAACTGTTAATTTTTCTTTTAAATAATAGTAAATCTACATAATATTTTAATTCCATATTTTTAATCGTTTTTCAAAAGACATTGTTAATATATTTAGTTACCATTTTGGCCGAATAATCTACTAGAAGTAGAGCTACATTTTTTAAGGTTTTACCGGATCCAGCAGAACCATTTGGATTGTTATATAAATGCTGAAATGGAGTTTGTTCATTGACTATATTATTTTCTTCTAGATTATAATTATCATCAATTCCATCTTCGCGACACAAATGAAACAAAACTGTCGATAGTAAAAGTCAAACTCTTCACGTAGCACACTCCGATAAAAAAATTGAATTTTTCGTTACTATGACAATTTCAATACATAACTTACACTAATATAAATATATTTTTTCTTAATAGTTTCCATATCTTTTTTAATATAGGAGGCTTTGTATTTTCGAAACGCATTTTTGTAATGCGATTTTGGACGAATTTTGTTTTTTTTTTTAATTTTTAATACCATACTAAATTTTTATATACCGCGCCTTAAAAAGTTTCACTTCAATAAAAAATGCAAATTATTACAACCAATTATTAAACAAAATTAAATATTAAAAGCTTTATAGAAAATTTAATTTTTAATATTAATAGAAAAGAATTTAAACAACTTAATTTTAAACAAATTTCTTGACTTGTTAAAGTCAAAAATATTATAAACAGAATTAAAAAGTCACGACATTTTCAAGACTCGATCAGAAGGAGCGAAGTTAGTAGAAACCGAATCAATATGTAAGAGTCCATATCGAGGGCACAAACAACGTATTGGAGCATAAATATTCAATCGTGTGAGAATTTCATCACAATCTATACGAAACATCGTGAATAAAGATAACAGATGATACGTCTCGTCGGATATAAAACAAACTGCTACTGAATACTTTCAATTCTGTCCGAATGACTTTGATAGAATGGAGATCAAACCTGAGAAGCGTACTCTAAAATGGATCGAAAAAAGGATTTAAGACAAAGATTTTAGAGTGAGCGGGTCACAAAAGTCTTTACAGTTTCGCTTATACTGAAACCTAACATGATATAAGCTTTCGCCACAATGGTGTCTATATGTCAGATGAATTCAACTCTATTACCAGCCGTGCTATAAAAAAAATATTTCTGTCATAAAAGTGAACGAATTCGAAAAAACGAAAGTACCTTACATTTACCAACATTCAATAACAGTTTGTGATTAATCGACCAATCAAAGAATTTATTCAAATCACTTTGTAATTTCAAACAATTTGATATATTAACAATGGGGCTAAACCATTTTCAATCATTAGCGTAAAACAGACATTGCACAAATTCAAACTTCTCAATGAGATCATTAATGAATAACACGTTTTCGCTTGAAAATGTAAAAATGTCTGTACCAACGCTTCGAAAAGTTTTGGAATTGCAGAAAGAATTACTATTCTGCGATAGTTACTGATTTCACATCTTTTATCAGAATTAAAAATCGGACGAATGAAAGAAATTTTCCAGGGACTAGGAAAAATTCAGGATAGATGCTTTCATTAAAAAATGAGAGTTAAAGAACGAGCTAAGCTCTCAGCAATAAACCATCATAAGCTTCTGCTTCGGTAAAATTAAAATTAAATTTTTAAAATAAGAACCTAGATTTGAGATATTTGATGTAGCAGATGGTGAAGAAAGATCATAAACAGAAACAAAATATTTGGAAAAGGGATTGCAGATATCAGACTAGCAGAAGAGCCCTTGGTGTGGAAAAACCCAGGTACTTTCCTTTTACCATTTATAAAATTCCAGATTTTTTTGGGATTTGAGCTTAATTCATCTTCAATCTGCAAAATGTAATTATCATATAGAAACCAATTTAAAGTTTTAAACTCCTTTCGAGCTACAACAAAACTGAAATGAAAAACCGTGAAGTCCATATATATAAAATAAAATCATTAATTTGGTTAAACATTCCGAAACAATTGAAAATGGTATTTGAAAGATTTAGGAAAAATTTAGAAGAACTCAAAAAGATCAGCATATTTGAATTTTCTTTCTTTGAATATTCTTCTTTCTTCATCAACATAATCTCGATCAACTGCGATACAATCATTCCAAAGTTTCTCTAAATTTTCTTAATTAGAAAAACGATGACTTCATCATTTAACCCAAATCTTTTTCCGTGGAGTATTTTTTGAGGTTGGCAAACAGCCAGTAATCATGTCTATT
This sequence comes from Tipula confusa, assembly GCA_963556175.1. Lineage (NCBI taxonomy): Eukaryota > Metazoa > Arthropoda > Insecta > Diptera > Tipulidae > Tipula > Tipula confusa. The sequence goes on along the minus strand of OY744476.1, from coordinate 19,779,064 downwards.
AATTACGGTGGATCAAAATATCGAGGCTTAACGATCGTTTTGGTCTTATTTTTAAACCACTCAAAGTTGTAGTATTTTTTAGAATGAACCAAAACACAAGAAGACTGATACAATTCTGTGACTTTGAAAACCTGAATGATATACTATACAAGCCTGTTCTTGAAGCAGTACTAGAAAGGCCTACTTTCCGGGATGAGTCAAATTAAAAAACAAGTAATTAAAAATACTGACAAATTAAAATACTGTAAACCAAAAAAAATATAATAATAATAATTGAGAAAAGGACAAGCGTCCGACAAGTGAACTAGCTGTGTAAATCTTAAAATTTAATTTATTCTATAATGAAGTAAAATCTGAAATGCATATCAATAAAGTCCTTTTTGTGTGTAAAATAGAATGCAGTCTAGAGCAGAAGTCTTATAAACTAATTAAAAATACATTCTCTCAAAAACTGGCAACAACGTCCAAAATTAGGAAGAAAAATCGAAACGTTGTAATTTTATTGTTCTTTCAATGACGTTTCATCGACTCATTCATAATTGAATATTCTCTTTGAGTCTAATGCGATTTGTTTAAATTTGCACGGTATTTCAAAATATGCTGCTTTATTTTCCGCCTCCGGAATACTGCGATATTACAATTTTCATTCGATGGACGTTCTTTTTATTCTTCTATGTTGTTTTTTACTGTGAAGATTGGAGTCTCCGATATAAAAATTAAAAGCCATTTCGTTTATGTAACTTCCTCTGCTTGCGTTACAATAAGCCATTATGTGGGTTCAATTTTCAAGAACTTTCGGAATAATAATCGATTTTTATTACTAGGCAAAAACCTAATTCAATTCATGTATATAGCCTATGGTTTGGAGAAATTAGTCCATTATAGTTGATTTATTTTAAGTGAAACATTTCAGATTATAGATGAATTGGTACAGCCTGAAGATGCTGGTAAGATGTCGCAGTATGCCAGAACAGTTGATTATAATTATAATTGGCTTGTGCTAGTTGTGATTTAAATATTGGCTACCAGAAACTGGAGCAATTCTGCCTTTATTAACATACTTTTCATCTCCTTTCCACACAAAAAAACCTAATTATCGATCACTTAGGTATCATTAACCGGCTCAAGCCTGTCATAAAATAAATTTCTATCCAATCGTTTGGTTTTAATTAGCAACATTTATATATATATATATATATATATATATATATATATATATATATATATATATATATATATATATATATATTTATATATATATATATATATACATATATATACAGTAGAGTCTCGATTATCCGATGTGGTCGGGACCGAAGACAATTTGGATAAGCGGATTTTCGGATAATCCGGAAATGCTCTGTATGCACTGTAAAATGCTTTTGCATTTTATGGTGGTTAAAATAAACATGATATTTTGAATTTAAATTATTATTTTGAGTAATTTCAATGTTTTATTCTTTCATATTTCACTAAACATACATATGTGTAATGTGTAAATAACAAAATAATTAAAAAATAAATAAATATGTAATACTTAATTAAAATTATGTAATATAAAAATTACAGTCACATCAATTGCATTCTCAAATACTTTTCACATTAGTTCATTTAAAAAAGCTGGTAATTGGTTGTTGCTTCAAGGAATTGGTTCTTTTTTTAGATGCAATATCGCGCCATCGTCTAATTAAAAGAATATCAGAAGCATTCGCTTCATCTTGTTGTTCAATGTACTCTAATGCCTTATTTAGTGCATTAAATCCGTATCTATAAACCGCTCTTCTTCTTCTTCTTCAATGTCCATCAAAGTGGTTTTTTCTTTGACACAGTTCATAATTTCGGTATCGCTAAGATCTGGCTCATTATTTTCAATTGTCAACCAATCTGTAATCTCTGGTTCTGTTATGGCTTCACACCCGGGGACATTTTTTGCAAGCGTAAATAATTTTTCATCTTCTGGTGCCGTATTAGTGTGTTCACTATTTTCACGTACATTTCCCTGAAGAAGTTTACTGCATGATTTTTTATAGAGTGAAGTTTACTGCATGATTTTTATAATGACAGAAGTTTCGGCCAATGATTCATTGCTTATAATTTTTTCTAAAAGCTTACTCTTATATTTCTTCTTTAATGCTTCCAAAACGCCTTGATCCATCGGCTGACAAATTGATGTAACGTTTGGTGGAAGAAATATTGTCTTTGTGTCCTCACTACATAGTTCCTGGATATTCGAATGGCATGGAGCATTATCGATTACCAGTAAAGCTTTTCTATGTAAATTGGAATCTGTTAAAAATCGTTCCACAGCTGGTACATACTCCTTAAAAAACCATTCCTTGAACAACTCGGAGGTCATCCAAGAACTTTTTTGGTTTTTGTAGTAAACGGGAAATGCATTAGGATTCATTTGCTTGAATGCTCTAGGTTTCGCTGATTTTCCAATGCACATTACTCTTATCTTATGAGTTCCCGATGCATTACTGCATGCCAATAATGTCAACCTTTCCTTATTTTTTTGTATCCTGGTGCAGATGTTTCACGCCCTGATGCCAATGTAGAAGATTGTAACAATTTATAATATAATCCTGTCTCATCGCAGTTATAAATTTTCTCCGGTAAATAACTAAGTAAATAACAGTTTTTAAAATGAAAACATAAAGTAAACGGATAAAAAAAAAATTATATTTTTTTGTGTTCGGATAAAGCGGAGTTCGGATAAACAGTATTCGGATAATCGAGACTCTACTGTATATATATATATATATATATATATATATATATATATATATATATATATATATATATATATATATATATATATATATATATATATATATATATATTATACATATTATAGATATGTATGTATATATATATATATATATATATATATATATATATATATATATATATATATATATATATATATATATATATATTATTGCACATTAATGTGAAGAACACAATGCGCACCAAACGCAACGCAAAAAATCCACTGTAGAGCCGGGTCTGTATTATATACAAGTAAACAAGTATATAAAGAAAAAAAAGCTATAATTGTTTTTTTAAGTGCTTTTATTTATTTATTTCGTTTACTTTTGTTAACTCGATGAAAAAAAGTTTAATGAACAAATTCAATTAAGACTAAAAATAAAGTATTTAAAAAAAGGAGAAATATTTATTGAAATTTTTATGATCTACCAAAAAAAACTGAAAAGCTTTGTAACATACATGTGCATGTCTTGTCTCTTGCACATTCTGCATCTAGATGATTTATTATAGAGTGATAATTTGTTATAAATGTGGTTTATGGTACAACATATATACACAGTGTATATTGAAGCCGTTTTCACATTCGGAAAAAGGCAAGAATTATTTTTTTTATTATCTGCAATCTCTGATTTATTCTGCAACAACCATCAATTATCAAATATATAATTTTATTGTTTTTTTTTAACTCTTTATAATATGTTGGTTGATTTTTATTGTTGTTGGGTTTATTGGTTAAAATTTATGTGGTCTCCCAATTATGGTGACCACAATATAACCAACAATGGTTTTTGTTGGTTTCATATAGTACATACATTATTTTGTTGTTGTTATTGGTTAAATTGCACCAATAAAGAGATGACAATGTATAGGTTACGTAAATACATTTTATCCAGAAATATTCATATGTATGTGATAATATATTTTATTAGCCATCTGGTGACAGATATTATAAATTTAAAAAATAACCCAAAATTTGGATAACGTATATATATATATATATATATATATATATATATATATATATATATATATATATATATATATATATATATATATATATATATATATATATATATATATATATATATATATATATATATATATATATATATATATATATATATATATATATATATACAACATTATATAAATTTTAATGTATAAATTTTAATCTCAAGCGATTTTCAATGGAAAAATTTTCCAGTAAAATTTATTGATGTGCTGAAGTTATCTTATAAATTTACGTAAATTTTTATTTAACAATTCGAAACGAAGAGTAATGGTTGATGACTGTTTGTGATGTTCGATTATAATTTTTCTGTATAAATTCTTCGGTATTATGCATACATAATATTATGCATACATACGTACATAAATTGATTGAAATTTAGGGAAATTTGTGATAATGTGATGATAATTTTCTTATCATCGTACAACCTTTTTCAATGCATATCTGTCAATATATGTACGAAAATTGTGATGGAAAACATTCTATATGTATATTAACCATGCTTATTATTTTCTATTTGAAAACGAATATATTTGAAAATCTATTATGGAGATTTAGAACATGTATGTATAAGTAAATGCAATTTTTGCATAAAATAAACGATTTTTGTGCACCAACATTACCATACACCAACAGTTTAATGTAATGTAAACGAAGCTTTCGATCAACTTTTGTAGATTAACCTCTTTATGATGCATGATGTTAAATGTGTTTTTAAGGAATAAAAACTTAACCATTTGAACTATAGCCGATACTATTACAATATTCTAAAATCCAGAAAATAGAAACTGAGTTACTTGAGTTACTTGAACCGTAAAGCACAAAATAATAATAATTCATTAAACTTTACTAATAATTACAATAATCTCATGGTTAGCTTTGATTACAAATGATTATTTTTTTCCTTTATGGGGAACTACTTCTTGTACTTCTACCCACAATTTCTACTAAAACAATTAATTTCAGCTGGTTTGATAGTTCAAAATTTTGAAAGTTCAAAAGTTCAACGAAGAGTAATATGTAGTGGAGAATTCCATTCATTAGATTGTTCAGTGATGATTTGGATTAAGTTGATGTAATTTTACAATTTTGTGATTTCCTGTCATAACTCTTTATTTCTTGCATTAATGGCGATGCTTGCCGTTAACGGCGTGGCTCGCAATTGTAGATATATTGCTTTTAAATGTTTCAGCGGAAATTTAGTTATAAAGCCGTTTTATTGTTGTTTAAGTTCTTTTTGGCACTTTTAACTTCATGTACCTTCTTTTAGTGGATGGGTGTAACTGGTTTTATTATTAGTGACAATTTTTCCCTGAAATTTTATTTTCTTCTCTTTAACTGTATACTGCCTCAGTTTGTAAGACTTGACCAGAAGTATCCCTTTTAGGTGCTATTTTGGTAATTTTCCCAGTGGCCTTTCTTATACAATGGTGTATTGCTAGAATGTTATAATTTGCTGGTGCCTTGTGTTACTGCTGAGCTTTGTTAGTACATTTGTAAGTTCAATTGAGCGCGATCCTCAATTTTCTTCGATGTTCGATCACTAATAAAAGGTTTTATTTTGTAGTCTTGAACTTACCTCTTATTTGACTTCTGTTTAACAGTCTGTTTTACTATTGATGGTTTGAATTCGGTGAAATTTCAGTTATTTATCACTGTGTACGTCTGTGCTTTTTATAGTTCAAACATATTAGAGTTAAGTATGGCATTTCATATTGAATATTTTTACTGAATTTTAGTTCTGCCATCCGGTATCATTATATTTTTGTGAAAAACCTACTGCTACCTAAACAACTGTTTTGTGATACAGAAGTTGGTGAGCTTTTCTCAATTGTAAGTTTGCGCAGAATCAAACACATTTTCAAAGTAAAATCTCCATATACTAATTTAATTTCTGTGCTTTCTTGCTATTGAAGATTAGATTGGCTCGATTGATGATTATAGAAGTACTCGTATTTCGTTGTTTTATCTACATCTTTAGATGGAACTTTGCATTGCCTGATGGTTGCTTTTCTTATTTTTAAATGGAATTTTTGATGTCTTATATATCATTATCTAGCAATGCTTTCTTCGTTTTAGTTTGTGCTAATATCCCACGCCTTGTTCATGCAAGTCGACTGACTTTACCAGAGAATATCAAATAATTACAATTGCGTCATCATTATTATTCCATCGAACATGAAGGACTAGAATTTTTACTTGATAAATTTCCATTCTCTTTTCTACTTGTGCTAGTCACTAGTTTTGTGATATTTTATCTCTTTGCAGGTGACTTGTGAATATTTGCCCCAACCGCAAATTTATCCGATTGTTTGCTGCTACAAAGTGATTTGTGGTGCCAACTCTTTCTGAATGTGAATGAATGTAAGATTATTTCATAATTTTGTAAACGTTTCCCATAATTTTTCCATTAGATAACCTCCAGGATATCGTTATTAATAGAATGGTAATTTTTTCCCTTGATCTTACGTTTGCCATTTGTTTTAATTTAACATGTTAAGACCATTATACACACCTTAAAATTTTGATTGTAATACAAGATGCTACTTTTCCTGTAATTTCCTTTTATTTGATAAATTGAAAAATTAAGAAGAAAAATTAGATCAAAAAGTACCACTTTTGTTATAACTTTCAAAATTTATTGATAACGAAAAACAGCTGCAATAGCATCGACAGATCAAAAAAAGTTACATGAAAATTTAAAAATAAGTGAAATTGATAGTTCTTCCTACATTGTACAGCAAATGCGCAAAAGTCGTAGATGGAAAATTGTAGGCCACCTATAGTAACACCCGAACTGCTTATTTCCAGAGGTATATCCTAACTCCTAATCAAAAACTCAACAAAGTTTTTTAATAGGACATTGTATTACAAATCAAATAAGTTAGTACTTTACAATTGAATGTCACAAGTATCACTTTTTGTTACGATCGCGTCGTTGAAGTGATTATAATAAATTTAAACTAAATTGATGGGATTTTAGAAGTTTAGTCTGTTAGTTAATTGTAAGTGTACTCTGTTAATTGTAATAAATATTTTATTAAGACAGTGCCCGAAACTCATGATAAATATAATGAATAAATTATTTGACATTTATTTGATAAATATTCACCTGCATTCCCAATTTTTTTATGACGCTGTCCGAAAAGTAGAATAATTGATTGAAATATTTTCCCGCACTAATATATATATATATATATATATATATATATATATAAATATATATATATATATATATATATATATATATATATATATATATATATATATATATATATATATATAAATAAATATATATATATATATATATATATATATATATATATATATATATATATATATATATATATATATAAATATATATTATTGAATATATCAATTATTGTTTTATTGTAAATATCCGAGTGTGCCACGCAATGAGTTTGGCTTTAAAATGTTTTAGTATTTGTCAAAAATTATCATAGCAACTGACCGTGATAATTTGGGTGTCTTCGTTTTTATCAAATAAATGTATATTCACAAATATTTATCATGGGTTTCGAACACAGTCTAAGTAATGAAAAAAGTTCTAAACTTTATGGATATATATATATATATATATATATATATATATATATATATATATATATATATATATATGTATATATATATATACCCACATTATTATTGTTTTTTTTAAAAATGTTTTAAATTAGTTTTAAAAGCCCCGGATGGTATTAAAAACCATAGAAACACCCATTGACTATATTAAATGAGTCAAACCCACCATGGAATCATTACCAACCGAATTTAAATTTTAATATAGTAAAATAAACCTGTAACTGATAACCAAATAGTTCAGCAATAAAATTTCGTAGAATGTTTAATTTGAGTACACGAGTAATAATAAGTTACGTGTTTGCCTCATCCTGCACCTTATATTTATGAATCACTTATGTAATCGTGGCATATACCTATATCTTAATATATATATCATTAAAAAACGACTACATGGTATATGTATAAATAGAATATTTTATCTAATTATGCTAATCATCTTTCATGATATACAAAAAATTAAATCAAACATTTAAATTCTTGAAACGTCTCTTAGACAGCAGAGCAAACATAAAAAAGAATTAAAATAATATTACGAACGTAACGACAATAATTTTTATTAAATGACATTAATATTTCATTTTATGTAAAATTTATAATATATTTTGGATATAATATTTTTAATGTCAACCAAAATAAAAAATAAATATAATATAATCTTAAATTAATCATTTTCTATATAATATTTAAATTTTAATATTTTTTTACGTCTTTTAAATTTTAATTCATCAATCAAGAATTAAAAAATAAAAAATTAGGAAACGTATATAGATCTAGGATAAGAAAATCCTTTTGTTTTCCCATTTTATATCCTAATTAAATAATCACAACACGTTTTATATAATAAAAAATAATAAATATACAGGAGACACTCGTTTTACACGGAGGCTTGTTGAACGGATATATAAAATCAAAAATAACGAAACCAATTCGTGACTTCTGCCAATTCAAGTACAACTTTACTTTACATTCAAAAACAAGTAAAACCTACAAAGCGTTAATATATAGCTTTCGCAACTGTCGCAGTTAATTTTTCACGTCCTACTTTACGCCGTCATCAGTCAAAACGAAGATACACGATTATACGTTTACTTTAAATTTCCTCTAACCTACTACATTGCGTCGGTTGTTTGAGTAATCCACACTCCATTCAGGCTAACGCCCTGTTTTAAAATAAACAAATTTACAAGTGGGACCCACAGCAAAAAAAAAATCATAGTTAACAATCAAACTATGAAATACTTTACGGCATAGGAAATGAAAAGTTAGTTCTTGCGGCTGACGTCATTATCCAGTGACCAGTGATTATTAGCTACGAATTTTTCACCAAAATTTGCATATTTGGATGACAAACGCATCACCATAGTCTACTACTCCTTGGTCTACAACTCGTTCTGCATCTGGATTTTTATCAGGGATTTTTATCATAAATATTTCCGTCATACAATGGATAATGTGTTTAGCATCACATGTTCACCCAACTTTAATCCCATATCGCGCGGGTTTTAGTGGAGTATCTGACGGAACCTAATCATTTATTTCTATATTTGTAAATAGATAGTGCCAAATATCTAAAATAGATGCAGCTTTATCCGATTGTGTACGAAACTTACGGTTATCATCAACGCGCAAAAATTGTTATACAGAAACAAAACTCGAATTTTTGCACTACTTCAATGTCTGATGCATTGTCTACCTTTCGCAAATAATCTTCATATTAAGCTTTATCGTCTTCGACCATCACGAAGTCATCATCATATCCTATTTGCGCATTTTATTGTTTACAAAAACATTTTCTCCTCAATATCTGAGAGAAAGTGCAAAATCTGTACTTTTTCGAATTCTCTTTAGTAACCAATATTATCAAATTTTCTAAATTCTCCAAATCTCATTCATTCTTATCCCGATAAATTAATTCTGTTAAGAAAACGGTTTGATAAAGGTGGGGTAAACCAGGGTAGAAAAGGGTAAAAGGCCCAGCTAGGCTCAATGGTCTACATAAGGATTAAAAGAATACCTCATTCACACTTTTATCTATCAACACAGAAAATCAGCTTTAAACATAAAAAACTGATTTCAGGCCTTCAGTAACGATTGAAAATGGCATGTATCATTTAGCTTCATCATTGAAGCTTAGTTACATTTTGGTCCTTCGAGTCAAATTGATTACACGTACAGCTACATGTCCACCTATTATTTACGTGTAATCCCCTAACATCATGTCAGAGTATGAGTTGAGACTGCAGATGAGGCTTTCAAGCACACCTACAAATTTAATATACTATCAATCAATATAACAATTTCGAACAAGGGCCCGAGAACGGCGTCAAAATTTTAGGACTCCAATACGATAACAACGAGGGTACATATCTTTAAATTTCTGAAAAGAAAATTAATGCAAAATTTAAGATATTCATCCAACACGTGTGCTCCTAAATTTGAACTGAGAAGGTCATTTACCAGTAAGAGAATCACGCAATTGGAAAAATTACCATATTTTGTCCACGCCATTATTCTAAATTGAGTTTCATGGATTTTGTGATGCTGACTAATTAACATACGCAGTTATTTAATAAAGACTTAGAACCATTGCCGATCAAACGCTTATCAGTTGGGTGATAGCAAATTTTGAACAGGCGCCATACATGAAACAGAAGATTTTACCATACTAAAGACTTTGTGGGGCAACCATGCTAGCCACTTAATGCCCTTACCAAAAGGAATCTAATAAATACATCAATGAAAGCATCGGGTGAACTGATTCAACAGTCGTGTTTGATCTCACCCCTTACTTTAAGCAATGATCAACGTTTTTCACTAACCACACATTGCAAATATTGGTTTATTGAAGCCGACTTTATTGAAGACCCGTTTTGTCAAGTCGCAATCTGGCTGATTTTACATCCCACGATATTTAATCTTCTGAACTGATATCTGCAACAGTCTATGGTAGAGTGGACTTAACTGGCCCCAGAGAAAGAAAGTGAAATATATCGACATTCCAGCTCACTAAAAACATTGAGTCCATTTATTGATAAATACCTTGACTCCGTGTTGATGGTCGATTAGAAAAAAAAGATCCTTCTTTTGCGACAAAGCATCTTATCGAAAAAAATATTTATCAAATAACCGAGCTATGTTCTGAAAGCTGTTCAACCGTTTTTGAAAGATGAAATGGACTTCGCAGCAAAAGTATTACTATTTTTATATTTTAGTTAATCTCAGCATCAAACTATTCTTGATGGCTCTAAGGCACTTTACCACACGACGAATGTGTTATCAGGAAATATTTAAGAATACCGGAACGAATTTTGCTGGGATCAACCTTCAATGTTTTAAAGAACTTCAAAGCTGATATTAAACTGTTCAATGACATGCCTCAATTTATTTTTAAAAATTCAATTACATTTAATTTCTAATCTTCCCAGATAGCCAACTTTAGGGGAAATTAAAGTGGAGATAACATTTCTCATCGAAATTGAGAGTAATCTCAATTCACTTCCTCTATGCATTCTAACATCTAAGGACAAAGATTTTCTCAAAGAACCTCATAATTACCTATATGAGCCTCAAGTTTTGTCTAAAGTCATGATTAATGATTACGACACCTTACCTTGTGCGGATATTTGGAAAAGTCATGCACATACACCCGGAATCTGAAAACTATAACAGTTCAACATTTTTCCACATTCAGTGGAGCAATTATTGTTCTATTAGAGTTTAGAATATAATCAGGTAAATTCCATTTATGCTTGAATAGGTGTTTGCATACCAGTTATAGTTTTTTTTCAGGAATGCAGACTCGCATAGATCGGATATTTTTTATCAGCTCGAAAAAACGTACCCGGTCCGCCAAGATACGAGGGATTACTGTAAATATCACAAATATTAAGAAAATAAATTTACTTTGTTTCAGTTCGGGTAATTTCTCGTAATCATTTCGCATGCTTTTTTGTTCACTATGTGATTATGATTTATTGATGAAACATACCTATACATACAGTGTTATTGTAAAACCAATTTTCATTTTCAATTTAAAATTTCCTATTTAACATCGAAGTGTACAAAAGTCAAGGATAAATTGTGTACTATGGTACACAAATAAAAAAAATGCTTTGATTTTAAATGATGATGAAATGAAAAGGTGAAAATTTGATTTGAAAAAAAATTGTGTTTTCCTCAAAAGAAACGAAAATAACATTTTTAATCAAGAAGAATGAGAAAAATGAGATGAAAATTATAACAAAAAAGAAAATTCAACGAAAGAATAAATAAATAAAGATAATTTTTATTAATCGATGAATCTGTCAATTTTTTTTTGTTATGTTTGCTATAATTTCAGCTACTGGTTTACTGGTTCTCGTGTTGTGTATTCTGTGTTATAAATTGAAGTAATTTTTATTTGTTATACCATGGTATCGAATAATGAAAAGAAACCTAACTGAAAAAAAAATCTTCGCAGAAAAATGGGAAAACAAATTAATGGTGACATTGAGTAAAAGGTCGATTATTTTTCTTTATATAAATTCTGTGCTTGTGCTATATATATGTACCTTTTGGATTTCTCCAGTTTATTACTATTATTATTTTTTTATTTTTTATTTTTTTGCTTTTGTGGCTAGTTTCGTCAACAATAATGAAATAAATTTTAAATTAGAAAATGGGTATTATTATATAATGGTTAGAATGGTGTTCAAGAGCATAATACGTTTTTCATTTCCAATTTCGCTATAATAGGATTGTTGTGAGCAATGTTAAAAAAGGCACGAACTTAACTAGGTATGCATTACCATATTATGTTCATTTACTATATATTTAGTCTCTTTGGTGACCATAATATAAGCATCATCAATATTCACATTGCATATACAATCCAAATAATTTAGGAAGCTTGTCTATGTAATTTTTTCTTTGTATTCATGGCTGGAAAATAAGTATATATTATTTCCATGTTTCCTAAGCACGAATATGGACTGTGACTAAGTTGTTACATAATTAAAATGTAGTATCTCGAAAAGGATTTTAAACCATTTAAATATTCTATATATGTATATATATATATATATATATATATATATATATATATATATATATATATATATATATATATATATATATATATATATGCCAGTTTTTACCACAGCGAAAATAGTGAACATTATAAAAAAATATCCTCATATAAAATAGAGGTGTTAAGGTGGGCGTCTTGATGCCTTCAAACTCATTAGTTTTCTAGATGTAGACCAAAGTTAAGTTTTTTACAATTAAAACTTGAGTGATATCTAACTGAAAAATATTGAAAATGAATCAGGCACGAAAAAAAAATGTATTAATTAATTTTTAAGATGAAAAAATTTTGTTCATCATGAGTATCGAGCGGCTTCCAGTTTCCTTTAAAATTAAAGTTTTGAACATACCAATTAGAAACGGGATATTATCATTTAACCTTATACCAAACACGCTTAATACACGGAGTCTGTGTCCATAGTAGAAATACACATAGTACTTCCATTGTATGTTAGCCATAGATGTGATAGATGTCACTACTGGTATCGTTTTAAAATAATCAACATATATGTATATGTATAATCGCCTAAATGTCATATATTTATCCTAAATTTTGTATTACTTTTGCACTACCATTTGTATTTATACTATGCTGTGTTCAAAAGCTGTGATTAATATTTGTGAATAAAATGTTTGACATTTATTTGGAAAATATTTCCCTACATTCACAATTGTATACTACGCTGTCAGCAAATTATAATAATAGATTAAAATATTTCCCCTCCTTATATGTTTTTAAATTTACTTTTTGCGAGGCGTAAAAACTATAAAATTAATTACAAAACCCTTTGGCTGACACGTTAGCATATGCCGTCATTTTCAATGCTTTGCGGTGGGACACGTCGGTATATACCGACATAGATAAAATGTACTATAAAAGCACGTTGGATATAGCCGTCGGTATTTTCATGGCAGTTATATAGAAAATACTTTGTTATGTCCCTATATATGCATTTTTGTAATTATTGTGTCCCATTTAGTGACTTTACGTTGTGACTTTTAGGTTTTTTTTTTCAAGATGTTTAAAAGTAGTACATGGTTATACATCCAGTACATTAGTTAATGATTATTGGTTTTAATTTTTATTTTTAAGGTTATTTGGTGTCATCCGATATCGGCTATAGCCGACGTGTCGTATAATCAATGAAATAAAAGTTGGTTAAATAATAGGACACATCAGCATTTGCCGATATAATCTCTTAATTGAGTTTAACTGTCAAATATATTTTCATCCAATTACGATCTCAAAGCTTTAAACAGACTTTATGTAACTGGCCTAGAACCGAAATTATGGCAAGTTTCATTGTGCGAGCATTTTCTAAAAACTTTGTGTCCTCGAAAGGGTTGATTGTTTATTTAAATTGTAATAGCAACGAAAAAGTTCAAATTTTTATTAAGTGATTTTTGAATGGTAATATTACAATACCAAGTACTGGATTCTATATGTTTTATTGTATATATCCGAGTGTGATAATCTTCGATTTTATCTAATAAATGTCAAAAATTTATATTTATAAATATTTATCATGGGTTTCGGTCACAAATTATAAACAGGAGTAACCGAATTACTTGTCTGGATTAAAAAATCTTTAAAAAATAAGGTAAAAGAGTAATATCATATTAAGCAATAAGCCCTAGCAACGAAACTTAGTTCACAAAAAAATCGAATGGTATTTATTCGGAAATAAAAATATTCGTCCAATAAAGGTAATGGTAATAAGCTATCATCAAATCTGCATACAAAAAAAAAACTTATAATGAAAAATTTTTAACGACAGGATACTTCCAGTTTAGATTATTGAGTTAGTTATTGAAAAGTAGAAAGCAACTTAACATGACAGAGAAACCGAGCCTTACAGAGCAAACCAACTTTAATCTATCTTTGTAATAAGATTACCCGGAGAACAAAAAAAATAAAATAAAAATCGGCTATTTTTTATTACTGGTGATATTTATATTATATTTATATCGAATATTTTCTGTGGGAATATAATAGAACCACTACAAACATCGAATGATCAAATATCCCCAATAAAAAATTAGAAGAGAAATTGACTTAAAAATGTGAAGCCCATAGCAGATATTTTTGCATCTTACCTCAGCGGAAGGCAATACAATACAAGTTTAAAGAAGAATTATGGAAAAATACTACCCACAGGTAAATTTATAGACAAAACTATAAGCAAAACCAACGTACGAGAAAAATAACGAAGCTGTGAGTTATCTGTAACGTATCCGAGAAAAAATAGCTACTTAAGTTGATGTTGCAACCGCAGTTAATGTACAAGAGGCAACTAAAAAACTGCGAAGGACCACAAACCTAGTTAGTACCTGTAGTTATAGAAATTGATTATAAAACTAAAAGAAGAAAAATCAAATCAACTTAACTTCACTAATCAAAAAACTAACTGGATGCCCATAGAACTTTCTTTAGGCCCAATACCTAAAATGCAATGGAAAGAACATGTCTAAAATAAAAACAGATGAACATTATATCAAATATAGGAAAGTTTGTTACTATTAGAAATTAAGAGGTGTCAAAATAAAGTGTTACCTAGAATAGTGAACGCTCCATAGACCAAGGAAATGATTACCTACCCAGAGATCTCTACGGATGGATTAAAAAAAATTAACAATTTTTAAAAGGTAGTTTAATTACAAAGCGACCATTGTTTTTGCAACATGTTGTGTCTGCGCAGTGATTTTCGCATCCTTCTTCTTCAGGCGCCAGTATTTTGTAATAATCGTAGGGATTTACTTGATTTTCTAAAACCTTCTCAAGGAAGCATTCGACATTGAGTTCGGATATTGTACTGTGTATCCATTTTGATAAAGCTATCGAGTTATTGATTTAGATTATATGAACTGCAACTATTAACCCTTCAAAAATATTGATCTGCACAGTAAAGAAGGAGTGACGCTTTTAATTTAAAGGGCTATCAACTAGGATGTTAAAGAATTAATTGTTTATACCTATCAAAATATCAACATCATCCGATTTATCAAATTCTGGGTTAGCCAGCTCGAGATGCTTCCCATCAGTTATATGTTCAGCTCACCTATGTATATTTGGAATTTTGATTTTTGATCCAGATCAAGATAAAAACGGTCATAATATTAGGATAAAACCTTATTGTGTGAACTTGTATTATTGTTAGCCCATTGGAAGTGGCTGCGTTGTGGTGTCTAAACCTCAAACTGTTATTCTTAAATTGCGTCAATCTAAAGATTTAATACTTGTATTCTTGTGGTAGGTAATATCGGCAGCAAGTTCAAATTTTGCATGTAATTGGATGAAACTGAACCATTCGATACTGTGAAGATGTTGAACCGTTTTTTGACGGTTGCATTTTGTGATACAATGTCGTCTAAATAAAATAACGTGAGGTGTTTATCCATTCATTGGAGACATCTTTGCTTGCATAGACATGTTGATTCACCTTATTTCACAGAGCAACTTAGCAGTTTAAGCATCGTTGAATTATTTTCGTCGGCTTGCGTCAAAATTAATATATATTTATAGTTTCGTCATCCAGTTTTGACAAGTAAGTTTATATCAGTATGTTTAGTTCTTATGGAAACTGATTTGCACTGTGATCTATGAATAATTATCCGGCTTATCATCTTTATGAAACAGCTATATAATTTTATTATGGACTTGTGTAACAAAAGTGGGTAGTTTCAGCTTTGAAAATTGTTTCATTAAACATTACATCATCTTATAGTGTCCTGAATCGATATTCCAAACCAACTTTAATCATATTATTAGGTGTAACTGTATTGTAGGCCATCGACTTGGTTTTACTAAAAAGAGTTAATCTTTTGATCACAATTGTGGATTATAGTGTCAAGTTAATTAATGACTTAATTAATTGACAAACTCATAATTTATCTCGCAACATTACTTAGAACTTTCATACATTTTCTTGACTCGCTTTTATTTTTTTATCATATATACTCCTGCAAAGAACTGAAATCCAATTCCAGTAAAACGTCCTATTAAAATGTATATCACCATCGTTATAAACATTTAATGAAGGTTTTCAACATTTACAGATCGATTTTGATTTATGTTGCCTGGAAACCATAAATATCAAATCAATGACTTTATATGGCAGATGTAATTTTTATATTTATGTTGTTGTTATTTCTCATAATTCTATCGTACTAGTATTATTTTTACATCAGATATTTAACATTTATGAGTTTTTAAGTCAATTGTTAAAACCAAAAAGAATTAAAACAATTACAACCCTTAAATTAAGTGAAAATCAAAATCTCATTCCAACATTACTCAACCACATCATAGACAACATGTTCTAGCTTAAATTAATAAAAGTTTCAATCAACTGTGTATACTTGTGTATACATATTTATAAAAATATATATTTATGTATATTTATATAGCTATATGTAGATAGGATAAAACTTAACAGCAAAATTCAACAAAAAACATATATCTGTTTCTCGAGTTGAACTGAAAACTAAGTTTTGCACATATTTTTCTTGTTGTCGAATTTTATCAATTTTATATTAAGCTCGAACAAAAAAGTTTAACACTTTAACTCTAAAATAAAAATAAAATTAAAAAACATTTTCGAAAAATTTTCCGAACAAAAAACTTGAATACATTTTCAGTGCGATGATAAAAATATTATAGAGGAACAAAAAAAAATCCATACATGAAAAATCATCATTATATTAGTTGTATAGACAAAGTTAACAATATAAAAATATGTAACTTTATCATTTCGGAAAATTGATTGAGTTTTATATGAAAATGAAAATAATAATCATAAAACTGAAAAAATCACAAAACTGAAATTAGTATTTAAACTTTTGAGCTTTTTTTTTTTTTTTTGCTTCCCCATCCAAAAAACAATAAGTAGCATGAAAGTTAAAGTGTATGAAATCTGTCGAACGATAAAAGCATAATATATATATATATTTATTATAAGAAAATATAGAAATTATGAATATTGCAAATACACACACACATACAAGTGTAGTATATTATTATTAAGGGTATAATAATATGATTTTTTAGACTATTTAAGAGATGAATAAACATTGATTAAGGATTATAATGATAGTTTTACGTCTTATCTTAACATGCATACACATAATATTTGTTTTATATATAATGTAAACTATGCTGCATAGTAAGTAGAACATATTTTTTTAACATATTTGAGTTTTATTATTATAATGATTTTAAAAAAAAAAAAAATAAAAGTTGTATATTAATATGCAAATCATATTGAACTTTTTGATTGGATGCACTGTGCTTACCAAATTGAAACTTCAACTTTGTATTTAAGTATAGAGTTGTTTGATTTTGAAAATAATTTTAAAATTAAAATTATTTTATTTTTAAATATATGAGTATATATTTATATATATATATATATATATATATATATATATATATATATATATATATATATATATATATATATATATATATAGTGCTGGGAAAAAAATTAGGCAAAAATATTTTATTGAAAATTGGAGTCTATTTTGCTAAAATTACAAAACTTTTGAAAGCAATTGGCTTATCGTTTCATTTTACATACATGTATGACGTAATTTTTTGTAAAAAAAATGTACCTGCAATTTAGGGGCAAAACCCCGAAAAATGCCAAAATATTCAAAATACGTTGTTTGGGGTTAAAGTAATAGAATAAATTAAACACTTATTATTTAATTTTGTTTTTTGATTTTTATTGATTTATAGAAGTTCTATCTTTAATTTTAATATTTTGTTGGACCGCCATTTGCTTTCATTACAGCGATGCACCTCCGATTCATTGAATTTGATAAATTTTTCAAAGTCGTAGGAGGTATGGATTCCCAAATCGACCTCAACAAAATTTTTAAAGCTTGAATGGATTCTGAGCGCTTGCTTGCTACTTCTAGCTTCATTATAGACCAAATATTTTCAATTGAATTTAAGTCTGGTCTATACGAGGTCAGCTCAACACATCGATCCTTTTTTCTTCGAAGTACTTTTTTACCTTAAAATGAAGAGATAAGCAAAAAAAACATTTTTTAACAAATTATTTATGTCTATCTGAAAGCGAATTTTTCTATCTACAATTCAAAATTAATAACTCACAACTTTGGCGGTGGTATGGCACGGAGCATTGTCCTGTTGAAAAATAAATTTGCAAGTCTCGCCAAAAAGCTTTAACACAGAAGGCTCAAACTCGTTCTGTAGGACCTGCAGATAAACAGCGGCTATAATGCTGGAACTAAGGAAGCACAACCAACCAATCTCATTTCCAGAAAGGCATATCCAGACCATAACTCCTTCATTTTTCGGTGGAAGTCTTAAAAGACTTTCGTTGCTAGGCCTCTCACCCGGTTTTCTCCTTACGAGAATTCTTCCATCTTCAATATGTAGCTTGAATTATGATTCGGAGAAATCATTCTATACCTCTGAAATCCAAGAAACATACTCCTGGGCCCATAGCAAACATTTTTTTTTCACTAGTAATGTGAACTTAGGCTTCTGGACTGGTTTAAGTGCTCTCAAACTACCTTTAACAAGTTTTTTTCTCACTAAGCTAGCTGAACTTTGTTTTTCGTTGCCCGCTCAACATCTCGTCTTATGTCTGATGAAGTTTTAAAACGGTTCCGACGATATTGTAATATTATGAAACGATCTTCTACTGGCGTTGTCTTTCTGGGCTTTCCAGAGCCTTTCTTTCTTTGTGTACTGCCCATCTCTCGCATTTTTTTAATATTCCACGCGACAGTACTTTTAGGAATGTTTAATCTTTTTGCTATTTCACGCGTAGCTAAATTTTCTCGAACCAAATCAACATATTGCACAAACTTTTCCCATATTTTTAACTAAAATTGCACTTTATTCTTTATTTGACTAGGATCACTTACAGAATAACTTAATCTTACAAAATATGCACTATTACACACAAAAAAAAATTCCAGGCAATAAAACATGACCCTAATGACGGCCGAGAACAGTAGGCGTAAAATAAAATAACTGCTTGACTAATTTTTATGCACATCAGTTGCGGGGTTGTACCGGTGTAATAAAAGCAAAAGGCGGTCAAATAAAATATTAAAGATAAAACTTCTATAAATCAATAAAAATAAAAAAAAAATTAAATAATAAGTGTTTAATTTATTCCATTACTTTAACCCCAATCAACGTATTTTGAATATTTTGGCATTTTTCGGGGTTTTGCCCGTTAATTGCAGGTACATTTTTTTCAAAAGATTACATCATACATGTATTTAAAATGAAACAATAATCCAATTGCTTTCACAAGTTTTGTAATTTTAGCAAAAAAGGACTCCAATTTGCAATTAAATATGTTTGCTCAATTTTTTTTCCCAGCACTGTATGTATCACTGAAAAAAAATCATATATTTTTATTAACTTTAGTTGCACATTTTTAGTAGCTATAACTAAAATTTATTTGTCTTTTGATAACCTACATAAAAACTTATGTAGGTTATCAAAAGACTTAGTTATACCAACTAAGGGTATTTTTTAAAATTTTTAGTCATTTTTAATAAATGTTTTAGTTAATACAACTATACAAATATTTAATTTAACAAATAATTTCGTTGAATCCGATTTTTTTTACATTTCTTTAAATCCGAAATGTAAACAAAAATAAATATTTTATTTTAAATTTTTATTTTATTTTAATTTTATTTTAAAAAATCGGAAACAGCAACGTTTATGTGCTGATTAGTGACTGATCCAATTGGTTTTCTAAACAAAATTTTATGATTTAACTTATAAATCATTTAATAGTATTATAAAGCCAATTGAATTGATTTTCTGGAGCTAGTAATTTTTTTTTAAAATGTTGGAGACACTTTATCCAGAAGTATTGCAAATGTTCTTTCATCCATTCTCACGTAATTTTAGTAATGTGAGAAATCGACATTTAATTCTTTAAAAGATACAAATCTGAGTAAATTTTGCTTCTTTGTCGTGCCAAGGCGGTTCTTTAAAATTCTGGAATTATATTTTAAAAAAGGCCGACTCATCAAAATATTTGAGGTACTGTACGTGTTTTAAGTTCAATCTAGCTTTAGATATATAAATCAATCTGGTACTTCGTAAAGGCATAGAAAAGCTCTGATTTATAATTATATAGCCATATAACATATTATAAAACCTGAAAAATTTATTTCATTACGCTAAAGTGCGTATATATAGTATTTTAAAATGTAATTTGAGTACACAAAGCAAATTCTACGCCAAAGCACCTTAACAATTGAAAATAATTTCACAATTCAATTAAAAAATGTGCGGCACTTTCCCTAACACAACTTCCAGTACAATGCAAAATATTTCCCAATTTAAATGTTTTTATTGTGTTTCCTTTTTTATTCGAACTAGGCCAATTAAAAAACAATTAAGATGGAAAATATAATTAAAATAAATCAAAAACGAAATTTTTGTTTTGTATAAAAAGCGTGTCCCTATTAATAGTTATTTACGTTACGTTTGATGTTTATGGACGGGCGATGAAGAAGCCGAGACAAAAATTTCAAAGCGAGTACTGTGAATTTCATTTATCATTTAAATTGAATTTCATTTAAAATTTTAATAAGGAAATGTAATATAAACGCATAATACATATCTCAATTAATTTAAAAAAAAAAACAAAGCAGGCGATTAAAAATATCAGGTTACCCAGATTTATTTTGTTTTTAATTTAGTTTGTCTTGTCATTGACATAATAAGTCATCGTTAATAAAAATAAACGCCGAATTAGAGTCAAGCATCTCCATGCAAATATTAAATAAATCTTCAGAAGCAATTGGTAAATTAATCCCAATAAGGTCTGTTGATAGTTACAACAAAGAATGTCAGTTGTTTGGCAAATGACAAAAAGGAAACAGTGCAAACAAAGTGAATGAAACATAAGTCATGTTATAGCATATACATGTTAGATTTGGTAATAGTTTGAGTCTATATTTTGGTAATTTAAAGCTCGAAGTGTTAAAGGTCGAAGCCAATGTTGTTAGTTCATAAAAATTTGGATATTTCACGATATACCAAACTAAACGTTTCTTTAAAAGGACAATCTATCAACCATCTCAATCAAAAACCTTCAACTGAGATGCTGGAATTTTTATGAGACTCCAGAACTCGTATGGTTGAAGAGAACTAGGAAAGTGACTTTGGAAGTGTCTTAAATGCGTTTGGGGCCATATATTACGAGCTTGACCCATCATGGTTCAAATTTCACACTCACATGACAACGGGTTTGATCAATAGTTTGTAAAACTTCCACTTATCGGTATTTGCACGGTATTTGCTAATTTAAACGTGTGGCAACCACTACTAAAATAATTTACCAAGATAATTTGACCAAGACGCAGGCCTTTAAAACCTGTATTCATATATTGTGTTTTAGATTCATTGATTTTAAGACCAATGGCAGCCAAAATTCTTACCAGTGGATGCAGTAGTTCTTTTAAACAATTGTCATTGAGTCCAATTGTACAGATATCAACTTCAAGTTCCAGTACCAGGTTGAACTAGTAGAGTATCACCTTACCATGCCGTAAACTAGAGCTAATAACAAAAACTCATAATAGCTTGTTCTTGACTTTAACACAACATTGTTTATCAGACATAACTTCGATTTGCCACATTAATTGAATAAGCTCGAAAAGTTAGTTCCGCAGAGTATCTTCTCCGCAAACGTCCCAATAAAGCATTCAGATTATTAATGAAAAGGAAATGTGCTTGCCGTATACTACCTGCTAGTTGGTGTTAGAAGAAGGGTCATTGATGTCGTATTTCGATATGGATTCCAACAAACCATGCAAATTGTTGGAAAAAAATTTTTTTCTTTGGGGTGGCTAACATCTGTAGGCGGATAAATTTACAAATTTGTAGACTTTTTACTTATGGCTCTTGAAAAAATACAAAACCTAAGTGGACTTCGTTTTGACCATCGATTTCGAGCAAAAGACATTGGATGATGACATTTAATACTTCACGAGACATTCAGATAGCAAGTACGCTATATAGTTAAACCATATACTCCGTAAGTCGATTCTAAATTAATGGTGCAGTGAAATTAAAGCGAAGAGCCAGAGACTACTGTACTGACGTCGATAACTCGGAAAGAACCAGCTCGAGACCAAAACCATGGGAGCCGGATTGTTGATTCGGTATGGTCTAGCAATCGCCTATAAAAAAATCGAATTGTAATCGAAAATGTAAAAAATCCATTATAAAATTGAAACCACACTCACACGAACATTTTTTTTTACATTAAAAGTAAAACATAAAACAACGAATAAATTATATTTAAACATAAAAATAAAATTATAACAAAAAATGATCAATTTTTCGATATTTGTATTTAAAATAAAAATAATAAGGAATAATGCAACTTGACAAGCTTTTCTACTTTGACATGAAACGAGGCAGTAACAAAAAATAAAAATAATTGTGAAAATTACATCAAAAAATTGGATCGAAATGGCGGCAAAAAAGTGGAAAGCAAAAAAAAAATTGAAAATTTTAAATTAAAAATGTTGTTCACGTAAAATAACACCTTTTATGATGTGTCGGTTTTTTTGTTGCCATTTTTCTTGAATATAGCGGGTGTCTAATAATAAATGTGATTATTTGGTATATATGGGTAAGAGATATGAGTAAACATCAACAAACCGCATATCGTTTTGCTACCCTCCTTACAAAATAAAAATAAAAAAATTGTCACTCCGCATATTATAATTTTTTTTTCGGTGTATTTTCGAGCTTTCCTACACATTTCTTATTTTAAAAAGTTCATTGCTGTAAAAAATCGAATATATACGCGCGGTATACTGTGAAATATCGATACAGCAAAATGTCAAATATTATATTATGTTCTAAAGAAATATTGACAAGAAGATGTATGTACGTTTATATTTAAATAAGAATTTCCATAGAAATAATTTTTGTTCGTTTAATACAAAGTACATACATATTTACGTATATACGTCGTTTTCTTTTGAACCACACTGAACAACAAATTCCTAACACATCTTTGTATAAATCAAATTAAAATTCTTAAAATACTCTTGTATTTTGATGCATTTAATGATATTTCGATAGAAAAAAATTATTTTCATTAATTCGATTATGTATACTCGTGCTACATACTCCTGTTAATGGTTCTATCAAATAAACAGACAAGTTCTAAATTTTATTTTCCAAATATCAGAATCACACGTGTCCGATTCTTAAATATTGAGGCTTTTACAATATATGACTTCTACTCCAGCGGAAATAACAAACTTCGATTACTGCTCTGGATTTCTAAGAATATCATCTTCCTATATTTATAAATTTTACAGCGCATGAAAGTATATACATTTTGCAGAAACTTTAGTAGTTTATTGTTCTATAAGTAACGCTTTACTGTTTGTCCAGTGTAAACGTCACATTTTTATGGTCGATTTATCCAAATCATCACAGCCCAGATTTGAAATGTTCATATAATATCGTAACAACAATGTATGGTGAATTTATTACATCGCTGTAAAAACATTTATCCACAACCTTTTATACAGTGCGCCCATAAAAATATATATCTTGTAACAAAATTAAATAATAAATAAAACGACATCAAAAAAATACACTATATAGGAAAAACCCACCTTAAACTTAATATATCAAGCTTTTTTTTGATGTATTATTTTTATTTACGAGTTGTGTATATCTTTGAAGCGCAGAATAAGAGAAAAACCAAAAAATAAAATTATGTTTCATATACATAGAATGGAAAATGAACACATAAAAAATAACAAGATAAAGAATTAAAAAGAAAATACAAAATCTTACCGTGCATATACACAGTACAGTGTATTTTTATATGTTATTATGTTATATACATATAAAAAGTTAATAAAATATGAGATGTAAAAAGTTGTAAATATTAGGGACTGTCAAAAAAACGTAGCAAAAAAAATTAAGGAAACGCCATTTTCGTTCGTTATACTTACATGTGTGATATATGGATGAAACATTTTTATTACATAAAATATCCTTTTTGACTTTATTTTCGGGGTATTTTTACTGTACATAAATGGATTGAACTATAAGAGAAACCAAGTTCTATGCTCTATAAAATATATATATATGTTAACTTTATCGTACTATTTTTATTTAAAAAATCAATTTTATTTAACATTACATGCACTTGCAACGTGCTTTAAATGCTGAATTATTGAATTATGTTCCAATATTATTTATTAACAGTGGTGTGTTAACTATTATAAACTATGTAAGGGATTGATTGATTGATTTGACCCCAAACCCAACATTCGCTTACTTTATATATAACAAAACCAAAGGAAGGGCTGGTCAGAATGGTCACAATGGCTTTAGAACCTATAACAATATAATAATTTATAAATAAATATATACAGTATTTTAAAGAAAATTTCCTGTATGTGAATCAAGACCTGATTTATTAAATTACTTAACTATAAACTCCAATCATTCAAATATAAATTCATTTTCCTTTTATTACTTCTCATTTTCTTGCGTTCTATATAGAAACACATGCTATAATAAAACCAATGCACTACCCTCCCTCTCACTCTATTTTCCTTAACAGGGAAAAAGCATTCATCCAACACGCAAATCGTCACT
This sequence comes from Tipula confusa, assembly GCA_963556175.1. Taxonomy (NCBI): domain Eukaryota; kingdom Metazoa; phylum Arthropoda; class Insecta; order Diptera; family Tipulidae; genus Tipula; species Tipula confusa. The sequence goes on along the minus strand of OY744476.1, from coordinate 19,753,967 downwards.
CACGCCATAATAACCTTGAAAACAAGAAATCATAAATTAGTGAGCTAACACCAATTAGGATAACCATTTAACCCAGCAAAATATTAAATACAATTTCAAATCCAGTCGTTTAGCCATATCAGCGTTTTCTAAGGTCAGCGTAAGCACAAATATATTTCCACCAAACAAAATTTAACAGAATATACACCCACCCTACTAGATTTCAGGCATATTGTTCCCAGCTCAACTCAATCCACTAATAAAAAAGAAATTAATTCCAAAATTATAATACTCTCTAAACCACAGACTAATAACCTGAAAATTAATATTTTCAGACAGCCATAATGGAAATCAAACAACATTTACACTCGAAACCGATTACTATGATAACGAAACCAGTCCACTATATATACCGGAGATCTCTATATGACGTTTTAAAGTTTTGTTTATTTTAGCATGCAAAGCTTTTTTTTTGCGCCTCTCGATCAAAACTTGAAAGAGCAAAACTTTTTGATTTTCTTAACCACACTGTGATATTTTGATCAAAGAAGATTTCTCCGATTCTTTGCTTTGTATACGCGATGTTACAAAAATATGCACACGAAATAAAGATAGAAATTGATCAGTCCACTGCATGGTAATCTAAAAATGCCCTTGGTGGTTCTAATAATATAAACATAAATCATCGCTGATTTTGATAAATAATGCAATCACTTAAATTGTGCCATAAAATAGTTAATAGTGGTCCAAATTTGATGAGTGAAACTTTAATTAAAAACCTCTTGATATCAGCATTAACAATGAAGTTATATATTTGCATAATAATGCACGATCTACATTCAATGATATTTTCAAGATGCAGATATTTAAAACGAGATAGCATGAGAAATACTATGGAAAATATGAGAGAGAAATAAAACAGCTTTTTATAATTTCTTTTGTTATTAGTCAAGTAATCATATTCATTTTGACATTTCCAAACGAAAATGTAACCTCATTTGTTTTTGAATAATTTTTTGCAAATATATTATACAAAATTGACGCATCTTTTATGGGTTTGCATAAATGTTTTTATGTACATTTTTATAATCTACAAGACTAAATATATATATATATATATATATATATATATATATAATATATATATATATATATATATATATATATATATATATATATATATATATATATATATATATATATATATTCTAACCGGCAATTTGTTCCTCCATTTCTTTTTCAAAACAATAAACTTTTTTTGATAAATTCAGTAAGTTTTTATACATTTTTACAGTGCAATCTAGTCATCATAATATTTTATATTCTGCCAATTTTAAAGTGTATCGTCGTCTCTTTTTAAAAAAAGATGACGATTCACAACCTTAACTATAAAATTTGATATCGACATCCTCATTTTTTGGATCGTTTCTCTGCTTCAGATGTCGATTTTTGTTTACAGAAGTAGTGACTTTCTTTTTGTACTTGAACGATTTTACTATGTTGTATCTCATTTTTTTTTTGCAGATGTCGATTTCGTTGAATGTAAATTGCGCATTAATTGATAAATAATTTTCATGCATAAAAATTATGAAAGGGCCTAGTAATTCCAACTCGGTTTTAACCGGAGGTGTGAGTATTGCTGTTAATAACAACCTTGAATTTCATCAAATTAATCTCAGCTGTGACTATGTTGAATCAATTATTGTAAAAGTAAAATGCAATATTAAATTTCAGAAAATTTCCTGGAGCTGGATAGACGATAATTTTATAGGATCAAGAGTTGATAACACTTCTAACTACATATGTGTCGGATAGTTTTGCGTTATTTGAAATGCATAAGTTCACTATATTTAACAAGTATGGGTGTATTTTAGACCTAGTTTTTTCATCTATAGATTAGGCCGACATTGAATCATGTCCGGACTTGGCAGGGCATTATAGTAAATACCATATGCCATTTTTAATTAAAATTTCTTATGTAGATCCTGAATTTAGCGATTCTATTATTAATAATTCTAAATATGATTTCAGGAATGCTGATGTACCTACGCTAAATCTCCGTTTTGATAATATTGATTGGACATAGCTTTATTACACTTATTGAACATTTCGGATGCTGTAACAAAGTTTTTTAGTATCTTGTTGAAATAGTTGTTTTTAAAGTTTTGGAGGGAACGTCATAATATGCCAAGCCGTGGTTCAATCGGAGGTTATAAAATCTCGCAAATTGTAAGTCTAGAGCTTTTAAGATTTTCAAGCGCTCTGGTGATGTTTGCGATAAAACTAAACATCGTATTTAATGCAAAAAGTTTAAATATATTAATGATTTTCTTTACCTTACATCTAGAAAACAATGTGTGAGTATTTCCCAGAATCGTCTTTTCGAATTTGTTATTGCGTCTGGTTTCCCAGAGGGTAGTCATTATCTACCTTTACTATTCAAGGTGTTTATTAATGATGTTGGGCAGTATTTCAAGTTCTGTGTGTTTCTGTTGTATGCTGATGATTTAAAGTCTATGCTGCAATTAATTCGTTTAGTGATACTGTACTGGTTCAATGCGAATTTTCGATGTCTTCTGTGGCTGGAACTAGAAATAAAGGGACATGGAAAAGTTTGGCGATAATGACAGTACCGACGACGAAAATAATTTTCACACAGAGTCAGGCGGGACTAATAAAATGCACGATGGTAATATTCAACTTTAAAGCGATGTTTCAGCAGCACCATTACCAATGATTCGGTTTGATTTAAATCGTGTACTGGCAGAAACCCGACAAGCAAATTTTTTTTTAATTCAGTTGTCCCTAATTTTATTTTAGAAAAACCTGACACCGGGACCGGGTAAACGGTTCTGTACAAAAAATTACCCGAAAAACCGATTCTCTGTAAACACGGTTTTTTGATGAATTCAGCAATAATACTGCTGTTTAATATTTGCATATTGCCGTACAGCAAAAAAATTGCCTCATACCAAAAAATAAGTTTTTTGTATGAAACCCATTTTGGAAATACATTTTTAATATTTCTTAAAGCTGATTAAGCATAGTTTGGAACTAAAAATTATTGATGAAACTGCATCTGGTGAAACACAATCCGCTAATGGATTTTCGCAGAAATTTAAGAATATGATCAAAACGATCTCCACCACAAGTCACAACTATAGTGTTTGAGCATTGATTCTATACTGGTTATTAAACAGTTTTGAATTTAAATGCATCATTTCCAGAGTTTGTATTGGATACATTCATCTTCATGAGTGGGAAAACAGTTAATAGAAGTAAAATTACCAAAAAGCAAAGAGGAATTATCACCTTGAAAATAATATTAGATATTCTACGACGATTTGAAAAGAAAGATGAAGCTGTAAAGATAGATAATGCTCTTGGTCTGTCAGCAAAAACTGTCAGAACCATTCAAGAACGAGATGGAAATAAAACACGGGAAGCTGCGAAATCGGTAACATCCCTAGATGCTAAGGCGCAACTCGTGCGAGGAGTGGATTAATGATCAGATCAAAGTGGAATCGTTGCTTGTAATTTGGATTCAAAACCAGGTTGCACAGAAAATTGCAAAATAGTAATTCGGGCCAAGGAGACCGGCTTGTTTTGGTAAAGACTCCCTAAAAGAACTTTAATATCCAAAACGGAAAAATCTACATCTGGCAAGCAAAGCGAGCAAAGATAGATTGTCTCTTCTTCTGGGCGGTAATGCTAAGGGAGATTTTAAGTTTAAATCACTCCTTATTTACCAGTCTGAAAATTCTAGAGCTTTGAAGGGTTATTCAAAGGATCGTCTTTCTGTTCATTGGCGATCAAACAAGAAAGCCTGAATGACAACATTGTTATTTAAAAACTCGGTTTATTCATGTGCTATTCCTGAAATTATAGCTTACTGTGGCAGAGAGAACTTGGACTTCGAAGCTTTGGTTTTAGTAGATAACCACCCGGTCTATCCGAAAATATTAAATTTGTATTTTTGCCACCAAACACCACGTCTGTAGTCTGTAATACAGCCCCATGGATCAGTAAGTAGTATCCACATTTAAAAGTTATTACATACGACGAACATTTAAGCTGTTTTTAAGTAAACGTGATGGACAGAACAAACCTATGATGCAAAAGTTTTGGAAAAAATTGTTATAGAAATTATTTCAGATTCATGGAAGGAGGTTAAACCATCTTGCATGAAAGGTGTTTGGCGAAAAATATGGCCAGAATGTGTTCACAACATAAAAGGGTATTATTTAAAAGTTGATGATGCACCCGACGTAGTCCAAGATGTTGTTACCTTAGCTAGAAATTCTAATTTTGAGGGGATAGATGGATTGGACATAGAAATGCTAACTTCACAAAACCATGAAATGACTAACGAAGAATTAATGCAACTAAATTTTCAGTTAGGTAACGAAGAAGACAGTTAACATTAAAACTGCTTGTTAGAGATATGAGTTTAATTGATGAACCTATCGAAATTTTAAAAACAAACCATCGTGACAGCGAACAAAGTGGTAAAAAGGTTCGAACAGTAGTAGCTAATGAACTTTATGTTGATTTAAAGAAAAAAGCTGTTCAGCAAACATTAGACAAATATTTTGTAGTAGAAAACCAATTAACTTGAACTGCTACCACGTCATCTAAACACTCGTTGGACTAGCGGAAACCATTTTTATTTAAATGTTTTATTATTATTTATTTTTTATTATTTTATTTTATTTATAATTGATAAAGCTTGTTTTATTTCCGTTATCAATTCTGCATGTTTATACCAAAAACCACAAAAAAACTTTTGCTGGAACAAATCTTCTGTATTTACATATTGTACAATCAGCATTTTAAAAGCAGATGTGTTCGTCACATCTATAAGTCTGCACAGATGCATTGCAGAAAGAATGCATTTGTTGATAATATCTGTTATCAATATTGATGATATAATCTAAATGTTTATTTTACCCAAACTATTTTTCCCAAACATTTACCATACATTTACAAATCCTTAGGTAATTGCAAACTGATTTCAAAACTTCCATTTTTCGGTAAAATTACTGTGTAGCATTATTGAAGTGTGTTATATGAATATCCGAGTATATACAAAAAAAAATATAATAAAACGTAACCAACTGTTGTAAAGGATTATATAATTTAAATATATTTTGTGTTACATATATATGTATATATAAATATATATTTTAGGGTCATTAAAAAATATCACCAAAAAAAATAAAAATTTAAGCAGTTTAACATAATTTTATAATAATTTTTAACACAAAACAAAATTAAATCTACATGCAAACCAAATCTCTGTTTTGTCTCTATGTATATTTGAATTTTTTTTTTTTTTTTTTTTTTGGTAAAGCTCAAAAAGCATATTTTTTTTTTGTTGGAATATTTTCATGATTACATACTTAAATAATCCTTTTTTTTGTGTGTAAATTCTACTGTTGCTATTATTATTTTTATTCAGGCTTTTATATGAGTGAAAGGGTGCTCTCAACGCAAAAACAGTATATATTTTAAACATAAAACGAAAAAAATAATTATATATTTTGAATACGACTATACCGAACCCAGACTTATATCCCACAACAACAAGGAAAAAGGGTAAAAAGTTATGTATGTATATACATATAAATGGAATAGACAAAATTTCTTGAAAACGTATATAAAGGATTAAAATAAGTTCCAAGTATTTTTTGTGTTGTAAATTATATACATAAGAAAATATTAAAGCTCTCGGTAAGCTGATAATCAATATTTTAAAGAAATTTAAAACCTTTAGATCCTGTTAATTTTATGAGTTTTCGTACAAAGATCTTAAATAATCCTTAGGTACCTCTAAGTCTATATAATGTATAAAAGCCACACATAAACTTGGGTATAAAAAGTATTTCCCAACTAATTTTTTATAACTGTCTATATAGTTAAGATTTTACATTATGCTTTTCAATTTAAATAAATATACATAAACATATTTCCAGGTATAGAAAGCTTTTATATAAAATATAAGTTTTAGATTCGAGTGTATAAAAAAACTATTTTCATAAATATAAAAAAAAAATTAAAAGCTTTTTAAAATTTATTAAAATATTGGATAAAGAAATATCTATATAAACATATTATATAAATATATACATATATATATATATATATATATATATATATATATATATATATATATATATATATATATATATATATATATATATATATATATATATATATATATATATATATATATATATATATATCTTAATATTTAAAATTGTTAGAGAATACGTTCGATACCGCAAAATCACCACATGGACCGCTGTATCAATTGACACCATATTTTGACCATAACAGCAAAACTGATAATGAAAAAACCTAGTGAGCCAATTTACAATGGAATGATAGGCTACCTGACGTATTAGGAAATAGATGGAACAAGTAAGGTTAAACTAAGCGAATTAGGCAAAATCGGGATACCAAGATCGACTAATACCTTGCAATAACCAAAGGTTGAATAACATGAACCAAAACCATAGATAATATTACCAAAACAATAGATAATATTATATAATCTCTGCTGCATCTCATTTTGGTGACATATCGGAGGCAGGTGTAATATCAGTATAGACTCACTAATTGAAGAAGATCTAAGAGAAAATCGCATTAGTATTCGAAGAGATGACAACACTAATGTCCCTAATATAAATTTTCCTTAATTATAACACTTTAACGGTATTATAGACCCTGAAAACATTGAATGGATTTTAGAATAATTAATACTGATCTAAAAGAAGCAAACCATAACGCATGTAGAGCGCTACGATTTTTGGAAAATCCATGCAAGGATAATGTATGACTTGAAATCCCAATAAAATAAAGTTTTTGTCTGGAATTTTATTAACCTATAAACCCGAAAGAACTATAAGCTTATAACGCACTACTCGAAAAAATTCTAACATGCAAATTCTGAATTTACTCATCTGTGAAAAAATACAATATGGAAGCGGAACAGCAAATTCGGCATTAAAATTACCTTTAAATATTCAAAGAAATGAACAAGTGGGTTACACTGGAACAACGTTCCGGGATATGGAAAAAGTTAGAATGGTGGTTATTATTTAAAGTGCTTCTCTACTTGAATATAGGAATGAGCATTGCAGATTTTAATACAACAGGAACATTATCCTCTATAAAACACTGATTGAAAAATGCGTTAGGATCGGAGACACCACTATAATATTAGATTTGAGAGAGCTTACACTTGTCCCAAGACTGTCAGCACTTTCGCCCGAATTAAATAAGTAATTTCCAAAGTGTCAACCGCGGGCAAATAAAAAAATTGCAATAGACGTGTCTATCGCTTAAGTTGACATCAGAGATGGTGATCATTAGCACGTTGGCCGTCTTAATTCATAAACAATATTCGAAAGAAAACAAAATTATAAGCAATCGATTCCAAATTAGTTAAAATATTTTGATTCAATAGAATTTGGTCTTGACGGGTTAAATCATAGTAGCCGTACAGTTTTTTTAGAAATGTTTGAAGTTTAGAAATATGGCCCTATTATGATTTTCATTTACGCATCACCAGTTGACGATACGTCACTCTATCCGAATTTTGGTACTAACATTTTTGGAGTGAGTGGGTTTCATGTTATTTATTGTAGGTTATATATTGTAGGTTATAATTGTTATAATTTGTAGGTGACTTGAAGAAATTTTGTTTTTTGGAAGTTTTTATAATTTTTTGCTTTATCCAGGGTACAGAATTAAGCTCCTTGCTGCTATAAAAGGGCCTAATAGACTTTTGTATACTTGAATTTTGAGTGAATTTTGTTAAATCGTGTCAACCTACTGTGCTGGTTGCTTATACGATGAGATAAGATAAGGCAAGACAGTTGTGCTTTTATATCAAAAATTTTGTTCACACAGACGCTTCAAATGGCAAAATGTAATTGTTCGTAAAATGTCAAAATGTATTAAAACAAACAAAAAAATCTAAAACCAACTCAAATTGGAAAACCAAAATAAGGAAAATAACGCATAGCGCTGCGTACGTCACTCACCAAAATTAAAGCAAAAAATAATACCGAACTGGTCACGTCAGAATGAGCATCACTGTGTTTCTTACATAAATACATTGAAGCTTTCAATTTTTCCCTTGCTATTAAATTTAGTAGTTGATGTGATATCCAAGGTTTAAATGTGACATTCGTCTTGCCGGAGGAATATCTAGAATTGGAAAAACATTAACTTTTGTAAAATGACAGATGGTTCACTGATAAGAAATAAACTATCAAAGTCGCATATATAAGTCGCAAGTTTTCTTGAAAAATCAGGATGATCAAATTAACGCTATTGCAGATCAACACATTATCCCCAAACCTCAATGGAATTGTAAAGCTATACTGATTAAGTAGTGATCAATTATCTCAGTTAAGTCATGAACAGAGGCAGTGCAGGATACAAAAAGCAGAACAACGTAAAAACCATAAACATATAGTCATCATTTTTCTTTTTATCTTTATCTGAAGCTGTCCCAGTTTCGAATTGGTAATGTTAAGCCGTACCGGCTTCACTGAAGGCAATTCTGGTGCCAGCATTTCAGTGGCCAGTTTTATCTTGAATGTTGCTATACTACTAGTTGGTGATCGTTGTGCTTGTCTATTCTCCTCATTGATCTCTTGCAGCAATGATAGAAATATCTGGTTTACCAGCACTATTTGGCTGATCTATTTGGTTTGTTGTTCTGCCTTCTCGTGATATTCAAGTGTATTTGTGTATGTTTTAACTATGTATTAACTGTTGCCTGCAACTGTTCATAGAATTTATCTTTTATTGTATCATCAGCGTCTTCTGTAAGTGTATAGCACTGAAAAATTGTAGTATATCTTATTTTCGTCTGGAATATTGCAGTTATTATTTGGCTGCTTTCTGGTTCCTATTCAGTTAGTGCTTTCTTGATTCTAAATGTTGTTAGTTTTACGCCTTGGTTATGTGTGTCGCCTCTGCCAGAGTGCTTCAGGTAGCAACGTGTGCTCGTATATATAGATAGATTCCAAATGTTTTTCATCTTATTTCGCTAAGGCCTAATATATCGATGTTATACGCTGCATTTCTTTTTCTGTTTGTGATAAACTTGATATTTCTGTTAGAGTTCTTATGATCCAGTTTCCAATTTGTGTTCGTATTCGATAGCCAATGGTCGATATTGGTATCTTCGGATTAATATTATTTATTCTTCTAGTATTCGTTTATGTAATCATTTGAAGACATGTTATTCGGCTGGATAGCCAAAAATAACATATTTATATCTCAATAACTAAGATAACTAAAAGATAAGTGGTAGCCACGTGGTTTTTACCAAATATGTCCAACTTCCAATACGAAAAATTCAATAAAGCCAATAATATTTCAAGTCCAATAAAAGTTAAAGGAGGACAGTATGCTTAGCAGAGTTAGATCAAATGCAAGGCGCACTGGCAGGAACAATTTTAAGTAATCCAGTTCAGCTGATGTTATGGGAAAGATGTCAGAATTGGATAACCAAATAAAAGTAATTAAATAACTGTACAAAAGTACTCAACGCAAACTGACAAAAATGCCCAACATAATTATGTAAAAACCACTGGAAACAAATTTGCTGCCAGTAGTAGGTAAAAACCGTTCAAGATGTGGAACGGGAAATAACGTTCTTGTCAAAGCCCTTGTCAATGTCATGATCAAATAAAACTGCATCTTAAAATAACTGCCAAAGAAAAATCTAGGAACAAAGTGTTAGCATCAGCATTGATATACAAAGCGGCCAGAGCCACCTTAGCCACCGATTCTGTAAAAAACAAGACACAGTAGATATTACGCAGATACAGGCCATGATGGATGCCATAAGATCAGAAAACCAACTCATGGCATTTATGGTGGTAGACTCCATAGGTCAACCGCTCCAATTTTCAAATGGATGATGCAGGACGAATAACACAGTGGCAAGAAACTAAAACTACAGAATAGATTGCCCTTAAAAAAATCTCCCTTATAAAAAAACAGAGTGATTTTTGGGTTTCGACTATCATATTAATCGTTATTTTAGTTTCACAGTTTTTGTGGCTGTATTTAGGCTCTAAAAACAACAACTTCATATAAACAATAAAATTCCTACTTTACTAGGTAATCGATCGACTTTTAAGATGAGAGCATAATTATAGGATGTTTCTATGTACTCAGTATACCTGCTCATTTAAGAAGATCTTTATTTGCTCGTATATATTAGCGACCCCCAATTGTAGCTCCCTGTACAAAAGTAACTTTTTATAATATTGATTATATATTGAAAGGTCACTTGTATACTTATAAATTTCCACGTATATTACATACGTACGCATATTACTCGTACCTTTAAAATTATTTCGAAATTATTAAAAAAAAAAGAAAATGGTAACAAAATTTATGATGGAATGCTTAACTGAAAAAAAAACAATTCCATGAATTCCTAATAATGTGATATTAAAGATGTTAACATTATTTTGTCTCGTTATGAAAATATAAGATGTACGAGTTTTCCACTCAGTTTTTCGATCGTATCAATCTTATGTTAAATCATGCTGTCAATCTTTAGGTATATTTATATATTAAAGTTTTAGCAGACAAGTGCACTAAACTAAGTACAGAAAGCCTATTAATATTTTTCTTTTGTACATATTCCTGCATTGATACGAGAAACGAGAGCCGAGACCAATTACAAACATTATAACTTAAATCGGATTTCTTATATTGTATCTAAATATAATTATGTAATATTAGCTTAACCTTTATCAACATAAACATATATCTGTTTATGAAACAAATCTGTTTTTATTTTTGCTTTATCAAATTTAACAACATTTTTCGTTTCTGTTACGCTATATATAAATACATATACTGGTTTTATTACACATATAGAGGTATGAATGTACGCCAGCTATATGCTCTACTTTGTAGCTTTATTCGTATTTATAAACATTTTCATCTGAACTCAAGATAAAAATAAAACTTGAAACCATCATTAAAGTATTTCAATTATCTTCTATTGTTTAAATTACAATATCAATACAATGCTCGAATCTTGATAGGATTTATGCGGAAAAATAGAAAGGAAAACGAAAATTATGATTCGAAACTTTTGTGTACCCTCATCGTTTCATTTAAGGAGTAAAATACTGTGTTAACAATCTCTAATACAAAAAAAATAATAAAAATTGTATACGAAGTAGGAAAAATGAGGAAGAATAACACAGTAATTTGTATGCAAGGCATTCAATAGGACATTTTTCATTTATTTATTTATTTTTTTCATGTACCATATATGTATGTACACAGTATAGAATCTTTCGTTATCAGTTTTTTCCTATCATATCGATTAGTATCATATTTTGTTATTGTTATGTATATAAGTACATAGCTATATGTTTTTATGTATGTTACTAGAGCTAGAGTGTTTTTTTTTGTTGGTACAACGGTAACGGGTGATAATAAAGATAAGGGGGGAAATATGTATATATAAATATATTGTACATACTCATATATCCGTATACGTACTTTTGCTTATATTTTCAGGTTTTAATAGTTTACAAGGAAATAGGATTGATATTGGTTAATTAACTACGATATAGATATAGATACTCGTATAATAGGGATTGATTTCGTAAATAGCTTTGGGGTTTACTTCAAGATAATATGTGATTTTTTTTTCGTGTTGTATATTAATATATAGATGATAGATACAAAATGGTGTATTGAGAATATTTGTTAAAAAAAAAAAGGAAATTTTTCATCAATTTTATAGATATACATGATACGTGATATTTATTTTATGTGATCAATCTGCCATGATGTCGGTTCTCTCTCGGGAATTGTGGTGATGTGTGTTTTTCCGGCCAAATTAAATTATAATTCAATGAGAAGGTATGTAACTATTTCTAGATTATATATTATAATATCTTTGTGATATTATATATAGTAAGGGTTTATGATGTTAGCCACTACTCAGGTCAGTATTTAGATTTACGGTTAAAATACCATTATTATATAGATTTTTATGAATTCCTAATGCGTTTATTTTGCTTCATCGTAAAGTATTATGTATATTAGAAAATACAAGCAATAAACTCTACTAGAGGTATAATCTATTCATCCAATATTTTAACACAGCGATAAACTATAAAGATAATATATATATGAGTCTATTAAGTAGTTGGCTTTTGTGACCGGAGGCACTCTCATATCCCATCAAATAAAAATCAGCTATATGTAAAAACCTAACCTGTTATAAGTCTTAACAAACCGAGCAATTGGCGCAGTGGTTAAACCTGTTTTGTTTGGGACGGGAAGTACCGGGTTCTCAAATCCCTACGGGGGAGGGTTGCAAAAGTGATTTTTCATCACCTGCGATTACAATTGGTGATGACGATGAAAACAACTATGACCCCCTGTTGGAGTCCAGAATCCATGGGCCAAACCATCGTCAATACCAGTACAGGCGGGCTGCAGAAATGCAATGTGTTGTATCAGCCACTTGGAAATAATCGGTCAATTTGCATCCAATTTTGGATTTAATTTTGGTTTGAGCTCAATCAGATGACTTTTACAGATTTTAGCTTTTTTTGATTTTGGGAAAGCTCGAATTTAAGCAAAAAATAGATACAGTTTGGTCTTTGCAGCTAAAAAATAATTGACCGATTTGCATCTAATTTTATACAGTTTATGTACTCACCAAAACCCATTCTTAGAGATATGATTGAGCTCAATCTGACAACTATTACAGATTTTGGCTTTTTTGATTTTGAGAAAGCTCAAATTTAAGCAAAAACTGGATAAAGTTTAATCTCAGCTGCTAAAAATCCGAAAATTGAAAGAAGAAAGAGTTTGTGTAACTTTTTTATAACGATTCACTTTAAATCGTAACTGTGGCTTGTATTATCTTTGAAACTTACTCCAACAGTTGTATCAAAGTCAGTGGCTAAGAGCCAAACCTACAATGGCTTAATTATACAAATGTATGTAGTGGTTAGTATCTGTTATTTATTTAACATGAAATTTATAGCAGCCTTCGATAGCTCAGTTGGTAGAGCGGTGGACTGTAGAAAGTAAAATATGTCAGTGATCCATAGGTCACTGGTTCAAATCCGGCTCGAAGGAGAATTATATTTTGATATTTAATTTTACCAACCGAATTATTTTTATTCGCCGCACTTAATATTGGCCATATACATATTACAATTTTCGTTTTTAAATGAAATAGCAACGCCGTTGGTTTAATCCAATAAAAGGTTATAGTAATTTACAGAATTTGCCAATATAATAGCATTTTGCTTTGAAATCTTGCAATCGAGGGTCATGCCGACATATTAAGTCCAATTTTTCTTCGTTCAGGCTAATGCGTAATTTCCTAAAAAAAAATTTCCTAAACCTAAAAAATACTAAAGCATCTCTGCTTATTCTGTAAATACAAGTTGTTGTAGAATCAAATTTTGATATTCTACTATTGGCTTAAGCCTCTTGAATTCTAATTTTTCAAATAATTTTGAAATGACAGGAAGTAATAAAATTAGCCTTTACGATCATAATTACTTTTGCAACTTTCTATTGTCATATTTAAGTCTAAGAACTGCGTTGAATATATTTTTTGGAGTACCATTTCGGAATAAGTTTTCCCAATTTAGCCAGTAATTAAATCATTGATTTTTTTTATCCTTCCTCTAGCAGTGTAACCTTAGTGCCAGCTAACGATCCAACCGCCTCTTACATGAGAAACAGAGGCTGTCTGAAGCCGCACCAGCCGCATATGGTGATCATACATTTATCAGGTGAAGAGATCCTCCTAACCACCACCTAGGGACGTGCTCGATAGGAAATTTGCAACTTACAAGGGAAATAATTTGGAATGATTATTTAAAAACAATCGAAATGATTGGACTTCTTAATATTTGGCCTGCACTAAGTAGGCACTTGACTTGTAGCAAAGAAAATCTAATTACGGTTAATTTGGAAAATCATGTCACAAATTAAAAATTTCGAAAAACTAGTTTAGAAAATGACGAGTACATCCTGTAATTGAAGTTGCTGTCATAAAAATAGCGCAATATTACTCTAAAAGGATACTATATAGTAAAAATTACATTAACATAATTGGAGATGCCGGGGATTGAACCCGGGACTTTTCACATGCGAAGCGAACGCTCTACCACTGAGCTACATCCCCTTATAAATTTAAAAATTAAATTATGTTGACAGACAACAAAAATTATGATTTTAAATTTTTGATATGATTGTAGTCTTAATGCAGTCATAACACTTTTCTTCATAGTTTAAAGTCGTTATATGAGAACATGGAAATTTGTCACATAAAATCATTTTAAAAATTAAATTTTATATTACTAGAAGCCAAGATTACCAATTGAGAATACATTTTAGATTCGACTATAATATTGAAATTTAATCCTTTTAAGTGCTGATCCTGTAAACAATCTGCTTTACAAAAAATCGATTTATCTGTAAAATATGAATGGCTTTCTAGAACTCTTAGGGGATATAACATTATTTTATGTAAAAAAGGAAAAATAGTATTAGAATTACCACAGAAAAAAAATTTAAAAATGTCGTCTCAGTTGGTTTTCCAGAAAAACGTGGAAATAATACAAATTGAAAATTACAATGGATGTTAAAGAACCCAAACGTTACGGTTATATTGTTCAAGATAAGAGAAAAAATTATGATATTAAAAATTATTTAAAAAATAAGTTAGATAGCAGCCCTAAAGACGTGCAAAAACAGATTGTTGTCAACCTGATACCCTCAAATAGGGTTCGCACAAGTTCAGAATAAGACCATTTTAATTCATTATACGACAGAAATATCTTTCTTTGAAAAATTGAGAGAAAATATGGTGGTTAACAGTTAACAACTCTAAATTTTAGACCACTAAAAGCAGCCTCACAGGCAGCCGAATTAAATTCCCCCTATATGTTGCTGCCCTCAAATAAAGTTCGCACTTGCTCACATTTAACACCAGTTTGTTGCTATAGTCAATCATAGTTACAAAATCTATCTAAATCTCTCTGTAATGTAATGGAATCGAGCACACATGCGGTAGAGGGAAGAAAATCTTCATGTCGTCGGCCTATAATATTAAAGAACACTCTTTACAAATGTGAAACCATCAACCATATAATTTATAAATACTGTCTACAAAATAAGCCCAATATGGCTGCCATTTAAGATTCTCTCAATTTCCATTGCTTGCCATTGGTCAGTAAAATCGCAAAATGACAAGTTAAATTTTCCAACTTATAGCAAAAGAATAGAATTGTCAAATTTGTCGAAGGGTATGGTATAAATTACGTTAAGCTGAGAAAAGAATGTTTTTGGATGAGAAGATATGGCTTTTTGTGCCATCAACTCGGAGAGCGAGTATGATGAACAGGACAAAAATCTTTACTGGAGATATAAATCTTGTCCTTTTAACTCCATTTACAAATTTAAGGAATAAAATACTTCCCCAAAGGCTTTCATTAAATATAAGAGACGCCAAATTTTCAGCACACCATTTGAACAAGATCGGTGGAGTGCTTATTGTATTTGGCTTCCTAACTAACATCCGAGTAGTTTAGACAATAAAGAACCAAGACCAACTATAAATATTTATTACACTTTTAGTGGATGGCAGGACTGGTTCATAAACTGAAGTAATTAGCTATAGAAATCCTGTAACTTTTCATTTATTATGGGTTTAATTTTAAAACACCGTAAGGGTAAAGTAAATTCTTCCTCGACCCTCAAAATGAAGTTTTTATGAAAAAACTAAATAAAAAGCAGGATAAATCCGAAAACTCTTCACCGTGATCTTGAATACTAACTTCACATTATACGACATAATTTTAAACAGCTACATAATTTTCTCGCTAGATAACCTAAGACTCTGTGGAAAAAGCCACCTAATTATATGTTTGACCGAGGAAAATCTGCCACTTCCATAAAAGTTATGCTTAGACCACATTTTGACCTTAGTCTGTCGAAACTGTTCCTCATCCATTCCACTGTGGAATGATCGGAACATACCAAGAAAAGCGGTCCCATTTTCCAGAAGGAACCAATGAATTGAGGCTTATTGATTGAACCTTGCATCTCAATAATAAGGTCAATTACAAACTCTTGTATGTTTTCCATACTGCTCCATACTGCTCCATACTGAGAGGGTTGCCATTGAGATCATTAGGTAAGATACCTATAGCCTAACACTACCTGCTACTTGGCTAAACAGGCCTTAACATGAAAAGGCCCATTTTCAGTTTTTTTCGCAGGTGGTTTGGTGGATTCTAAAGCAACCTCGGAAGACCTTTCGCGCTTACCACAATACCTACTATATATGGTAGTTATGCTGAGGTTTCAAGGGTGCTTTGACAGGGAATCCGGATTTAGCAGCGGCTAGAGCATCATCTCTAGTTTTGCCTTCCTTGAGCTCCTTTTTAAAACGCCTTCTTTCGGAGAAGTTGAGCTCACACTCATTTTCTGCAAGTTGAGGGACATATTCCCAATACTTAACCCAATGGTTAAGGAGCCCGATGTTTGTAGGATAACACTATTGTTGTCATCGCAAATGGTGCCCGGTGTTGGAGTAGTGGACTGTTCCTCTTCTTCTATTTTCTCTTGAAGAATGAAGGTCACCCACAGCAAAGATTGGTATACTGTGAGAAGTCAATGTTAAAACCGGAAGTCTAGGGTCTAACTAAGCTCCCCCTTAACCATGTAGCTCTCGGTGTATGTTGTCCCACCAAAACCTGGGGCAATGGATTGTCCACCATTGCACGGTCGTCTAAGTTACTTATAGCTACATTCTAGGATACATTGCCTGGTTGTTGCCACGGGGAGGGACTCCTAAGACCAAACTCAAATAACCCTCAGCTGGCCCTACCAGCTTTATTGAAGAGCTTCTTAATGTTGTCGTTTGATAGCCACCCTTTACAAAATCATGAAAAAATGCCAAATTTCTTGCCACAAAACTAGCAGTAAACAATTTCCACAAACATCGATAAAATTGTATGCAAATATAATTGAAAATTTTACTTACCACAAAAACTTTAAAATCCCTTCGAATCAAACGTGACATCGCATTTTATTTACAAGAAAATTTTTTCCTAATTGGAATTTAATTGATTATCGTCTTGTTATCAATTAACATACTATAAAATCAACAACAATACCAAAATATGTTAATTATATTTTTGGCAAAATCACAACCCAAAATATTCCAAAACAAAACTATTTTACCACTATAGAGTATTAAGAAGAAAAACTCAGCTTTCCATTTTCCAAATTATATTTAGTGCGGTTTAACATTTTTTTTTTATGCTTTGCTTCTGTTAATGTTATATTATATATTAAATTAATTTTTAAGGCAACTTTTTTGTCACCATAAAAATTAGCATAATCATCCTTTTTATTTTTAGCACTGTACACATAGTTCCACTAACCCATCTATACTCGTTTTGTACAAAAATAGACCAAATAAGCTCCATCAAAAAAAATGGTAAAATGAAACTATCTCTAATCATGAAGAAAAATAAATCTAACACTACTAACACCACTATTATACATATTTAAATGATGATAATGTAATTAACGAGGTTAATTTAATTTAATTTTTTTTTTAATTTTTTTTTTGTTTAATGAAAAATATGCTATGCTTTTAAAATGTTAAACGACGTTGTTTTTGCTCTTAGTGTACAAATTTATTAAGGACATGTCATTAATATAATCATTTTTTATTTTGTTTGTTATAGTGCGGGGATGGATCCTTAAGTTTGATTTGCGCTCTTTTCGGTTATGGTTTAGTTTTCCGTTTTTCATTTTTTGTTTATACATTTTCTGATCCTTTTTCCTTTGTTTGTTTTTTTTTTTTTGTTTGTTATACATTTGCTGCTATACTGTTTTACAAAAACAAGTAATGATACTTTAAAATGTGTTTCCCTTTTTTTGTTGTATATTTTTAGGGAGCTTTTAAAAATCTGGGTCATCGAAATATATTTGGAAAATGTGAAATTTTTAAGTTTATTAAATTAAATGCAAAATTGAAGATTTAAATTGGGTAAATCAAACAAAAAATTAATGTACAGTGCTTAAACATTCAACAAAGTACTTTTTAATTAATGGATTTAGGCATTTCGCTCGTTTTATAATTATTTGACCTTCATCGTTTACTTCTTCCAGGTTTTACTTAAAAACACTATATAAATCTTTAATGTTGCAACAAACTATATTTGGATGGGTAAAGTATCGGGATAACTACAAGCACCATCAATTAAAGAGCACTGCAGTCTATACCACATATCTCTTGTGTGCACGAGAGAATTATTGACTAAAAAAGTTCTTTGCAAGTTTTGGGAAGTAGACTATCCAGCTTATATTATGGCCATTTTATTGCGTTTCCAAGCCAACCAGGGCAGACGTCTAGAAAATGTATCGACACGTCATCGTAACTGAGAAACAACTTGATCGCGTTACTTTCGGCCTAAAGCATGCTCAGTTTTACCCGGCAATTTATCAATACAACAACATGCGATAGACTCCAAGAAAGACGAGTTGAGGCAACGTATAGTAGAAGATTTTAATATTGTTGATCTTACCCTGGTATTAGTGATTAAATTATATTGGGCAAAAGCGGATTCTGTTTGAGAAAATAAAGGGCGAATCTTGTTATTTCATCCGACATAACCAATGAAGTGACTAAGACTGACTTGTGCGATGCCAAGAGGCCCGATACTAAACCACATGGTCTGAAATGTGGATGCCATTTCACTTGGCGTTTCAATTCAAAGTTCAATCAGAGAAAATAATATTATTAATAAAAAAAAAACTTATACGGATCTTCCCATATATTCGATCCTCTAGGTTTCGTATTCCCACCCATTATTCAATTAAAAATATTATTGCAGAGATTGTGGCTGCTGAAAATAAATTGGACCGACGAGTTACACTACCTGGAATAGAGGGTTTATATATGGGGAACACAGTTAGTTTAGATATTTAGCAAGTATAACCACACCGAGATTCATGCACAACCGGTACTAACATTAGTGCATAGGTTTGAAGATACAAGTGAAGTAGCAGCTTACTTTGCAATCGTATATAGTAGGCAATTTATGATGATGGCAACATCATGACTCAACTATTGACCTCTAAGACAAAAGAAGCTTCTATTAAGACCATTTCTTTGGACCTAATCTTCTTTGTCAAAAACGAAATTGAGGCCAGATTGCTTATGTCATTCTCAGATTGGTTATGGCAAGACAAAATTTGTCGCAGCAATGTATGTAGAAGCCAAAACGAGACGTATCATGGATAGACAAGATTTTCAAAAGCAAAATTAGGCTGAAGAAAATACTGAAGATCAGATATATATATAGATGCGTTTAGACGGTCAAACATAAAAAAGCCATAGTTGAAGTTGACAGGTCAAAAATAAAAGAACAATTAATACCAAAGCTGACACAGCGACAGAAGTTAAAGATCAGATAAATTACAATTTACGAATAATGTTCCATTTTCAAAATTCTTCGAATCCCTACTATCGTGGTCTGTGGGAACCTATCGTCAAAACACGGAAAAGCCATTTACTGAAGGGACACTCAACCTCACCATTGCATTCGAAGAGATGATAACTTTGCTTTGCCGGATAGAAAGCATTTAGAATTTATGCCCGTAGAATTGATGATACGCAACTTCCACGGATTAAAGTCACTATACTACCAGGCACTATACTATCAGGCACTATACCACCAGCGCATTTTCTGTACAAAACGTATTTGGGATAAATTCTGATAAATTCATGAAACGACAATTAACGTGCTCAAGAATCGATTGTCCAGGTGGTAAATATTGCTGTAAAAAGTCCAGTATTTTTGGAAGAGATACTTTCTGTAGGATCTAAATAGATGCACCAACGGCAAAAATGGCAGCGGATTAATAGAAAATAACAGGTAGCCTGAGGTCACCATTATAGTTCGGTGGCAATTAGTAACTTTAGCCCAAATAAGTCAGATTGGTCGAGCGGTTTAAGGCACCAGATTTAAGCACTGGTTCTCGAACCCTACATCTGACATATACCTTTTTTACCGAGCAATTGGTACAGTTAATGCTGTAGTGTTTGGTTCGGGAGGTACTGGGTTCGAATCCCAGGGGGAGGATTGAAAAGGAGATTTTCCATCACCTAATTGCGATCAATGATGACGACGAATATGCAACTATGCCCCTGTTGGATTACAGAATCGATATTTGCCAAACCATCGAACATATCAGTATAGAATGGTACCAGTACAGTTGGGTAACTAAAAGAGAACCTGTATTTATGCGTTTAAGGTTTGGCTGACAATGACTTAAAAAAATTTGTTAAATTAACCGCGAAAGAGTTGAGAGAGCTTCGGCCCCTGAAAATCTCTTGTATTTAGTTAAACAATCCAGCTGCAGTGTTTAAAAAATCGAAGTAACACCTTCCGATGATCAAAATTGAATTTTATCAATAATATTATCTGGATAAATTACAACTTGTAGATCCTAACTTTCACATTCCAGTAGACATTTTACTTGCATCTAATCAATTCTTCAACATATGTACTAAGACCAGATCGTATTATAAACAGCCAAAGAGTCATACATAACCAAGCTACCATATTTGGTTGGATCTTAGCGGGACAATTAAATCAAGCGTCCAATGCAGGAACACATTTGACTAAGTTTAGCACGAATTTTCTGCCACAGTTTAATCTGGATATTTTGCTAAGAAAATTCTAGCAAGAAGAATAAGTTCCATGCAAAACGGAACATACAGAGGACAAATAGTTAGTGAGAAAAACATTTAAAAACAAATGCCACACTAAACCAAGCATTAGAGGATTCCAAGTGAAGTTGCCATTTAACCTAATATTACCATTGATTCTTCGCGGCACATATACTCGTGCAACGATTGTTGCATAGAACCCCCGTACAAAAAGGATAATCAGTTGAAAGAAATGTTCTCAGCTTGAAATATCAGCTACCATAACAGACGCGATGAAGCGTTATATATGCCAGATCATCCAATAAATCTGGTTTATCAGTATATCTCCAATGACAGCAAAAACGGAAGTTGTACCTATCAAGCAGGTTAGTTTACTGCGCTTGGAGTTGTGTGGAAACTTTTAATAACGTTATTCAACTTGGTCAAAGTGTTGTGTGTCCTGTTTATTTGAAAGACAATCCGGCAGATTTAACGATATGAAGTGTGATATCAGCCGACCAAATACACAAAACATACTGGTAGCATAAATCAGATTGGCTTAAAAAACCTGAAGATTGTTGGCAGATCCAGAAAAATGTAATCATTGAATCAGGTTTACAAAAATAAAAAGGGCCTAAGCCTTTTTTACAACCATTGGAGATACCACAGTATTACAAAAATGTTAGCTTCAAGGAAGTTTGTAGCAAAGAATACGCCTTTTCATCTGAATTTTGAATTAATAACCAAGGTGGTATAATTACTGGGAAAAAATTCCTTTAAATAGCTTTATCTGTTTATCGATAGTATTGGACTACTGCGAGTATAGTAGGCAGAAGAATTCTAGTTGCAGTTATAATGCAAAACATACGATTTATTAAGCAGCAAGTGTTGATAACAAAAAGTCTCGTCGAAAAAATACCTAAAGCTATTACACGCTGGGAGCACCCTTTTAAAAAGTTATCGTCCTGAGTGCTATTGTATAATTTTAGTAGATAAACTTCTGAAACACATAATCAACTATGGTTTGGTATGCTACCGTCATAAAAAAGAAACTGTCTGCACAATTAATGGGTTCTATTCCTAAATAATGAGTCACTATGGCATTTCCAATTTCAAAAGTTGGTATCGATTTTTTTTTATCACGCCATCCTATTGACCACCATGACGTCAAAACTTGAATTTGACTTGAATTTTTCTTCCCATATACCTTGATGGCTTACTCATAGGGTCCAAAAATACATGTGGAAACTTCTGCCAAACGTAGCCAAAAATCAACGAAAAATCCAAGAGTTAAATAAAGTTTCTTGCAGCTAGTGGGATTTTTTCCAAAAAATTTAAAACTGCACAATGCAAATGCTGCCCTAATGACAGAGACCTGTTGGCCGCATAATTCGGTGTTAAGTACTTGTGTAGAGGCCCGATCGTTTACTTTACTAATCGATCATAACTCGTTGACATTTAGATTCAAACAATGTAACCAACAATTTATCAGAGTTCTAAAATTATGAGACAATATACCGTTTATTAACCAGGTTCTTATGTCTTCATAATGTGATGATAGTGTCATCAATCGATTATGCCGTCGTACAACTGACCAAAAAAATCATTGAATGACAGAACAAATGTTATAAACTAGACATGCAACAAAGAGAGGTCCTCACTGCGCAATCGTCCATGTATAATAAACGTTTTTCGCCAATTAATAAATAACACGATATTCACGACGGGCTAACTTCATACCAATCATCATATTTTTGCTTATGTTCATTGACGTGCTAGATGTCGCTACTGGTATCGTTTTAAAATAATCAAAATATTTGTATAAGTATAATCGCCTAAATGTCATATATTTATTTTAAATTTTGACGGTATTCTATCGACCCGACATCTGGAAATCAATTGATAAACTGTTTTTTTCTTATGATGGTGGTAGTACGATATGTATTTATATTATGCAGCATTTGACACTTATTGAGCATTGAGTAAATCAAACAAATGTTTCCTTTAAGCGTCGAGTGTTCCACTGATGTAATCCCGGAGTAGAACGGTGTTTGGTTTCCATAATGCTACTGCTAACAAGGTTTTAATGTCGTGCTTTCTCATTTTCATTTGTCAGACCTCCACGGACCTAAGACCTGCCCTTAGAAATTAACACATGGTTAATTTGACATCGGTACGTCTTATGATAAAAGAATGTGCCATTCACATTGAAACCGTATTAAATTAATTGTAGGCCTTTGACCCTGGGCTCGGAACGTTTCAACATTTTAATAGAAGTTGTTGCCCTCGGAAACGATCCCTTACTTCAAATTTCAGCTCGACTGTATGACAGGAAGCGGGGCAATAAGCTGGGGGAATGCGTGCCACGTTTATACATATCTTATGTAACACTTAAACCGATAACTGTCTGTTGAACAAATGTTGGTGTGAACTAGTTAAATGTATAACTTATTTTATATCTTAACAAATAACATCTATAAAAGTTTTACGATAATATAATTCGTATGATCCTCTTTATTATTTTCTAAAGAACGCAAAATTTTCTTTAATTATTATTTTTTTTTTTTGTCATTCGAAACGAAATAATTTTCCAACAATAAAAATGAAAATGAAATGCCCTTTTTTCATTTTGATTGTTTTTATGAAATTTTTTTTTTGTCGTCGAAAATAATACGAACAAAAAATTTAAAGGGTGTAAAACTTCCAGGAATATCATCGCTTAAACCCAAAACATGAAAAAATTGTGAAGTAATTTTTTTGAAACTGCTGGTCCTTACCATGCCATGCCGACAAAAGGACCTAAAATTTATTGTATATATAAAAAAAAACAATTTCATTTTTCTCATATAATTCTATTTTTAAAAAAAAATAATAATAATTTTCCAATGATGGAAAATACAATAAATAAAAAGATGAAATGACAAATAAGACGCAAGATGGTAATATAAAATATTCTTGATCCTTTTTTTTAGACATTGAGTTTTTCAAAAAAGGAAAAACTGAAAATGAAATACAAAACACAAAAATAAGACAAATACTGGAAATATTTAACAAACTATCGAAACAAAATGACGAGAATAAAGAAAACTCTTCATATAACCTTTCCCAAATGGGAAACGAAACTTTTCATGTTTAATGTGTGTGTGTGTGTGTATATCCTCAACAAGCAAAAAAAAATTATTATTACATTTTGTGTACCCAAAAATATATGTTTTCCTTCATATTTTAAAGAAGAAAATAATAAATAAATAATCCCTTGAAAATACTGTCAATATTCGTTTGATAAACGAGGACAACAACAACAAAAAAAACAATATACTGATTATTGAGAAAGTGATTATGGTAATAAAGGGAAAATGTTAAGGGACAGTTTGTTTTTCCCAAAACGTAGAAAAGAAAACGAAATTAACACGATGACGAACACAAATGCACATAATAAACATTTGATTCGAAATTATTATCATGGGACGAGGATACACCAGTGAAGATCTAAAAGAGATAAAATATTATTGGTCGACTGAGTCCCTTTTATCAAATACACTTCTAGATTCTTTATTTAGAGTTTTTGATAATATTATGCTATTATCGAAATATTATAGATTTATAAGGACGATTTTGTAGCAAGTGTCAATCAAGGATATTGGGTGTTAGGGCTTTATATATAAGGGTTTATTGATAACCTTGAAGATAAAGGTGTATCTCAATTTGAGTATTTGTTTATAGTTATTGATAATATACTTAATCGGATATAGTATATAATATGTGTAAACAGAATCCGTAAAAAGGTGTCAGAAGTGGGACTTTGCAACGAAAAGGCATGGGGAAAGCCAACATAGCTAGAAAATGAGTTGCAGGGTCGTGATCTTTCCTTGGAAGGCAATACGACGCAGTTGTTTTTATGGTTACACTACAAAACTTGACTAATGGATCTAGAAGGCGTTGACGGCAATATTAAAAATATTCATCTTATGATAGAAATACAATTACCTATAGTATCAGTTGTAAAGGAGATCAATTCTAACTGAGAGATAAAGAGTGCCGAAGCACGACCAAGCAAGAGAAGTGCCACCTGCCACCGGACAAGCACAAAAGCTGATGTAACGAGAAAATACACTCCATCAAAGCTGTAAGTTTGATGTAAGAGACAAAGTTAAAAAATTCGAAGTTATGTATAGGAGAAATTCTTCTCAAATACTGAAAAAACTGCCCAACAGAGCTGTATAAAAACCATTGAAAACGAATATGCTGCC
Source organism: Tipula confusa (assembly GCA_963556175.1). Lineage (NCBI taxonomy): Eukaryota > Metazoa > Arthropoda > Insecta > Diptera > Tipulidae > Tipula > Tipula confusa. The sequence goes on along the minus strand of OY744476.1, from coordinate 19,728,971 downwards.
AAAGGATAAAAACAAATCCTAAGGCCTCTTTTAATGCGTTGGTCCTAGCCTTGCTGTTTCAGGAAACAGATTTTGCTACAAATTGTACCCGCTGCAGTAAAAACGAAACTCGCAACTACAACATGGAACCTTTAAACCCACAATCACTATTTACTAACGAAGCTTCAAGCACTTAAGGTCAATTTAGAGCCGAATATTTTAACCCAAATTTACCAAAATATACAAGGCTAAAGACTGTCAAAATTTAAATTTTTTTCGAAAAAATTATGAATTTTTTTTACGGAAGTTTAACCATCTGAAATCGTCGAAACAGCCTTATAGAACCATAAAACCTACATTCTATCATTATTACGAAGCTACAGGGAGTTAATTGAAAATTTAAAATTTTAACCCAAATTTTTCAAAATTAAAATTTGGACTATCAAAATTTGGATTTTTTTTTCGACAAAACAAGAACTTTTATATCGGAAGACTAGCCATCTAAGATCGTTCACTAAGATATGTATACAAATCGTCCTATCCACAGCCAAATTTTGAGGGAGTTGGAGTGGATAAATGGATAATCCCATGTCCAGGAGTTATGCTAAATTCAGTTGTGGAACAAGAAATAACGACAATCGCGCGGCAAGTTTACTGCAATGGTCTTGTCCATGTCTTGATTAACTGTGGATGCCTTTATCAACTACCGCATATAAGTTCCTATAATTCAAGGTACCAGAGGGGAAAAATACTCGCTTAAAACCGATCATAAAAGGTGGTTATTGCATAACAACGCCAATGGAACATCCAAGAGGCCGTGTGCTATTTCATTTTTAAGAATAAGCTTTACGTAAGACAGAAAGAGAACAAATAACAGGGATGAGAGTCGATTAAAATACTTTACAATTGCACCAATTGTCATACGGAATGGAGGAAAGATTTAACAGAACATTAGAAGAGAATATACGGAAAGAAGTAAACAGCAACTAGTATAACTGAGGAAAGATGACAACATGATTTGATTATGTAGTACAAACCAATAAATTTGATAAAATATTTGCCATTTTTAATAAAGATTGAAGATTTTATTTGCGATTTTACTGGGGAGGCTTTTACTATTTGGTCGCCAATCAAGAAAAACTAGCTAATCAAGAAAAAATACGTAAACTTAAATTAAAGTTTTATTTATCATTTACCATAAGTCAGATTGGCCGAGCGGTCTAAGGCGCCAGATTTAAGCTCTGGTTCCCGAGAGGGAGCGTGGGTTCGAACCCCACATCTGACATGTACTTTTTTTTCTATTTTATTTTTTATAGATTACAAAATTTGTACACGTATTCCATGTCGTAAGTAGTCACGTGCTACCTTTACACGTGTTTCACTTAAAATAATCCTAACTGTTAAATTCATACCGATCCATTATGTATTACCCAAGTTTCATGCATAAATAGCCACATTAAATAAAGATGTGTGTATTTTGTGTTTTATGTACACACATAACCCTACTCCTAAAAGGTCCTTATGTTTTATTTTTTAACAATAAATCAAACATAATAAGCTAATAAAACTAAACAAATAATAAAAACTATATCTCATTGTATATGGAATACTTTTTAATGCTCAAATCGTAAATTTATTCATAGTTCCACGAAAATTGGAGTCACGATCGGAAGTTGAGGATTATTATTGACAGACTTAATTGCGTTTAGTTGACCGGCGACATACATCAATTGACAGTCCTAATATAAATAAATAAAAAACCGACGAATTTTCGCTATTTCCTTTTTTCGTTCAACACAAGTTTATTTCCCCTAAGTATTTAGTACTAAAAAAATCTGTTTGTGCTACAAATCAATAGATGGCATTTCAACAAAATAAAACAATTTTGCTTATACATTTATAAAATTGATGTTTTTATCAGAAAAACAAATCATAATATGTAAATATATTTATTAAACAATCAAAATAATTACTATGTAATATATTATACACTTTAACTCATCATAATAATTATATTTGTAGAAATATAGCGCGAATTTTGTTTTAGAACATATAGAAAACCAAAATTTAATGCCATACCATATAGTAAAAAAGAACAAATAATATTATTACACTATATGTACATACAATATGTAATGAGATGATATATTAGGTTTAAAAAAATTATAGGCTTAACTTTTGTGACATAGCAGACGAATATTTAAATGTTTTTGATATATGATTTTCGCATTTATGAGGCTGCGGTTAAAAAATTTTAGTACAGATTTTAAAACGATACGAAATATGATTTAGACGAGACTAAGGTATACGAAAAGGCACAACTAAATCCTCCGTATGCTGGATTTTAATGTCATTTACTGCATTCGAAGCAACATGAACAACAGTTTTCATCTGGAAAGATAAATTAAAAGTTAATAAATACTACATAAAAATTAAAGCTCTTAATGCTTATTTAGTATAGACACAAACCATATTGTAATCATCTGTTGATATCGGATTTGCTGCCAAATTCAATTCAGGGTTTGGTATATCCTGTAACAAACCACTCGGCTCATTACTCGTATGTCCTATATTATTCCATTGCTGTGCTAATCTATTTGAATATATTTTCACCCTATCGCTATATTCCTGTGGCTCTAAATTATGTGAATCCATCGATGCCACATCGATTATATTAGTTGCCGTTTCTTGTACAATTCGACTTAATGCATTCTGTTCATCTCGTTTCGGTAACGAATTTGGATATTCATTTATAAAATCATCACTATTAGTGCGTCGCACAGCTGGACTATTACTAACTGGATCAGCTAGTAAATGTGTTCGTTCGTTTGGTTCATTTCCCTAAAACAAAAACAACAAAATATTTAATACGCAATTTCAAATTGTCAATAAAATAAAAACTGGGCGTTTTGTTACGTGCCCACATAGGAATGTCACTATGGTACCTGATTTGTTGCATCTTCTCTACACTCAAAACAACATCCGATACGTTTGACATAATCTAGTACAACTCGAAATTGATTCATTTATAACAAACACAAGGACACAAATAAACGTAGATAAATATTACGAACAAACTTAATTCCTATTGAAATTTTGTAAATTAACAAAATCAAAATAAAAAAACGAAAAAACGAAAAAATTTTACAAAAAGCGATTTTCGTTTTCTTCTGTGATTAGCACAAAATTGTGGTGAAGAAAAACAATACGAAACGTCAAAAGTATTAAAAAAATTTGACATTCATGTATTTGGTTGCAAACAGTAGTTTTTAATGTCGTATTCGATTTGGAAACGAACATAAAAGAATGATGCGTGTTAAACAGGGTGCTGAAATGTGCTATATAATGCATATTCAAATAACTTGTAATATTTCAAAATCCGTATAAACTACGATATTACGACTTTCGAAAGTTTCATAGTCAAAATTATCAGCTATATTTTAAATTAAAAAAATAAATAGCTAAACGACTTTGTTTCTGAGATAAATAACAGTCAACTTAATTTTGAGACAATTTTTCGTTATTTCTAGTTTAACAGCAATGATTTTAATTGTCTCCGCTCAAGAACATACACAATTGTACTTAGGCATCACCAGATGGCAGAAGAATGTGAGAACAACATTTAAAACCAAACCAGCAGCTGTGAAGCATATAAAAATAACCTATTGAAAAGAAACCACTTCATAGTAACGCACTAAGTCTCTATTTAAGAGAAAATACCGAGAAGCCATTGAAAATAGCAAAATATTACATAACAAAAGTTCTCGAGCCTGAGAGAAGTCTAGTCTTCCTTTAAACGAGTCAGGTTTTCCTGACATAATAAGGAAACCTATCGCCCAATATAACACAAAGAACCAAATCAATCACACTACTAGTTCTTGATTGAAGCCTTCTAATATCAGCATTTACTTTCACGTAAGGTTGAAAGGCACCCCAATTGTGATCAATTGTAAATGTCAGATGCTCTCTGAAGTCTAACTAATTTCGGCCTTCTAAGATGGTTAGTTCTAAAAGAAAGGTTATGATGAACCATACAAAAATATTGGGTGCTTATTAATTAACTAATTGAGACACCCAAAACTACGGTGCATTGTTCACTGCTGTGCTCTAAACAAAGTTTACAAAATCAGTTTAACAAGGTTTAGAAATGAACATCGATATGATAAATGCGTAGTTTGATTCCAAAACCAACTCGGATTGGCACGTGGTGCACTTTTTATCCTATGGCGTACTAAACTTTTAGCTAACAGGAACGCTAGCAACTTAAGAACAGTAGAACGAGAAAATTAGTACCATTGTCACAATCATCAGAGTAGTAGCTATCACAAGAGCAAGTTCAAATATCCAGAGACCCTTACGTTCCAAGTCATAATTTTTTATTCTAGCTGGAACCAATTTCTAAAAACAATCACAGATTAAAATTAAAAATTGGCCACAAGGCCACTGGAATCATCTGGAATTGCTGTCATATTCGTGATAATATTTAATTTTTTTAGCATCATCTGCTACATTGTCGGCTAACGGAACATAGTACCACTCAGGTGTGTTTATCAACTCCTGACTTTAACCGACTCTTTGAGCGATGAAAACTTTAAATCGTTTAGCATGTGACTTTATCCAACATAGAATATTTTAGAATCAGTCCAAAAATATGTTGAATGATTCAATGATGAGATTAAGCGATTTCTTTTAAAAGATGTAGCCAAACTGGTACCCAAAGCAGCTTGTAATTCGAGTCTTGAAATAGATATGGGTTTCAGGGATGGAATGCATTATTTTGCATTAAAACACTGTACGTTGTCTCTGATTTTGAACCGCAAAAATGCAACTGGCGCAAACGCGTCTTAAAGTCGCTCTATTTGTTCAATGTGTAGCTTCCAAAATAGCTGTTGAATTGGAAACCCGAACACTGACCACAAAGAGATCCGAAAAAACCAACTGGATGTTTAGTAAGTTTATCATGATATTCAGTAGTGAGTTATACAAGTCAGGCCCAGAAAATAAAAAATCATTCAAACATTTACCATTGGAGTTACATGCAGCATCAAACAATACCATGATTTTGGATTCAAAAACTAATATCTGGGGATTATTTTTTTAAATATCTTTTGTCTATGTACTCGTTGATTTTCCAGAAAATACCACACCCTAAATTCTATTACCATCTACACATTGAATTTTATTGTTAAGGATTTCGTTACATCGTTTGCCATTTAGAGATAGTCCAAGCTTTGTTTCAGATTTTGTTCCACTTGATTCAAACTTCCATTATCATTTTACCATTTTGTTTAAAACTTTGACGTTATCTCTATTCGTTTGGCATTTGTTAGTCGGGAACACGTGACAAGTATAATCCAAATCGTTGTTTAATTCATAAATATTTCAATGGGCCACCAAACTGATAACTGGATGATTGTAGGCACGATTTATTGTTTTATGGCATTGACTATCAGAATTACTGGTTTTCCCCAAACCGACAGATAAATTTCAAAATTTTGACTTGTGTGCTTTTTATGCTTGTATAGACTTCAAAATACTGGAGTGTGAAATACTAAGTGTGACTACTCTAACAAAGCCATCCTATCCTGGTTATAGCTAAATGAATACCAGTGCCCAGTGCGTGAGAGGTAATTGTACATCTTTTATATATTTTTTAGGATTACTAGTATTGGTCTTTATTGTAGCCGTAAGAGATAATCCGTATTCCATTTTTTCCAACAGACACAGTATGGACAGCAAATTCCATCTTGTAACTGTGTGGATATCCTCAATATCAGGTTAAAGCATTGATTGATGGCCCACCTTCTTATCAGGAATTATGTCAGAATTAAAAACCCGTCGTAATCTGAGTCATTTGAGAGAGGAGCTAATGCCCTAGGTTTTAAGCATGCCTTTTTATGAGCCAGAAGTGTTAAGAGCTCAAAGGTTAATGATGTATTAGTTCTAATGACTTTGCGATAGGTTTTAGTTTTACCGCGCTGCTCCATCTTTCTTGTAGTCTGAGATGAACAGTTCTATCTGTTTTGTCTTTTGAGTGTGTTTTTTGAGTGATATAAGAGGTTCTCGTATCAAGGAACTTATTGGTTATATTCGGTTATATTTCAAACCAATCCTTTGTGAGTTTCATTGTTGATTTGTTTTCATAATGCTACTGCTAACCAGATTTTGATATTGTGTTTTCTCGTCTTTTTTATCGGATCTTCACAGTTAAAACTTAGGATCGTTGTTCTGTGATCCCTGATTTGCCTATTTGACAACTGCTATCGTATATATGCAGCTATCAATCGCTAATAACTGCTTACGAACTTGACAGCAGAGTCAAGTCAAGACAGCCAGTTGGTAGTTTGGACCTACATTTTTCTCATAAGGTCACAGAATGGTTAAAGTCATATAATTCGGCAATTCTCTACCAATCTCTAATGTATAGTACTGTATAGCTTTAAGTCATATGACCTTCACTTTTCGGGGCCCGATTTTCATGGAGAGTAAAGAATTCCCAGCGATACTCTATCATTCCTGATATAGTATCATCAAACGGACCTAGTTTTCTTAGCGACTGCACATTCCACGTACCAATCCCAAACCGAATTTTAAGCTGGATACCAGTTTAATTTTGGTGGCATCCATTTTCAGCTGTATGCATTCGAGTACCGCCAGACTACAGAGGCTATAAACATACTACTTTTATTGTCACAATATTATATTCAACAAACTAAACATTTGTTGACCATTGCTAATGAAAAATAAAAATAAAATCATTTTGTCACGTCCATTAAATTTCTGTACCACCCTGTTATATATAAAAAAAAATTGAGACCGCAACCAATTTTTCGTACTGTCAAACAGAAAAAGTCAACATTCCACATCAGTCTCGTCTCTTGTATAATTTTGTTCGTAATTTTGGTGACTCGATTTAAATAACAAAACTAAATTGAATTAAATGTAATACGTACGCATATTATAAATAAATATACCGTCTACATTTTATCTAACCTAATAAAATGTTTTGTTGTCTTGATCTGTAAGTATTACTAGTTTAAAACGAATATTTCGTCAGCTTTGTCTGTGTTATTATTTTGATTTACTTCTAGATGTCTTGTTCAACTTGCCGTATTTCTGGTAATATTCGTTATACTGTATGCTGTAAATAGCTACCTGAAACATGTTATAACGAAGAAAAAATCGAAACGATGTGAAACGGAAAACCGTCAAGTGATTGGAATTTTTCATCCGTACTGTAATGCCGGTGGTGGTGGTGAACGTGTACTTTGGGTGGCAATTCGGGCATTACAATCAAAATATAGTACTAAGAAAATTATTGTCTATACCGGTGATTGTGATGCAAGCAAAGAAATCATTTTGCAAAAAGCTAAAAATACATTTAACGTTGAAGTCGATCAAACAAATGTAGAATTCGTCTATTTAACAAAACGAAAATGGGTTGAAGCCTCGCAATACCCACATTTCACATTGATACTTCAAAGTTTAGGTTCCATTGTGCTAGGAATTGAGGCGCTATTTAAATATCCACCCGATATATTTCTCGACACGATGGGCTATGCATTTGTGTTGCCGGTATTTCGATTTATTGGTAATTGTAAGACGGGTTGTTATGTACATTATCCCACAATAAGTACTGATATGTTGAAACGAGTTCAAAATCGTATAGCAGCGCATAATAACGATAGTACTGTAGTTCGTAATCCATTTTTAACGTGGCTTAAATTGGTGTATTATCGGATTTTTGCAAAGGTAGGTAATAAACATAATTGCGACATCTATATTCCGGGTTTAAAATCATTCATCTAAGACACATTTTTATAACAGTTTTATTATTTTTATTACAGTGTTACAGTGTGGTTGGAAGAAATGCTGATACAATTATGGTAAATTCGTCGTGGACCGAGAATCACATCGTATCGCTATGGGATGTTCCATTTAAAACGCATCGTGTTTATCCGCCGTGTGAAGTTAATCATTTAAAATCATTAGCATCAACGGCGACGGATGATAGAATAATTATAATGTCGGTGGGACAATTTCGCCCCGAAAAGGATCATCCACTTCAGCTACAAGCTCTCTACGAATTACGCACAATGCTGCAAAACGATGAAAATCTATGGAACTCAATTCGACTAGTCATTGTAGGATCATGTCGTAATGCCGAAGATACCGAACGGATGAATAATATAAAAGATTTGAGTAGACATCTTGCCCTCGAAAATAATGTCGAATTTAAAGTGAACGTAAGTCACCAGGAGTTGATTCAATTGTATCAGGTCGCATCAATTGGTATACATACAATGTGGAATGAACATTTTGGCATTGGTATCGTTGAATTAATGGCCGCCGGACTGATTATGATCGCTCATCGTTCGGGTGGACCTCTTATGGACATAATCGAAACGTCAGAAGGAAGTCGTACCGGGTATCTAGCTGTAGAGGCTAGTGAATATGCAAAGTGTATTACATACATCCTATACAATTCCAAACGACAAAATCAACAAACGCGAAATGCAGCGCGTGCATCGGTCGATCGATTTTCCGAACGAGAATTCAAAACGAATTTTTTGCGTGCTATGAGTCCTATACTCGAAGATAATTAGATTCAAATATACAATTTGCTTTATAACTGTTAATATGTAGAAAAGGTATTTGACAATGGGAAAAGCTTTAAACCAAAAAATTTTTTGTTTAAAATCCATAAAATGCAAATAGTTCAATATTTACATTTCGACTTAGTAGTTTTAACTTTTTTAGTAAATATTCTGTTAAATTAAAAATTACAGAAAAAAAAACAATTTTAAATTTAATTATTAAGTTATGATAAATACAACAACAAAAAAAAAACGAAAGCAAAAATTTTCAATTTAAGTTTTCTAATTTTATTCTATCGTTTGGTCATGGTTGGTGAAATTTAATTTATCGAAATATTTTACAAGTGGATTTTTTAATTTTGCAGACTTTTTTTTTTGGTAGCTAAGAAGGGGAAAACATAATGATGTGTGTAGATGCTGTACACTTGTCTATTGCATACAGAAAATATTATGTTAACCTATTGTTGGTCATGGAATTCGGTTTTCGTAACAGAGTTGTGTTTTCAGGACAATGACATCCGTATGTAATACGCCCTTTTAAACATTGTCCTAATCACACAAAAAGTCAGAGATAAGAAATAAAAATATACTATATATATAAGATACAATTCAAATATTGAAAGAAAAGTAATAAAAATTTTTAGATATGGGGCCTAAGTTACACTTAAGAGGAATCAATATAAGAAAGACCCATGTCAAGGAACACAGGTAAATTATAATTCAATTAAAATAAGGGAATGTCCTCTTATCTATGTATATATTTATGTAAAGAAAATAACAAAATATTAGGGTCCTTGAATAAAATTAGAATTTGTTCCTGAACAAATTTTTAGATTTTTATTTTTATTTCCAAAAAGAGATATAAACCGTGACTTAGTCCAATCATCAAATTAATCAGTGATTTATAATATGTTCAGGCCGAATTGGTAACTAGGATTAAGGAAATGCATTATGCACCATCAGAGGCTTGCAAGCTTCTCTGCTGTGTGGAAGTCACATCCATTGAAACCCCCACCTACCGTTCAGGCCTTGAACCTTTACGGAAACGCTTATAGCATTACATCGGGAGGTAGCCTTTTTATTCGTCACAAAAGGGTGCGATCTTTTTATCTAACCTATCTCTTTACTTATCTTTAGTTCGCTAGTTGCCTGCATCTAAGTCAACTTTTTTCTTTCGTAGCACGTTGGGGACATCTCTCGTTTTTGTGGTATCCAATCAAGGTCTTGTCTGCTTCTCCGTAGATACACTGAGGGCTTGTTGTTTCCCCACTCTACACAAGTAGTTTGCAAAGTAGCCAAGTCCGCTCAGAACCGCCGGTTCTGATCTCCATTTCAAATCGCATCAGCAGTAGGTTTGGGATACGCATTCCAAGTTATTATAACGGTCTCATTTTTTACAGTTGCTAATAGGGACATTCCATATCATCCATCCACTGAGTCACCCTTCTCCCCACCTGTTTTTTTAGGTAGAGTCGGAAATTTTCAAAGACCTACGAGAGACCATACAAATTTTGTCGGATTCTTATCAACAAAATCCTTATCCCCAATTTTTTTTGCCATTTGGCTCAAACTGCCATCATTTTTAATTATTCCTGCCTAATCCTCTCTAAGCGTCGTAGTTTGTTCATTATTTTTGCCGTCATAGTACATGTGGAGAATCATCATGCTCGAAGTTATACAGATAATCACGAAAACAACCATGCCCAATTAGAACCTGATTCAGGTAGAAATCCACCTCTCCATATGTCATATTTGTTTCCTATTTGTCCATTTATTCACCGAAAAGATTAGTCGAAAAGTATAACGTTCTTTCGGCAAATGGTCCCATCGCATTTGCCACTCGTTCACAGTTTTCGAATGATTCTTATTACGATTTTTCGTTTTGTTCCCATCCCTAAGGTGGTAATAACTAGTTAGACGCTCCTAGGCATAAACCCACTGGCAGCACTCTCTTACATTCTAGGTTCATATCTCATCCATCTCTTCTCAGTTTAGCTCTCACAACAACTGCCACATCATCCGCCAAACGGACAACTTCGGCTTCTTCTCTTATAAGCAGTTTCTACTCAATGTAGCTTGCCCCAAGGATCCCGGTCTACCTCTTTGTAGCACTCCAAAAAATGAAATAGTTATTTGTTAATTTTATTACAATATTTTTAAACTGTGTGTACAAAAAAGTCCTAATTTTAGTACATTATTATTATGAATGTAATCGTGTTGCCAAATGGAAGAAATTTGGTACAACGAAAAATAAGATTAAAAAAAAAACAATTGAATTTGAAAGAGCAGAGTGAGTGGACGTGATGCCACAACTAAAAGAAATAAAATAAAAAATGTAGAATTGAAATTAAATATATATATGTAAAAGAAAAGTAAAATCTTATTAAATATTTTATTTGTTTTAAAAAAATCATACAAACAATGTTTTAATGTGAAAGAAACACGGAAAGTAAAGAAAAGAAAATTATCTGTGAACAAGAAGAGTCACATCTTCCCACAATTCTTGAAAGCATCGCTGTCTGCTTGTTTTGATGGAATACTTACGTACTTGTCGGCTATTGCCGTGGACCACCAGTACACAAAAACCTTCCAGCTATTTATTGATCTCTGTGGAAATGCTGCAAGCCAAGCCAATTTAATGCAATCTGAGACACCTGATTTGTCAGTTCCTAAAAGAACTCCTTTTTCCAACATGAAAATTAAAAGCTAGTCGTCAAACATTTTATGTTTCCAGCCATTGAAAGTGTTAACAACACTCAGAAGGAGGTGTTACCAACATTCAGCAATATGGCCTAGATATTAAAATCGCCCCCAATCGACAAAGCAAATTATGATTACGTGCGTCAATTATATCAGGTAACCCAGAGAGACTTTGAAATCTTCTATGGTTGCACTGGGGTGAGAAAGCAGCTATAGATATGAATACCATCGAGCTTATATCTTACAAAACTAGATTCAGCATCGCTATTATATTTATTAAACTATACCCACACTCCAAAGACTCAAACAGCAGCGCGATGTGCATTTCGTTGCTCTCTGCTGTTTACATTCAATAGTGTCACTTTATGTTGTATGTTTGATTCGAGTATTTATTTTCTTATGACCTCCTTTATCTCTTCTGGCGTGGTTAAGCAGCCCATGTGATTTCGATTGTGCTCTTCGGTTCCAGACTATGTACGCTAGCTTTACTCCTGATAATAGTTGTGAGAATGCCTCTAAAGACTTTTTTACCTTCAATATTATAGTATAATTTACTTTTTGGTTTGTCGTAGATATCGTACTTATTTTGCCATTACTCTCTTCTGGATTTGGCTCGCTTTTTATTTCTTTATAAGTCGTTTCCGACTCGGCTTATGATTCCGATTGCACCCTTTTCGATTTGATTGGATCTCGTCCTTATCTTGCTCTTTTTTCGCGAACTTCAATATAGATTTCTGGGTTCTTTTTACCTTTTTTTTGTTTTCCTTCTTTTGTTTTTATTTTAGAGCCCGGGCACATCTTCATTTGAGCATAGAGATTATGTCTATAGCATCATCCAATTTGCAGAAGCTATTTTTGACTCCTGCGTGTGTTGTTTTGTTTCCCTGTTGCCATTTTCGTTTCTGCAAGAATTCAGAAAAGAGAGCTTATCACCAAAATGAAGAAATTACTTCAGAGCAATCATATTAAAGAGACAAACGAAGAAGATAAAATACTGACAAAACAATCGATTTGCGCCAATAATGGAGGAAACGAGATAGTAGTAGATGCTGATATCGAACAAGAAGAAGAAGCTGCAAAATCAAAAGAAGAAATAAGGAAGGTTAGTAACGCATTCGAATGTCTCTTAATGCATGATTCATGAGATCTTTTGTGGACACAAAGTATATTATTCTTTAGCCATTATCGGTTGCTAGTTCGCTAGTGATCGCTTATTTACCTATATTAACGGTTATTGTGTATTGTTCAGAAGGTGGTCTGATCGTCCGATGTCTCTAAAGTAATTAACCTCGCAGACTGGATATTTCGCAACTGGGGTTGGCTTATTTTGATTAAACAATCCCAATAACGGGTAATGATCGGTGGTGCTGCAGAAATTTGAGATCTCGCATTCACAAACTTTTGAAATTTTTTAATCCCAGATCTGTCGTTGACATCATGATGACAGAATATGGTACCAATACTGTAAGGCGACGCATAACAAATGACTAGAGTAGCTTTAATTCGTAGAACTAATACATTTAGTCAAACTTTTTCTGGGGTTCCTTTCTCCACATCCCATTCTTCATCGCAGAACCTTATTTATATATTATGCCTAGCGAGCCCTTGCTCGTTTCATCCAAAGGTAACGATAGAATTAAACAATGACAGTACTAAATAATAAATTGTAGCATGATCACTCGTAATGCGGTTTTATGTTAACAGACAGTGGTAGGTAAACTTGAGCCAAATCTTATTTGACGAAGACTTTACCTTCATAAAGTTGTGAAAGTAGCATCCTGATGGCAGGGATCTTAAAACAGTAAGGTTTCAAGCCAAAATTATGAGAGTAGACCAGGGGGAATACTTCACTGTAAATATAACCATCTATTCTACTGGGCGATCAATCTGTGCGTAAACTGGCAATAATCGAATAGGACAAACATTGTCGTCGATTCGAAGTGATACGGATGAAGTCAAACGGATCAGTTTTTCTTAGCGATGACACGTTCCACGTGATAAACTTAAACCACATGTCCTTCGCGGTTAATTTCACATTCTACAGTACAACGTCATTAGCAAAATCGAGGACGCACGAATACCGTTTCGCTTTATTTAAATATGCATCTGTACAGTGCATTGCTCCCCAGCCAGTCTGTACTGACATGGACGATGGTTCGGCTCATAGATTTTCTACTCCAACAGCGGGTCATAGTTGTAAATATTTTTTACGCTTCTCGACCGCAGGGGCCAAAATGTTGATTTTTTATAAAACTGAACTTAGTTGTTGTATTCTTAATAAATCCAAACGGAAAATAGAAAATTAAATTGAGATATGAGTTCATCGTTAAAGCTTATATCCGAGTACTGTTAGAATTGATTGACCTTTCGCTTTCATCGTATTGCTTAAATCCATCCGCAATATATCATACGCTTCAATATGCTATTCTTAGAAATTTTGATGAGTTTTTCCATCATTTTTATTTTCGGTAAATTTAAATATTGCCTGGAACTCTAATATTATATTCAAAAAATAAAACAAAGTATAACAAAATAAACAACAATAGCGAATGCCAAACAAGAAGTCTTCTCGGAAATTGTAACTTATAATTTAAGGCCAAAGCGTGTAAAAGTTATGTACGCAGCCATGTAAATATTGTTGAAAACGTTTTGATTTAACAAGACAAGTAATGCGCCTGAATGAAGGCATTTAAATTTGTACTTGTGGTTGGATTCGGTTGATTGTAATTTTAATCAGAAGCTCTCTAGGTCATTATAATTTCTATATATTTTCATAAAATATTTCATAAATTAGTGAAAAACCAGGTGCGAATAATAGATACCAAAAATGCAAGCCATTTCAGTCGGATAGTAAGGGGTAGCCCAGATATTATCTGGAATAATTTTTTCCTTGTTCGTTTCACTCAATGCACTTTGACAGTGCTTATTATAATAGCATTTAAAGTATTAAGCCCAAGAATATTCCATCGTTGGCCGGATGGCACCACTTGGAAGTATGCTAGATTCTATAGATACAAGGTGGTTTCTACATAATTACAAAAATGGAGTATAAACCATAATATAGTCGTGGCTATAGGCAATTAACCTCTACCCTATTGAAACACACCCAACACCCAATAAACATATTTAGGATTTTAATTGGTAGTACATACTCGATTTTTTTTGTCAACAAGCTGGCTACTAATGTTAATCTGGATCTATATCGTTCAAGCTCCCTTGTTTTAAATATAGCTATGTACATATAAATTCTCGATTGATGTAAACTATGTACAATGTTCACACTAAACATAAACGTGACGAAATATTTTTTTTTATCTAACTTAATTTTCACACATCCACTTTACTTCGCTTCTGGCACAAAAAAAAAAAAATCAATCTCCTATAAATAATTTAAAAATCTAATTTCATTGAATTTCCGGCAAAAATCTCTTATTTTCTTCTATTTATTTTTTTTATTTTTTTTAATTCTTCGGTACATACATAAACCCATCATACAACAGCAGTATCCGTGTATAAAGGGTGTCCCAAAAATTAACACAATAAGTATTTTGTTTAGAAACACAGTTTTTTTTACAGGTAAGTTAAGTAGACAAGTAGCAAATATTTGCCGTTAATACTAATTTGAGGTTAAATTTAATGATTCCACAGGGTAATTAACAAGATCCTAGAAAGCCGGATTTCCATATCAAAATTCCTGATTTTTTTAAGAAATCTAAATTTAGACAAACTGTATAGCTTATTTGAGAAAATTGGGACTAAAATAGATCATTTTCTTTTGGCTTCCAATTACTGTTAGTCCGTCAATAATGAGCTGAGGGTGGATTTTATGGTTCCACTGGGTAGTTAAAACGGTTTTAGAAAGTCGAGCTTTCATAAAAAATTCCGGATAAGCAATCCAAATTTAGACAATACAGCCTTGAATATTTGAGAAAATATGGTCTAAAAGTTACTGTTATTTCGTTAATAATGAGTCACCCAGATATATTTTTTTGTTGGCAGTACCTTACCGTACATAGCGCAAAAAATAAACCTTGCGTGAATTCTAGGCCACCCTTTATATATACAGATACACGAAACTAGCATAGAAAACATGAATGGAAGTGGTTTTAAAGTTAACGATAAATATTTGTACTTTATTCTTTCTACATCTAAACAATTTTCCTCGAATTTTTTTTAACCATTTTCTGCTGCTGGTATGTATACAAATTTTCTAATTTATTTATTATTTGTGTGTATATAATAAAATTACAAAAAATAAAAATTAAGCATAGAAATATGGTTTCGCTTCGTCCCAAACCAAATTATATACACATACCCGTACATACATATATCTATTTATGGTGTTGTTTCCCTAACAGCACCATCTTAAGCAAGCAATTCATATATATTTTTGATTACTCAATTATTGTTTGCATACTTATATATTCAATAAACTCGTATTAGATTCATTATACGAGTATGTTGTATAGATAAAACCAAATAAAAAAAAATGTTAAGACATTTAGAAGAATCCTTTAATATGTATACCCTTATATGGCTGGTGTATGATAAGAATAATAACAACTACAACAACCTACACAACATGCGGATGTAAATACATACCGAAACACATTAAATTTTATCGATAATTTTCAAAGGGCATTAAGCAATTTTATATATTAAAACCTAGATGAAACCCCATGGAAACCCATATTATGTTATTGGATCATCCATTCTAAATTATCAATATTATTTATTAAACGAAAATAGGAGCTCGGTCATATTTCCCCTATAACTATAATTATATGTGTGTGTGTATGTACAGCAATCCTCCGTTTTACGGACCGAATAGACGTTCATCAAATACCGAATATGATATCAGTTTTACTTTCAAAACTCCTTCAGCTCACGATTTATTTCCTTGTAGCACAGAAGGGCATTATCAGTTTGTCTAGACATTTTCAATCTTTTTCATAAATGGATCATTCTCGAAAAAAAATACTTTTTCTCTTATCAGTGTTGATATTTCTCAAAAATGCGTGTTACCATTCAGTCAATTTTATTTGAGTGCCAAAAATTCCAAGTAGTGATTTAATAATATTTTTGAAAGCCCAGGAACATTCTAAATCGATGGTTGGAACTGGTAATTTATGACTACCTGCAGCATTTCGTCTAACATAAAGCGTAATACAATTCGTTGCTGCCTTGAATCCTGAATAGTGCTTTGAGCTTTTTTAGTTAGTCTGAAATATTCCACAATTTTGACAGGCTAGTTATCAACCATTTCAAGAAATTTTCGAACAGTTAATGAAATGTTCTAGAATTTAGGCATTCTGACTATTATGCATTTTTAATTTTATAAACTTTTGAAGCTTTATTTAAAATCTTGGAGATATTCCATGATTTAGGCAGGCTGTTTATGAATTTTTAAAACTTTTAAAATTTTCCGAAATATTTCATAATTTTTGCAGGTAATTTAAAATTTTTTGGAGTTTTAATTTTCCGGAAAACTTTACTATGTTGGCTTAACTTATTTTAAGAATTTCTGGAGTTTTTTCAATTGACCGCAGTATTAAAACAAAAAATTGTATGCTGACCATCGTACATTTAAAAAATTTTTAAAATTTAAAAAATTTTCCGAAATTTTTCATAATTTTGACATCATAACTACTCAGTTCGTATTTTAAGAATTTCTTGAGTTTTTTTTTAAGTTTTAAAAATATTTCATAATTTTGGCAGGCTAATCATCATGCATTTTATGGAGTTTTATAGCGTTCATTATTTATACGTAATAATCTAAAATATTGACAGACTAATCGTCATTTCACTATTTTGATTGGCTAACAACCATACTTTAACTGTCCGAATATTTCTTGATTTTGACAGATGCGTTCTCCATGCATTTTATAAATTATTGAAGTTGATTCGACACTTTTAAACATTCCTTCCAAAATAGGCTACTAATAAATTTTGGAAACTTTTTTAATTTCACAAAATATTCCACAATTTTGACAAGCTAACCATAGCTGTCTGACATATTCCCAACTTTGACAGGATAACCATCACGTATTTTCTAAATTTTTGGAGCTTTTTTAAATATTTAAAAATGTTGTGTTTTATGAATTTTGGAAGTTGTTTTAATTTTTCGAAATATTCCACAATTTTGTCAAGCTTACCACAACGAATTTTAAGAATTTCAGGAGTTGTATAAATGTTTGGAATTTTGTACAATTTTGACAGGCTAACTGTCATGCATTTCATGATTTTTCAGAAGTTTTGTACTTTTTTCAAATTTTTCATTATTTTGACAGGCTAACTCGCACGTATTTTAATTATTTCTGGAGCTTTTTAAACTGTTCGAAAAATCTTAAAATTTTGGCATGCTATTATGCATTTTATGAATTTTTTATGTTTTTTTAATTCGCTGATATTTTCCATAATTTTGGCGGGTATTAATGAATTTTAAGAACTTGTTTTTGCCACAAATTAGATCATCATGCATTTTATGAATTCGTGGAGCTTATTTAATTCTTTGAAGTATTTAAAATTTTAGCAGGCTTTTTGTGAATTTTTCAAATTTTCTTGCCACAATTTAGATAGGTTTACCATCACATATTTTAATAATTCTGAATCTTTTTAAATGGACTAAAATATTCCACAATTTTGATAGGCTAACTATCATATTTTTTAAAATTTGTGGAGATGCAATATTACCCAATTTTGGTATGATAACCGCATTACGCATTTTATGAGTTTTTAGAGCTTTTTTTACTGAATGTAATGTTCCGAAATTTTCACAGTCTAACCATCAATAACTTTATGAATTTTGAAATATTCCACAATTTTGACAGGTTAACCATTAATAATTTTATTAAATTCTAAAGCTTTTTTAACAGTTCCAAATTATTTTTTAATTTCTGTTAGCTAACCATTGTATATTTTATGAATATTTAGAATTTTAAAAATCCAAAATAATCCACAATTTTGGCACGCTAATTATCACGTATTTCAAAAATTTCTGGAGCTTTATAAAGTTTTTTATTCCCTAAATATTTCAAAAGTTTGGCAGACTAACCATCATGCATATTATGAGTTTTCAGAATTTTAAAATTTTTGGAGCTTTTTTAATAATACGAAATATTCTATAATTTTTACAGTCTAACCACCAAACATTTGAATTGAAAAGTAGTCCATAATTTTGACAGGTTAACATTATCAAATATTTTATAAATTTCTGGAGCTTTTATTTAAAATATTCAAAAATTTTGTCAGGCATAATAACGATCATGCATTTTATGAATTTTTGGTGCTTATTTAACTGTCTGAAATATTTTACAATTTTTGTAAGCTATCCATCGTACATTTTATGAGTTTTTAGAATTTTAAAACTCTGAAATATTTCACATTTTTGACAGACTTACCATCACGTATTTTAAGAAATTATTGAGCTTTTTAAATTTTCCTAAAAATTTCAGAATTTGGACAGGCATAATGCATTTTTAGAATATTTCAAAACTTTGGCAGGCGAACCATCATGCGTTTTATGAATTTTTGCAACTTTTCTAACTGTCCAAAATATTCCACAAATTTGACAAACATTTTATGAATTTTAAGTGCTATTTGAAGTTTTCGAAATATTTCTTATATTAGAAATGCTAAACGTCATTCAATTAACGAATATCTGAAGCATTTTTAACTGTCCGGAATATTACGCACATTTAGCAGGTTAACTATCATGCGTTTGCAGTTTTTTAATTTATTGAAATATTTCATAATTTAGACAGACAGTTTATGGATTGTTGAAGCTTTTATAAAATTTTATAAAATTTTGAAGCTATCTAGTTCTGCGAAATATTGCACAATTTTCAAAGGCTTATCATCATACATTTTAATAATTTCTGGATTTTTTTTAAACCATCGAAAATATTCCACAATTTCGACTTGCTTATTTTCATGCACTTTATAAGCTTTTTAACTGTCCAAAATATTCCACAAAGAATATCCGTAAATTGAGCGTCTGCAAATCGGGAGCATACTGTATGTGTACACTTTGTTAAACTAAAATCATTTAAAAGGGATTTAAAATTTGCCCACAAAAATAGTAAAGTTGTTACAAAAGCACAAAAATTTTTTTAATTTAACCAAAAATATTTTCCATATGCATATAGACATAAACACACACAAATACACATATATAATAAAAAGTTTTTCTTTTTATAATTTTATTTTATGAATTTTACTATATTCTTTGGCTTTGGTGCTGTTCTGGAAACTTTAACTTACGTATATGTGCTTTTAGTTTTTTTTTTTGCTTCTATACATACTGCTATACACAGTTTAGTTTTTTGTTAGTAAAGAGAAAGCATATAAAAATTAATATTTTTTCAAAAGCTTTTGATTGGTGTTCAAAGTGTGTTATATTATGCTCTCGTAAAAGAAATTTTTGGTGTGTTGTTAGTGGCTGAAGCATATGTTATGTATGTTCGGGTGAATTGGCTTAACTAGAAAATTATTATATCAGATTGCAAATAAATAGATTCGGGAGGTTTGAATACGTATATATGTATGTGTGTGTATATGCAAGTTATTATTTCGATCGATTTTTAACTTTATTTTTTGGCTTCAAGTATACATGTATATGCATATCCGATATGAATATAATATCTGTATGTAAATTATATTTGATTGGTTAAAATCGAAAAAAATAAAATTCATTTGTGGTATCAATTAATTTAATTGTGCTAACATTTTTAGTTCTCTTAAGAAATCTTAATTTTAATGATGAAAGATTTTTAAATAGAATTAATTAAATTTATAAAAATGTAGTTTTCAAACTTGTTTTGATCTTAACTTCACTTTCGGTTAAATCAGAGATAATTATACCAGATGAACATCTTGTATGGGCAAAATTTATACAAGTAAATTCATACTATACGTAAATTAATGGAACCGCAATCTTATCAATCGAAAAATAAATTTACACATAAAAAATGGTTACCGAGGAATTGGCGCAGGTGTTTGGGACGGGAGGTACTGGGTTTAAATCCCAACGGGGGAGGGATTTGAAAGGGATTTTTATCACTTGATAAAAAGGGATTTTCATAATTTAATTACGATCGGTGATGACGATGAACACAACTATGACCTAATAAATCTACTAATAAATTTTGGAAACTTTTTTAATTTCACAAAATATTTCACAATTTTGACAAGCTAACCATAGCTGTCCGACATATTCCCAATTTTGACAGGATAATCATCACGAATTTTATAAATTTTTGGAGCTTTCTTAAATTTTTAAAATTTTAGCAGACTAACCATCTTGCGTTTTATGAATTTTGGAAGCTATTTTAATTTTTCAAAATATTTCACAATTTTGTCAAACTTTTCACAACAAATTTTAAGAATTTCATTTTTATAAATGTCTGAAATATTCCACAATTTTGACAGGCGAACTATCATGCCCAATTTGTAGGCAGTGATCTTTTTACTATGTCGGGAATGGTTTAATTCCAGTGAATAAGCTCAGTAAAACTGTCGTTGATTGAGATCTAATTTTCATAGTCTATTCTAGCAAAAATTGGCATGCTGTTACTCTCGCATTGTTGGAAGAGATGATTTGGAAGTAGTTCTTTGCTGATAGTGTTTTGTTTTAACCATTATTTAGTGAATCAGTCCTGTTCTTAACTTTCATTGTACACAAACGCATTAATTTTTCAGGTATTCCTAGACATTGAAAAGCAAACCATAAAATGGATTAAGTTAAATGCAGCCTGAAAATCCAAGAACACATGATTGAAGCGCATCAATGTTAATTTTCTAAAATTTAGAAAGAATTATCCTTCCCACTTTATCAGTGACTGACCGATTAAGATGATACCGTTCTTGATAGTCACCTAAAATTTCCTCCATCAGAAAAAATATTCTCTTCGATACTAAACAAGTAAGGAGATGGTTCGCCGTGCAAAAGTACAGATGTACCACGATTGTTTTCACTTTTGGAGCGATCTCCTTTTTTAATGATAGTGCATGAAGTTGTCTCTTTCCACATATCAATTATAACTTAGTCTGAATATTTCGAATACCAAGAGCTCAGAATTAATGCAATCAATCGTAGGAGAACGATTTTTTTTATTCCCTGCCTTACAATTTTAGTTCCTAGATAATTTATCATTACAATGTGCATTCTTTTGTCACTTACATAACTCCGTCAGTGGTTCCACCTGCAGTTTCTGTTTTATCAAGTTTATGACAGATGAGATTCGCGATCGGTTACTCACTCTTGATATTTTTAAGGCTCTCGGACATGATGGCATTCCGCCTATTTTATTCAAGAGCTATACTGAGAGTTTGCCTTTTATGTTACCTTAAAAGGTTACCTTTTTGAATTACCGTGTGATTGCACTTTTGTCGGTCTTACCAATTTTTTCTGGTAGATCGACGGTCACTAATTTGGTTATATTTTAACTCTTATTTCGGGCTTAACGTAATCTATATTGATTACAGAAGCCTTTGATAAAATCGATCACGCCATTCTCATCGCCAAGTTAGAGAACTTGCATTGTCAGTATCTTCCCGTTTGATGGTGAACGTCATTTCTTTTATACTGATGGCAGTTTGTAAAGATTTTCTATTATTTTTCCCGATATTTTCGTGCTACTTCTTGAGTGCCTCAAGGCAGTCATATTGGTTCTCTTCTATTGATACTATTTATCAACGATGTGGTCAAGTGCTTCAAGTTCGCAAAATGTCTTCTCTTTTCAGGTGACATGAAAATATTTGCCCCAAGCACAAAATTGTCCGATTGCTTGCTGCTACAAACTCTCTCTGAATGTGAATAAATGTAAGATATTATGATATTTTTGCATCTGTTTCCTGATATTATTTCTTTATAGCCTCCCCCGGATGTCGTTATTAATAGAATGGAGTATTGCTCTGACCTTGGTGTAATTTTCTCCTCTGACTTTACATTTATCAGGCACGTTGATTTTGTTATCAGCAGAGCCAACACGAGGTTAAGCGTAATGTGCTGACTTTTGTAACCCGCTCAAGCCATTGTATGTGGCTTTTGTACGATCTATCCTGGAATATGCTTCCCCTGTCTGGTCCCTGTTTGCAATATAAAAAAAAAAATCAAATTTATCCGCATACAAGTACAAACATCAATGTCATTTTTTGTAAATTTCTGTCATCTTTTTTATCGAATTCGTTTTGCTTCTTTTGATAAATTCCAATCAAAAATATTTGAAATAGATCTACAACAATTTTATGCGACCGACTTCTTTGATATAGTTCTGCTTTGGTGTTGCCTCATATATGACATAAAATGGATTGACTTAATAATTTTTCTCTTATTGCAATTCATTTCCGTCTTCTTTGTTTTTATCAAAAAATATTTTTTTTACTTGGTGTCTGCGAGTTTCATTTCTTTTGAAATAATGATGGTTAACGTGTTGGCTTAAATGCACTGCAGTCTTGAATTTGGTCTCCACCGCTGACCTCAACGCCATGGCCAATTACATATGTAAAATTGTTCGTTGGGCTCGGAGAAAAGATCTCACTAAAGGGTCAAGTTTGGTTTGTAATACTTTCGATAACATTTACTTATGACTTCAGTTTACTTATGACTTCACATGATGCGTAAACCGTGGAACGGTGGGACAATGTTTGCGTGAAACCAGTTCTTAAATATGTGAAACTCTGTTAGCAACAGAAGTTTTGCATTTTACAGTATGATCAGATAACCAGTCTAGTACTGTTTTGAAGTTTATCCAGGCTTAAAAATCGGCGGTAGTGTAAATTTTCCTCAGACTATTTCGAGGTTTGGCAAAAGATGTGCTTCATTTATTGTGGTTTTAAACTGTACGCTTTCTCTTTTGACCCGACAAAAAATCAAAATTAACTTTTTCTGCTAAGTCTATATTGCTCTGGCTATTTAGTGAAACACTCTTACAGCTAAAAATGAGAAATTGCGGACATAGCAAATGTAAGTGTAAAGTCCCAAAATTTTTCCGATCATAATTGACAGCATAAAAAATGTATTACAATTGGAAAAGATATTTGGTACAGTTTAGTGGGGTTATTGGATAATTACTACAGGTTTGGGTGTCAAAACTTTTAAATGAGTCATTGCGTTTATTTAGAAATTTAAATTTTTTTCTTAAGTTATGGGAAATCAATACCTGCAGTTTCAAATGCCCATACTTGACTGCTCTTTGGATCAAGTTTTGTATTTTAAATAAAATGCAGCCACGGGTCTTTAGCCTCAGCATTCTCGCCAAGCATACGTGTTACCCTTCCAACACTTTGTTAGATGTGTTTCAAATGATCAGGAACCCTTGGAAGATCTTGTCCAAAATATGACAGGTCCGGTTATTTATTAGTTATTTATAGCGTTTTATTATTGTTTTCCCGCTTGTCCAAAGTTTGCCCTGGTCTTTGGAATAAGTGTTACAAGTGCTGCTAACACAACAGTTAAAGACCCTTTTAAACATGACAGATAAAGCAGTTTTAAAAATTATGAATAGATTGCAGAAAGACAATATTGGGACCTTACCTACATTGCAGGGTTGGTATATTCTTTAAAGCTGTGTTAAAGCTATTTAAACAGATTTTTTCCAAGAATGGATTATATAGAAAATACCCCACACTGAAAGTGTAACAATTAACCTAGTATATAGGTAACAATTAACCTACTTGAAGATGAAATAATGATTGAAAATGTGTATGTCTTCAAAATAGTTACCTAATATCTTCTCTTCCATAATTATATAATAATATTACATATTTACAAATTGAATTACGTATCCAAAAAAAAAATTTACCAAAACTATAGACTCGTACTATGTACATAATAATATGTATATAGATACAAAGATATGATAATCATCTTATCTTTTTGTTATACATATAAGGCTTACATATGGATACATGTATGTGCAAGAGTTATATACTGTTCTGAAAATGAAATTAAATCAATAAATTCATATCATGTTTGAAAATGTTAAAAAAAAAAAATTTAAATGTTTTCTATATATTACGGTATTACATGAGTATGTTCAGGCTCCTATGTACTACATTGAAAAATGTAAGAATATTAGAACTAAACTATATAATAATATTATAATATTTAGAAAAGTTAGATACTTATTTTAAATAAAATTAAACCATAATCTCTATAATAATATTTTCTTGAAACCTTTCTTTGATTATTTCTACCAAACTTATCAAATACGATAAGCATACATATATTAAAACCATAATTTTGTACCGCATTAAAACTTTAATGTGCTTAGGGTATTCGTTAGAAAATTAGTTTAAATTGATGTAAAATATCGATTATCGCATGTTGGTTTAGAATTAATAATGGAGTTTGGTTTGTTGCTGGGCGGACGGAGCCAAGTTCAAAAAAATACTATTTACTTTCTTGAGCGTAAAATATTATACGACCTTTACCTTCCGGTTGCCAAAGCAAAACAAAAAAATAAAACAATAAAGTTGAAATATTTACATTTCGTGCAACCTTATTGGTCAATTTTTGATCATGATTTTAGTTACTTGTCCTATTATTTACCTATTCCTCCTGAACTAGCTTTTTTATTCCACTATATTTATAAAAAAGATGTAAGTTATGACTTTTTGCACTGATTGTATACATTTTTCTGGATGGTTTTTGTTTGACAGTCTCAACATATAGTTATTTTTTAATTTAAACCCATTGCTCTTGCATGTTTTGGTCCAACTTTGGTCCATCTAGCGGTTTGGTCAGCATATCAGTAATCATGTTGTCAGTCAGACAATAAACGGCTGCAATCTTAGTTGAAGTTACATCGTAGTCATGCACGAATTGGTATTTGATGTCGATATGTTTCACACGCTGATGGCACGCTTGAGTAATTTTATGCAGCCTTGATTATCTTCGAATATATTGATTAGAGTTTTGATTGTCTCATCAATGTCGTTCAATATGCGCTCTATCCAGATTAATAAAGCTTCGACAAATGCGATAAATTCGGGTTTTGTCGAATACAAGGAGACAGATGCTTGTTTTCGACTGACCCACGAGATCAAAGTGCCATTGAAATTAGACTAGCCGGAACTAGATTTCCTGTCTATATGGTCTCCTGCCCAGCGTCAACGTAGTATTTGAGGTTTAGACCATTTTCTTCGTTTCCCATTTTCGGCTTTAGGGACTTTGTTGCTTTTAAATATCTGAAAACTCGTTTAACTTCGTTCTACTTGCATCGTTTTGGGTCACTTACACATCTTGCTAAAATTGACGTTGAAATCGAAATATCGGGCCTTGTGTTGGTAGATAGATGGAGTAAAGATCCAAATGCACTTCGATATACTTCATGTGACTCAAACGGTTCCTGGTTCATCATCTGGCTTAAATACCCGACATTTATCGGTATAAACGAGTTTCGGTCATCATCCAGATTGAATTCACAAAGTTTGCTTTGAATATATTTCTCTCGATTTAGATTAAAATGCTTTTATCGTCTCTGTTGAAATGGATACCAAGATAAAATTGCAAATTTCCAAGATTTTTGATGGTAAAATTGTTGTTCATTAATGTAACATATTTTTGTATAACGTGCCGTTCGATTTTCTTTTTGTATAAACATAGATCTTTATTGCTTTGTATGCACCGGTTTCTTTTCATAAGTGTCGAACTTCGTATTCCATTCTCTTGCACCTTGTTTGAGGCCATAAAGATTCTTAACAAGCTTACTGCTTCATATAGACGTTGTGTGATAGATCTCCGTTTAGGTATGCAGTTTAAAGGTCAAAATGTTTGACTTGCATCCTTTTCCCTGCTACTTTTAGAAGAATTTTCAATGTTGTTGGGCTCGCTACAGGTGCAAAAACTTCGTCGTAGTCTCGGCCAAATTTTTGTGAGAAACCTTGTGCTACCAAACGGGCTTTAAAGTGGATGATGTTACCTTCTTGATCGGTTTTCGTTTTATACACCCATTTGGAACCAATTTCATTTTCTCCTGATGGTAATTTGATTATCTTCCAAGTTCCAATATTATAAAGTGAATCCATCTCTTCTTTCATAGCCTTTTTCAAGTTTTCAGAATTTGTACCATTTATGGCTTCTTAATATGTAGCAGGATCTGAAGTTATTACTGCTGTGACCTTGTTTATTTCCATAATTAACCGTGTCGGTGGCACACCCTTGTTCGATCTTGCAGAACGACGCTCATGTTATTCCTCTTCCCCTTATGTAACTGCATTATCTTCGATTTGAGGTGCTGTCTCGTTGAGTTGACTTTCATCATTTGCTGATGATTCATTGTGTTGGTTTTCATCAGTGATAGTTGCTTTCGATTGATTTTCGCTTCTTGGCGTATCAATGATCGGTCGATCATCTTCTTCGGTTTCTCTAAACTTAGCATCATGACAAATCTTCACTTTGTGAGTGTCAACATCCAAACGTCGATAGCCTTTCGTACCCAGCTCACATCCCAACTTCTTGCGTTGTTCTTTCGGGATATGTGCATATACAGGTGCTCCAAAAATATGTAAATAATTTAAATCCGGTAATTTTTCGTGCCAGAGCTCATATGGAATAGATTTAACGCTTTAGTTGGTAGACGATTGGTGATGTGATTGGCTGTAGTCACTGCTTCGCCCCAATACTATTTATGCAAAGCTGAGCTCATTAACATGTACCGTGACTTTTCGATTAGTGTCCGATTAGTGTCCGAATTCAATAATTTTTCCGCAAACTTCTGACTTTTGTTTCATCAGATATATGTATATAGGAAAATTTGAAAAAATCATCAATAAGAGTAAGGATATATTTATTACCTCTTAGTGTTGGTATTTGTAACGGTCCGCATACATTGGTGGGTATTTGGTCTAATTCACCAGCTGACTTAGTGTACGATTGTTGCAGAAACGGATTTCTGTTGTTCTTACAATGCAGAAAAATTTCACGTGTTATACTGTAATCACAATTCTTTATCTTCATATTCCACCATTTTTTTTATATCAATTTAGTTGCAATGGCCAAGTACCTTATGCCATTCATGAATGCATTTTGATGTTCCTGGTTGAATTACGTTGAGTTCTTGATGATTCATTTTGTGGAAGTCGTTTGTCGATTTTAAAACAAATAACTTTTTCCCGTTCTTGTTGATTTCACATTTTTTACCTTTAAACGTGACGGTGCATCCGCCTTGAGCCAGCTTGTTAACTGACCGTAGATTACACTTAAGTCTTGGCACGAACTGTACATCACACAATCTGAATTTGTTGACTGGATCAATGAATTCGATTATGCCAGTTCCTTTGATTCAGATATATTGACTTTATTCTGATGATTGGCGATTGAACAAACGTACTTTCATTTTGAACTATGTTTGCTTGGTTCTGCCTTTTTCCCATGATGCAAATTTACGACAATCGTTTTTGACGTGACCTATTTTCTTGCAGAAAAACAAGATGTTTGCGAATTGTCAGAGCTTGTGTTTGGCTTGCTGTATACTTTAAGTACTTTTTTACTGTTAGCACTTGCATTTCCGATATCCATTCGGCGTCTATACTCTTCCAGCATTTTGTTTTTTACCATACTCTTCCTTAAGTCATCCTCAGCTCGAGGTTCGAGAGCCGTTATAAAAACGCTTTAACTTTCCGATAAACTTAATAGGTACAATGAAACTGCAAAGGTCTCCACCAATTATGAAATTAGTGAAGAATTATAAGGTAGTCGCTTATGCTATAGTATGGTGTACACGATTTGGGTTTCACTATTTATTTTATTTTGTGACGTAAGACATCTTTAGCCTGCCACTAAACTAAAAAAATTGTATAGAAAAACGTAACGGAAATGATGAAACATAAGAAAATTAGGCAACCTACTGTTGTGAGCGAATCATACTATGATTTTGGGTATTGTAAATATTTAGTTGCTACTTCACTATACATATTTTAGCGACAGCGGTGGGATAATTTATAATAAATAAAAATTCCGGCTCGTGCTGAAAAAATATTTAGATTCTCTACTTCAAGTTCTGTTAGTAACACATGTTTCTGTGAAAACCAAGAAATACACACTGGTGTGCGGTTAGCAAATCCGATATTTTGTCCAGTAAATTTTTCTGGTAAATATTTTAAATTGCAAAATATTTTGAATTTTGATTTTTTATTAAAACCGAAAAAATCGCTTAAACTTATTATAGTGTCCGAAATTAAAACCGAGCGTCTGAATTCTCAAGAAAGGGACAGTGTTTTCAAAATTTGTAAGAAATTTAATGAAATTTTCTATTTAACTGGTGATAAGCCGACCTTTACTAATTCTTTTACTAGTCCGTTTCTGATTACCAGAATCTAGTAAAACCGAAATCAACTCTCAAGTGGAGAAATTACTTAATGAAAACACAATACAAACTATAGCTTCAGCTCATTTGTTAGTGGTTCCAAAAAAAACTCAGGATGGTAGTAAAAAATTATATAACCGTAGATGAAGGTTACCCATTACCAAATATTACCGAAATATTAGACCAACTTGGTCAGTCTAATTATTTTAGTACACTTGGCTTGGCAAATGGATCAAGTCCCACTTCATCCAGATGATTAAATTAAAAATGCATTTAGTACACAGTCAGGTCATTATCATTTCTTGCGTATTTGCTCTAAACGGAGCTCTAGATAGTTATGAACTAGATAGTTATGATTATGAGATCGAATTTAAACCGGTTGCTCCCAATAGAAATACTGATAGGCTTATAGTCGTTTCCCATATTCTGATGTATACCGGTTGGCGGTTTTATGTCAAATCAATACCCGAGTAACTTAATTGATTCAAATGTCAATGATCTGTTTGCTATTACATGGTCACAACAAAACAAAACATCTCCGCTTGTTAGTTCGTTTAGTTTACCTACTTTATAGACGGTTCAGGTTTCTTCTGTACGAAAACACAAACCTGATGAAGTTATGGAACTAGAATCAGAACAGGATATTAAACCAGTAGCAAGCTATACAAGAATTCCATATCACACCCTTGGATGGTCCCCGAGGCATTCTAATAACTGCTAATCGTTTAAAGCGTTATTTTTTTGCAAAATTAGATAGTACAGTTTGAAATTATATTTCCGGTTGCGCTTTGTGTCTAAAAAATAAGATATCGAAAAAAAAAATAAATGCCCAATGAAGGTTACGACAATTTCGCAGAATCCTTTCGAAAATATTTTCATGGATATTGTTGGACCCTTTACACAATCATAGCAAAGTAATAAATATACTTGAATACAATGCAACATGATCTTACAAAACTATCGGTAGCAGTCCCACTTATCAATCAAGACACTTCAATTACTGCAAAAGCCTTTTGTGAAGAGTTCATTTGTAAATATGGCGCACCGCATTCAATAGTGGCTGATCAAGGATAAAACTTTATGTCCGAAGTTTTTAGCAATGTCTGAAAATTATTGCAAATAAAGAAAATAAACACAACTGCATACTTTCTTCATTCAAATGGTGTCCTGGAACGTCCCCATTGGATTTTGGCAGAACATCTATGGAACTTCTCTTCAAAGAACCCTTTCAATTTGGACTATTGAATTCCATTCGCTACTCTTTTTATACAATTCAACGCCTCATTTAGCGACTTCGTATATGCCTTTTGAACTTTTCTATAGATTCAAACTTTACCATTACATCAGTTGTGAAACAGACTCCAGAAGTTGCCTACACATTCGATGATTATTCGATCGAATTGAAATACCGTTTACAAAAAAAAAAAATTTCTTTGAGAAAATATGATAGGGAGCCGAAAATTACGAAAAGCATATTCGAACAAACCGAATACAAATAAAATATGAATTTAAGTGTGAATATCGGTTTGAATAAAAAAAATAAAAATAAAAAATAAAATTCAAGGCACAACTGCCCAAATAGAGTAAACGAAATTTACACTATTTGTTCATACCATCCTTCATGCCAGTACAGGCTGGCATGGAGCAATGCATTGCGCAGATGGATATTCAAAAATCCCGAACCTGTAGTCGTGCGTCCTCGATTTGACCCTCGTTGGCGTAAAGTAGGACGTTAAAATAACCACGAAAGAGTTGGGTGAGCTTCGGCCCCAGAAAAGATTGTAGGGATTAAACAAAAAAAAAAAAAAACTGTTTTTTAATTGATTTTTGTATGGTACTGTTACACTAGAAAATTATGTAAAATTATCTAAAACAAGAAAATTTTGGATGTATAAAGTTATGTGAAAATGTTTGTATATTTTATAGCAGTATATTAATACTGATGTCGAGAGCTTTCGATTAAGTATCAGTAATCGAAGTCGGACCACTATCACGTGTTTTATTGACTCTCATTCATTTTCGATAATCTGTAAAGGCCTGATAATCTGTTACCCCTTTCCGAATTTTTATGCTTAAAATGTGAAATGTATGAATATTTTATGGTAATGTTAATAATGATGTCGGGAATGAGAACGTTTTGTCTGATATTGGCCTTGCCTAATGTTTAATTTTTATTTTCTCAAAAATGATCAGTATTGTTGAATCGTATAGGTTGTGCTCATCAATTACTCTGCAAAACAACGAGACAGTCAGTTGCTTTTAAAACCCGATTATTATCACACAAAATAGCTTTCCTTACCCAAATAACTGAACTAATTTAAGATTTTATATGTTATCCATCAGATCAAATAATGTTTCGGCTTTAAAAAGAAACTTGAGTAAACCATTATTCAGTACTTTTGTATAGTGCGAATGATGTTTGCGGCCATAACTTTTGAAGGATCAAAACATATAAAGACAACTCTTGAAAATCCAATCTACATCAATTCCTACTCATAACATAACTCAAACAATTGAAATCCAATTACATAGCCATATTCATACGATATAATTTATGTTTTCTAGACAACAATGGCATGCAGTAAATTTATTGTGTAAACCCACACATTTCATAAAAGTTGTTTTGTTAAGATCATAAAAGCAACTCCCTTCTTAAATTAAAAACATTTTTGAATGGAATTTTAATTATTTTTATATAACTTTGTTAATTGTTTAAAATAATAATTGTTTTAAACTTAAATTTTTGTGATTTTGAAAGAATTGAAATAAAAGGTATTTTAATCAACAAGTAGGTGGGCGTATTTAACCTTCATATCTCAACTTCATATTATTTAAATACCAACAACAACAGCAACAACAAAAAGTCTCGAACTTAAAGGTTGCTGTATTAATACAAATTATAATGAGTATACCATTCTCAAATTTCATTTTGGATTTTCCCCCAATTTGACATGGCATTTGATGTGCCCTCTCAACTTAATATTATAGATTTTGTATATAGGGAAACGAAAATTTAATGATTTAATAATGAGAATGCGGTAAGAACAAAAAGTGACATCTGGTAGAATATTAGCAGTAACAGTTTAGTGGAAAATCCAAGGTAGATAAATTAAATATTAAAACGTAAATTTTCGGTCGGAAGATATATTTATGTTTTTTTTTCATCAATTTAGATATGCTTGTAGTTTTAAAGAGGCTCAGAAGACTGAAATATTAAAGTCATATTCTATTTAACTGGTTAGATTCGCCTGGTTGATATAGTTTTTGTCACTAGAAGTTGATGCTATAACGCTGTTGGTATGAGTTCTATACTTCATCTCTTTGCACCATATTTTAAATGGAATACTCAATAATCATCTTGTTTGTAAACAGTCCCCATACATAATACCCAAACTATTAAATACTGGAGTATAACATTACGTCTTATTCATAGAAATTGCGTAACGAGCAATGTTAGCAATAAATCAGCAAAACATCATACAAAATGTGCGTGAAAACTTATTCGTATTAATAATACGCCGCCGCGAGTTCAATTTAACTGTGACAAGAATTAAAAAATTCTCACAACATCTTCGGGGTATAATTTTTATACAGAATCGTATAATTACTGTTAATGAAATTTTAATTATGATTTTTTTTTGGCCTATATTTTATGGGTTACAAGGAACATAACAAAAATTAAAAAAAAAAATAAAAATTTTGTGAATTTCGAAGAAAGGAAACACATAAAAATCGCGTGAGTACCGTATCGTATATAATTACTTAATAGGGATTTGTTTATGAAAGTTAAGAAGATTTAATATTTTATTGTACAGCAACATCATAAAGAACACCATTTAGTATCATTAAAGCTTATGGTGTATTGTATATAGTTAATACAGCGTAATCTACCTACTGCTCTAACGGAGTGGATCTGGTTGGAAACAGTTGATATTGAAAACTATGGTTATCCGTGCTGCCAAATGGTAAATATATATATATATATATATATATATATATATATATATATATATATAAATATATATATATATATATATATATATATATATATATATATATATATATATAAATATATATTGATGGATTACTGGATTCCATCATATTCAAGAATCACCCTCTGATATATCAACATTATATAGGATTATTTGTGGTGTGCTGTAGAGCTTTTGATAAAGATATTAATCGCTTAAATAGCCTTAATTGACTAAATTCAGGCGCATTTACAAACTAGTAATTACAGGTTGAACATTGCACGGTTGAAATTTTAGTACACAAAGAGACACATTTTGATGCTCTAGTCAAAAATGTAGGCTGAAATAATTTTAAAAATATATGCAAGTTGTATTATTTAAAGCGTGATTAAAAGCTTTTGATCAATATATGGATCATCTATTTTGGAACACTATAATGAGATTAAATATCCACCTTTATTCAGGTGGATTTACAAGCTGTTAAAATTTAGGGTTAAAATATTTTATTATAATCAAAAGCTCTCAACCTCGCTATAAACAACGTTAAATTTCAACATTACTATAATATTATAAGATATCAATCATTCAAATCGGACATAATTCAGGCAAATTTGCAAATTTGTGATGTTAAGCCATGTCAAAAAAATCATATTTGATTGCATTATTAGTTTGAGAGCTTTTAAATTTTTTGTTCGTTTACTAGCTTTATCCAGAAATTGTATAGCATGATAAAAATGTTCAGAAAATAATAAGAAGAGATCAAAAACTAATGGACATTGAAACCTCTCGAAGTTACTCGAAAGCTTGAAATATGAAGAGTTACTCAAGATTATTGAAGAACAAAAAGTCACTGATTTATTGATTATCTAACGCAATAAAGAGCATAAAATGACTAATAACAAAGATACGAGTAAGATTAAATATTGAAAATATGGTAAGGAGAAATGATAAAAGCGGAAGCCTTTACTGCACACTTAGGGAAAAGGTTACAATGTGGTCCTGCAAAACGGATGTCGAAAATTAAATAAACGCATCCACTTTAGGGAATTTATTTAGCACTAAATATCAATCAAATGTTTTAACAATACAAGTCAAACTATTAATAAATCGAGCCTTCATCATTTAGTAAATCTTGGTTTGCACCGAGTTCCGGTATTTAAGGTTATAACTGACAAAGAATGGAATATTTCCATCCAACATCATATTACAATTTAAATTTAGATCATTCATACAAATTGTACCTTTGGTAAATGTACAATACATTCATCCATGACGCCTTATGTTGTATTCATCTGTGACGTCATTAATAAGTCTTGTAAAGCTGGTTCCTTATGAGTGTATGCACAAAATCATCACTCTTCAAAAACCTACAACCATTGAAGAGTAGCCAGTCAACACTGCCATCTAATTAAATCATTTTTT
This sequence comes from Tipula confusa, assembly GCA_963556175.1. Classification (NCBI taxonomy): domain Eukaryota; kingdom Metazoa; phylum Arthropoda; class Insecta; order Diptera; family Tipulidae; genus Tipula; species Tipula confusa. The sequence continues at coordinate 19,694,993 of OY744476.1, read as the reverse complement.
ATTGAAGGTTCTCCAAAATACTTTTTAAGGTTATAAAGTCTGAATGTGGTAAGCCCCTACAGATTTCCGACACACGTAATAAAATACACAACCGTTTTAATTTTAGTCGTTAATCTTCTTCTTTTCTTTTAAACGATAATAATAATCTACTTGGATCTTCAAGAAGTCCTTGCTCAACCGATTCTATGCTATTGAAAAAATATTAAGGCAACCAGATACGTATATCCAGTACCTAGATCGGTTGGTTACATTTCATCAAAAATCGTTTCCCCAAAAATCGTTTGTCCAAAAATTGTTTCCTCAAAAATTTTTTGCTCAAAAGATCATAAAAGTCCCAAAATGGTGGAACGGTGGATCCACTATTTTGGGATTTTTGGAGAACTTTTAAACTATGACAGTATGCAACAAGTATAATATTAGTTATAGTTTAATGTCGTTAATATGTAAAATGTTTTCTAAAAGCATAAGAGGATTCGTTGATTTTCTTTGTTGTGCTATGTAGGTTATAGTTACTACATGGATGAAAATCGTTATTTTTGGGGTTGCGTGGGCTGTCGCAAATATCTCTGTAAGACAAAGATAACCACAAAAATTAATAACGGAGAACATGTTATCTTCAATCATTTTTCGATACATGTGTATGGTACGACCGCGAGCGAATTGTCTGTTCGCCTGGCCAAAAATAAATAAAAAAGACAGCCAACACTACCATCGAACACCCAGCTGTGATTATAAGGGACAGTATATAGTCTATTGACAACCTATATCAATTGGATGTATTTGCGTCATAAAGAAGCCCAGAAGGCCAAGATAAATCGAGGTCGATAAATAAAAGGTTAAAGAACCAACTTGAGTTCGTAATATCAATATTCCAGATCATCTGAGAATAGTAGATGGCGAATGTTATATTTCATCTTAAAAACGGTTTGACAGTGAATGTAAGCTTCTTATACAATTTTAAATGTAGCTTGAAATCATATTTAATCACCCAAATTTTGTATTGGCTGATTGTAAAAAAGCTTCCATCTCTGCTCTTAAAGCTGCGTTCCCGAGTGCGCGCCAGCCTGATGAAGTTTCCATATTTTATAAGGCCCTTTGTTGTGAAATATAGCAGTTTCGGAATAATTATGTGGTAAATAACAAACGAGCCAAAAAACCTCCACACTTTGCACCGCACTTTTGGTCTGTTCGCTGGTCACAACGACGTGACCACCTACAACGATCACCAATTATAAAAATATAGTCTGAAAGTTCTTGCAAAAGACCCCAGTAAAGGGCCAATTTCGGCCTATAAAGCTTTTGTTTTTTTAATACACTCATAAGTATATCAATAAACTATATTTTTGGATATTTGACTTTTTGTGGTGATGAGTTTTGCTGAAGGAAAATACGGTTTGGGGAAACAGCTTTTGTGAAAGTTTATTTATATATTTTGGGAAAAAGAATTTTGGGTAAACGTATCTCTCTCACATAGATTTTATCAAAAAGTACTTGTCTTTAGGTCATATGACATTGGTTCATGATCCATATATCTTTACTTATTCGAATAATAAATCATTTTACTTGCCACATCATTTCGTGGTTAAAGACAATTATAGAACCACTACTCAATTAAGAATAATTTTTATTGGAACAGTCAAATTTTTGTCAAAATTATCCCGGAATGATTTTATATTTAAAGAGACCCACAGTATAACATGATATTTGGTGACTCATACATTGCAGCAACTTTTGATGGTCGAAATTAGTTTATTTTTATGTTGATGACGCGCTGGTCTAACGAGCTGAAATACTACTGATATTGCATTGTAAATTAAAGCACACATATCCAAATTTTCTTAAAATTTTCTTGAAATGGTGAAGATATTTCTTTACATGAGTCGTCATCATATGTCGCTTGTTCTCGGTCTTGCTTGGGATACCCCCCAATATACATTTCAAGTGAATTTTTTTATCAGTACTTCGTTGAATTCTAGTACCACAAAATAATATTTACGTGCAGATGAGAAAACCTTTCTGTTATTTATTGACAAGTCACAGACAATAAAAATAGAAATTATCTGTAGTGATTTGTTCGAAGTCAACGGTAGCTAATTGCAGGTTAATTTTTATTAATTTTGCAGGTTCATTATAACATTACAACATTAACAGTGGACAGTATTGCTAAGTCACTGAACAAAGTACCATACTTAATTTACTACACGTTATCTTACGCTTTTATATAATTTGTGTAAACAAACTATTATCGCGCTGGCTTACCAGATTTACTTTGAAAAACTTTATCAGTAGTTTACTATGGTTAAATTAAACGAATTAAGTCGTAGTTTTCTTCAACAACATTCGGAATACACAAGGCCGTTGATATGCAAAATTAAAATGTCATCACTGAGAAAACGAAAAGCAGCTACCATCGTTTATCATCTTTTCTGTTTATGCAATAGAAAAAACCCACAGATTATGTTATATCAAAAATTATTTCTTTTTGGACTTTTCAATTTTTTTTAAGCTTCTGATGAGCTTCTGATAGACCTGCACAACGCATACACGGTGTTGGCATTTCCATCGAATCCCATCGCTTTAGTTCACAAAGGGAAGGATGATGTCGCCAACTCTCAGTCGACAAACAAACTTCTCTGTATTTTCGATACTATATAGGAAAGCTGCTGGAGAAGTTGCTGTATCAATGACTTGGTGTACTTGTTTCTTTTTTAATTTACTGAAAGAATTAAAAAATAAAGTAAGTGTGTAGGAGTGAGGCAATATTAAACTTTCTTGTAGAAAGGTATAAATAAATAACTGCTTTAAATACAGTTTCAGCTTATGTAGGCTTAGCTAAATGAATTATCTCAATACACTCGGTTTCTAATGGATTCCATAAATATTTATCCACGTTTCATTCTTTTGGGGCAGGATGACAGTTCGTATACTCTTTTTGTTGTAATTTACCTTTTAACCATTTTAAGCAAATTAATTATGAATCTAATCTCGCACACATCAAAACTAAATATTACGATTTTACTTTTCTTAGGATATCTTGTGTTGCGGACTCAGGAAAATTACTTAACTTTAAGAAATTTAGATTACTCTTTTACCGCGTTAAACCCTGGTGTAGTTTATGGTCCTTTTTTTATGGTAACTATTTTTGTTTATCATTTCCAACTTACACTATATAATGCGTCCAATCTAACAAATTTATAACACGGATTAAAACAGATAACATTTGTCCAACACTGGCAAGTATAAAGTAATTAAATTCCGAGAAACTTTCCTGTATATACACCTATATAAAACGTGTAAAACCCACTGACTATTAATAATTAACCAGTTCGTTAAGCATTTAGTTTCAGAATCGTGATAAATTTGCGATGTAATTGCACACAACTATCTATTTAATATTAAAAAGAAACAACTTTTAATCGAACTTTTAAAACTTTTTTAATTTCATTTTTATATTTATGTTTTTTAGAAAAAATATGGAAATATATTGTGTATACATTTTTTTTTCAAATGTCTAGCGGCTATTTTTATTTCTGCATAAAAATAAAAAAAAAAAAATTATAACGTAGCAAAATATTAAAATGTTGAAGTATTATTTTTGTTTTTCGCGATTTTTTGCGCAATTTACTAAGTAAATAAAACATAAAAAATAAAATCATATTTTATTTTATGTTATACTGTATATAAATATAATTTTATCAAATAAATAAAATATTCTAGTAAAAATTAATTATAATTTTTTAAAATGTATCCGTATATTTATTTAGAAAAACTGTGTTTTATAAATTATTTGGTCGACCAAAATTAAAAAAAAAATCAAAACGCTGATATATTTTTAAAATATAATTTATTAGTTGATTGAAAATATATAGCCGGGAGAATGATTGTAAATTATTTCCATTTATTGAAAACACTCGAGTCGCTCTATAAATAATCACTCAAAATTAAAAAAAATTCTTGATTATTTTGCATCAAGAGCATACTAAATTTAGGTACTAGAGGCCAATATTGAAAAGTATGGATTTATCGCACAAATTTTGAAATGTAAATACTGAAATAAAATTATTTCCAATTTTGATATTTTTATTAATATTGTACAATTATTGGTTTCGAGCAAATTACAAATAGCTGTAATTCAAAAAATTTGAAATATCTAACAGTTACAAGGATGAATTACTAATTGACTGTTAAAATCTGTTTACACCGTTTAATCACAATAGAGTGTTTAAGTCTGGGTTTTGCAGAAAAATAGGAATTTTAGTTTTGTAAATTTTGGATATTTAAAATGGATTAACTACAATATTAGGTATTAGCAACCCGTCAAAACCTGTCAATAATGGAATTAACCTATTTATAATCAGTTCAAAGCAAATAATTTGTACACAAATTTTCCTAAATATGCAAGGCTATAAACTGTCTAAATTTGAATTTCAGCAGAAAATTCATATTTTTTTTTTGTAAATTTTGAATATTTAAAATCGTTTAACTGCAATATTAGGAATTAGCAATCCGTCAAAACCTGTAATTAACGGAATTCAAACCAATTTAAATCGGTTTAAAGCAAATAATTTTTTCACACTTTTTCCTAAATAGGCAAGGCTGTAGGCTGTCTAAATTTGGGTTTCTGCAGAAAATTAAGATTTCTTCTTTTGTAAACTTTGGATATTTAAAATGGTTTAACTGCCATATTAAGCATTAGAAATCTGTCAAAACATGTCAATAACGGAATTAAACCTATTTAAAATCGGTTCAAAGCAAATAATTTTTTCACACATTTTCCTAAACAGGCAGGGCTGTAGGATGTCTAAGTTGGAATTTCTGCCGAAAATTTAGAATTTTTCTTTTATAAATTTGGGATATTTAAAATGGTTTAAGTCTCATATTAGACATTAGCAACCTGTCAAAACCTGTCATTAACGGAATTGACCCATTTAGCATCGTTTCAAAGCAAATAATTTTTTCACACATTTTTCTAAATATGCAACGTTGTAGACTGTCTAAATTGGGATTTAAAAATTAATAATTTTTCGTTTGTAAATTTTGGATGTTTAAAATGGTTTAACTGCAATATTAGGCAGTAACAATCCATCAAAACCTGTAAATAATGGAATTCAAACCATTTTAATTTGGTTGAAAGCAAATAATTTTTTCAGACGTTTCCCTAAATATGCAACGCTGTAGACTGTCTAAATTTGGATTCCTGCAGAAAATTAAGAATTTTTTTTTTGTAAATTTTGCATATTTAAAATCTTTTAACTGCCATATTAAGCATTAGAAATCGGTCAAAACCTGTCAATAACGGAATTAAACCTATTTAAAATCGGTTGAAAACAAATAATTTTTTCACACATTTTCAGAAACATGCAAGGCTATAGACTGTCTAAATTTGGATTTCAGCTGAAAATTTAGAAGTTTTCTTTTGTAAATTTGGGATATTTAAAATGGTTTAGGTTCAATATTAGACATTAGCAACCTATCAAAACCAATCAAAAACGGAATCGACCCATTTAAAATCGATTCAAAGCAGATAATTTTTTAACACATTTTCCTAAATATGCAATGCTACAAATTGTCTAAATCCGGGCTTTTGTAGGAAACCACGGATTTTTTTTTGTAAATTTTCAATATTTATAATGGTTTTACTTTTTAGATTTGATGCAATGTTTTGGCGTGAGAGTGGTAACCTGATAGATGAGTGTAAAAGATGACTACAGGTATTCGAGAAAAAAATCATGCCTCTGCAAAATGGTTCAGATGCAACAAAGATGAGTTCTCTTCAACCAAAGAAATTGATTAAATTTCCTGATGTCGTTCATGAAGTAAAATGACAACGATTACGCCGGCTTCGTGTCATTTTGCGAGTTTATCAATGAAGGATGTTGCAATCATTGCTGAGAGGTCTGCTTCAAAATTGAAAATTTTTTGTATCTTTTTCACTCATTATTGCAATTATTATATGTATATTAACAAAACTGTATTATGTAAAGCATCATTGAAAAAGGTTAATTGGAATGAGGTTTTCTAAATTATGAAATTTCAAATACATAAGTTTATAGTAAAAACATGCACACCACCAGAACAAGATATAAAGCAAAAACAATGTTTTTGTTCTCAAAAGTAATAACCATAACCAAATACTTCATAAAATATGAGCATGGCAAAACTTATTTTCAACTTTTTTTTTGTTAACTTCTTGTAATTTTCACTTAACCTTAATTTTCATGTTATTTTGTGTGTATGTTACATCTTTATCATATATATAATTATTTAAAGGTTTGTACTTAACTTTTATACAAGGAATGGTTAAATACTTAGGTATGTAGGTAAAACAATTTTTATTTATCGATTTAGCCACAACATGACTCTTTAATGTTATATACATACTTCAGACTAATAAACACAAACAACCATCGTTTATATACGCATATATATAGTTAACACAAGAACTTAAAGAAATTAATATTAATTGAAATAATCTGGTTTAACCACAAACATATAATATTACAGAGTGTTAATTTTGTTAGAAATATGCGATTTGGTTTTGTTTTTAAGAGTAATTTCCAGAACTACCACTATTATGTATTGTGTTACAACATTTAGACGTTTTATATTCGAGGTTATGTTATTTAAATAATGATTTAGGGATGGAATGGGATAATGTATTGTTTATAAAACATTGTAATGACTTCGTAATGAGTTTAGATTTGTATCGTCTTACTTATATAATGTATTATTTATTATATGTACATACAGACAATTTATGTTAATATAAAAAAAATTACAGAAAATAGCAGTATTGGTAAATATTTTGACGCTTGGTGGTACCGAATTTGAACATTAGCCCTTCGAGCCATTAAAAAGCAGTTATAATAAAACAACAACACAGTTACGCCCAACAACAGTAAATAATCGAAATTCAATTATGTCAAATAACAACATTGAGCCTTAGTAAGTATAGCTTAAAGGAAAACAACACCGCAAGTCGAAAAACAACATAAAGTATAGTATTGTAAATAACTTCCAGGAAAATAAAAGACGTTTTGAAAACAAATTTAAGCATATGAGTAAAAATTTCCCAACTTCAATCACATTATCAAAAAGATAGGGATGTCTGAAAAACAAATCAGAAGCAAATTCAAGGAAACGATAACCAATTTCAACCGAGCTTTTCAAACAACAAAATATAAAGTTGTGAGAATTATAAGCAGATACGTTTCTAAAACTTGGAAACATGTACGTGTTTGAGGCATCATAAAAAGTTCTGGCGGAATCAAAGGCTATACTAGCACTACACCTATATAGTAATAATTAACTTGTAATCTGAACATCAAGTAGCGATTGCTATGAATCATATATACTTTGATTTAGATGTCATTTAATAATGTAAACGAGCTTAAGCCGCAATTTAAAAATTTATGAAATTCTTTGAAACGCGTTTTACTGGAAGCAGTAACATATAAGAAATCAGCAAATATAAGAAGTCCACCAACGTTTGTGACCACAACCATAAACAACATTACAGGAAAGATAATAAGGACATCAAAATCTAAACGTCGATTAAGGCACTATAAAAATGAGGACTGGGTCGGAATGAACAATTTTTTTAAAGAATCCAAATAGCATTCTTGCTTTGCTTTCATTAACATTGATAGTGCAGTCGTTCTTGTTTTGACTGTAATTCTCACAGGAAACTGTTTATTCCTTTTAGTCTCTTTGAGCCAAAAAGTTAAACAATCTTTGATATAAGGCGTATTCTGAATTTAAAGCGGGCAGAAAATAAAGATAAGAGAAAAGCTGCTGCAAGTCTTTAGGTTAAAGCAATTGGACATTTTTGTCCTATGCTCATAAAGTCGAGGAAAACTTTTTGTATAGTAGGAAAACATATATATCGCACCTCTGGAATACGGTTCGTCTTTGAACTACATTAGAGGCAGACCGTTACAATTATCACCCAATCGCTATCGTGTTGGTGCTTTCCGAAGTACTTGAGAGCGAGAAGTACTTAAAGGGCGTTCAGCATGTGACTTAATTATTGTTGTCAACGAACAAAAGAACAGGACTATTCATCAATCTGGTGAACTACAAGACATTGCACTCGATATCTCGAAGGCATTTCATTACGTGTGGCACAATGGTGTGATGAGCAAATAGAGGGCAGTGGGTCTTCACGTTACGTTAATTTTATGGATTGAGAATTATTGGCTCTGCCGCAAAATTCGAGTAGTGGTGAAAAGCGTGACTTTAGCTCAATATTTTTAAAACGCTGTTGTCTCTTAGGGAGCTTTGCTTTCTACGAATCTTTTTTCTAAATTTTCATCAATAGTTTTCTATCAGCAATTTTCAATGCAGTATACTCCTATGCTGATGACAACTTCCCATTTCTTACTGTTTACTTTGTTTTTCATCGTCAAACGATATTTGTGGTTTGTGCAGGAAGAATGTCTATGAAGGATCATGCAAAACGTGAGAACTAAATAAAATACAATATTGGGTGTACCAGATTTTTCTGGCTGAACTGATTGCTTTTCGACGTCTTTTCTGACTATAGTGAATCCAACTTGACTACATCTGAGTCATTTAAGATTCTCGGCTCGACTTTATGGAAGAATATTAGGTCCTGAACAAATAAACAAAGCAATTGTTGCAGCAGATATTTTGGATTTTAATGATGATGTAAGTTTTACTTTACTCCATCGTAAAAATTTACAATATACAAGACCCAGGTTGGAGTTTAATTATCATATTTGGGCTGGTGCGCACCAAAAGTTCATATGAATGCACTAGATCTGGTTCAAATACAAGTCCTTTGCATGGTTTCCATTAGTACAATGTGAAAGCAATATGCGTGTTCCACCAGTACTTTCCTGGCTATTGATCACATTTACTGGGTATTGATCACAGATACATTTCAATATTCAAAAGAAACTACAAGAGAAACTTCAGCCACAAAGAAAAATCACAATGCTAAAGAAGATTGTAGCCAATTTTTTGGAATTATAAATAAAAGAGAAAAGGATTATGCCAAGTTATGCCAAGACCACGCATATAAGCGACCGATTATGAAGCTGCGTGCTAATTAATATTCGATGTTTAGTTAAACGATGCATTACCTACAGTTCTAATTCCACCGAGAAGAAATATAGGGTTTACATGTTGTACTAAGCGTAAAAGAGTCCAGTACCATCAAAAATACTTAGCACACAAGCTAAAGGCCTAAGAAAAGACAAAACTATTTTGTATTATAGCAATCCTATCAACTTTTGATCTTCAATGACAGTCTCGAGTTCGAGTAATTATGATATGTAATTTTAGATCCAAGTTATCGGTAAAACTAATCTTTTCACTCAAGTTGATTTGTGGTATAATATGTATCTCCTTTTAGAATGTAGTTTGGGTGCAGTTCCAGAACTTTTGGCTGATTCATTTCCTTCGAATAAGAATCGTTGATGACCATTCCAAAATAATTTGTCCCTTGTGGTTCTATACTAGTAAAATGTATATTTTGGTAATAACTTTTCTTACATTTTAGCATTTTATGTCGCATTTCGAAAATTCATGTATCAAACCGTCTGCTGCCGAATAGGTTTCAACAATCCTTAATTTCAGATCACACCACATGCTTTAGCAAATAATTTTGCTGGATAATTTTAAAGCTTTTAAATTTCGGTAATTTAGATCGTTTGGTTTACAGTGTTTCATATTTTTCAATTTTTAAAATTGTTAGATCAGTCAATAAACCATAAGAACACCCAAACTACTTAAAACAAGCCACTGCCTACAACAACTGCACTAAAAAATATATGTATATGATATATGTTGTTCCAAAGACGTAGCAGCCAGAAATCTACGAGCGAAGTTCGCGTTAAAACTGCATTTGCTACCGCATATCAAGTCCTAATTAATTTGTTGCCAAGAATAAACCTAAGTATAGTTATTTTAATATCATACAAAGAAATGCACATAAATAAGGAACCTGACATTGGTTCAAAATTATTGGCAAACAATTAATGTACAATTATGTAAATATAAGGTTAATAATAGATTAACTTAAAATGACCTTGAAATACATCAATCAACCCAAAAATAAATTATACAGCATATTTTCCTTAGCATATGTTTACATAAAGTTACTCGTTTAGGTTTTCACCCTGTATAATTAAGTATACATTTTTTTGATTGGCAACAACTACAACTAATTTTTTTTTAAATTAATATTAAATGGTATGAATGTAAATTTATCTTTTACTCGTCAATGTACTTAATCAATATAATGGCATTTTTAGGTTTTCAATCGAACTTTTATGTTGTTGTTGTTGTCAATTGCGGTTGTTTTTGTGGTTGTTGTCATTTCAATATGTTCATAGTAATTAAGACAAATTAATATCGTTATGATTTGGGTCAGACATGGAACAGCGATTAATTTATATTAGATCCTTATCAATCACAAAATCATGTCTAAATTAACATCGATTGACCAATGAGTCAAATGCTTAATCTATTGATGCTACACCTGCTGAGATTTAAATACAAATTATGTTGACTTTTATTAACTTTGACTCTATAATTGAAAGAGCGTAACTCGTCTCATGCTCGTTTTTGTTTTACTCAATATATATTTAAAATAAAACATGTCACATAATCTAGCCATAAGTGAATATCTTTATTGCCTCTTAGTAAACCAGTAAATAATAAATTTGGTGATTTTCGAACGGTTTTAAAATCATCAATTATATACCATAATGATTTGTTCCCTAATTCTATGCTAATTATAAAACAAATTATAATTAAATGTTAACGTTTAGTTCCAAACAATTTTGGAATATGGAATAAAAAAATAATCATACAGCCCCTAAATGTTGATTCGTGTATAAACATTTTACACATGATTGTTGTTGTTGTCAATTTGTTAATGTTGTTGTGGTCAATATTTATTTATGTAATTTTTTTTATATTTTAAAGATATAAGACATTAATTTTGTTGAACGAAATTTCGAGTAACTTTCCGTGTATTACTATATTGTGCCACACTTTCCTGATAATATATTTAAGCAAGATTATAAGCCGCGGCTATATTATCTATATTATTTGAATTAGTTAAAATGATTCCTTTTTTAATTGTTTGAAACTTGAAATTGTTTGAAAGTATCTCTTTTAGTATACTTTCATATGGGAAGTTTATATATTTATTGCAGGTATGCAATTGTTGGTTTTAGGTTCCTTCTGAAATATAATTATTCTGGTTTCACTTCAGTTTTAGTTTCATGTAGCCTTACTATATACGTTATTCTACCCGATGCCCATTAGTAACTTATTTAGTTTACCGTGTGATTTCCAGCGGGATTGCTGCATATTTTTACTGGATCTACCGAATCAGAAATATTCATTGTACTAGTTTAATTCTATTTTTTAGTGCATATCGACCTTAATGCGTCGATACTGTAGATATCTGAAGGTATAAATGCAAAGATTCCCTTCAATTGGTTTGTTATTAGTTTAAAATTGGAAACTAAACATTGACTGAGGCAATTTATCTTGATTTACCAAATAAGCATGACTTCCACATAGGCAAAAAGCAATTTGAACATTTTTTATTGAGGAAACGGTAATCAGTGTAATACATTATATTTATTTCAGGCATTATCTGTTCATGGCTGATAAAATAAAACTACTGTCGTTTTTTTTTACCAAAAAAAATTTTTTGTCCACATCAAACGAGCCAAACGTTAATATAGTCGTATATCTCTTTTTAAAAAGTAGTAACTGACAATAAACTACACTATAAGAGTACGTGCCGATCAAACACCTTGTGTTTCTAATCTTAATCTTATGCGATTTGCTCGATAGAACTTAAATTATGAAATTAAAATCTTTTACGTCATGTACAAAAATACTGATAACATTAATAAAATAATACCGCTGGCAATACTTAGCAATTAGTAAATTACCATAATATGAATAAATTTATAATATGTTTATGGCAGAAACAAAATCTGATATAAATTAAATTGTTATGATAAAAAAGAAATCCATCCTAAAGGCTTTCAACATGATACAAACATACACACATACCAACAAATATACATTTCAAAGTATCTATAAACTCACGCACACATACTTAATATATCGTACATCAACTTGTTCCTTCGTATACCATTGGTAAATAATCTTGATAATTAAGTTGAAAGAATAAAGTAATTTTATGATGACTTCCTCAAGCACAGAAATTAATTTTTTTGAAATATGTTGGATGTAGGATATTTTTTTCCTTTTTATTTTCGGATTTTAACAAATTTGGTACCAGGTACATTATATGAGCTTGTGAAAAAAAACTTTTAAAAGTTCAAAGTATTTTAAAACTAGTTGACCTATTGTAAACCTTTTTACATTGTAATATACTCTATATCAATTTTTCATTAGAAATATGGAAGTCTATAAAATTTTGATTCCTTAAATTTTACTTTATCTGTTAATAGCTAAAAGCCAACATGATAAGTTCAAAATTACTAATTACTTTAAATTACTATACTTGACGCTTCCAAACCTTATTTGTTTTGCTCTATTTGAAAATTTAATTATATATCAATAATTTTTAGCATTATATACGAGTATTTGCCTCTATTTAAATTAGTATTTATGTTTACCGAAAATAAAGTTTTTGAAAGTTGGGAAAACTATATACTTTATGCATGTACCAAATATATATGTATATATATATATATATATATATATATATATATATATATATATATATATATATATATATATATATATATTCATACATTTATTGAAAACTCATTAATAACTTTTCTATTTGTTTTATGCTGAATATACAAACATATAAATTTTCACGAATAAAGCTTATTATGTATTGAATTTCGTTGTAAACGTATACAACATCAAAGTTTATGAAATTTAATTTTGTTTGGTTAGAAAAATACTGTGGTTCATACTTGTATGTTATTTTATGTTGATTTTTTGGTGTCTATACATGTTACGTATGGATATGTATACATGATATGCGATGAAAATATGAGATAATGAATGCTGGTACTATACCTCATTTATAAACTATAAACGAGTAGCTATATTTTAATATTTTCTTATATGAAACTTTTCTTTTTGTTGCGTCAAGTTTTTATTGTAAATTTAAGTTAATTAAATTCGTCTTGTTTGGCCGTTCGGATATTAAGACTAAAACAGTTAAAAATGAGCTCAAAAAATTATGTGGGCTCTCCTCAAGTAAAGTGACTAAAGCTTTTCAAATTTTAAAATCAATTTTGAAAAATTTCATATACAATTTTCGTATGCTACGAATAAAAAATTAATTTTGATAAATAAAAAAAGTGTGGGGTACTAAAGGGTGTGTGTCTTTGCTAAATTTTAACTACTCTTGCTATTTTTCATGAACAGTTAAAAGCATTATGTGGAACTGCTAGGTGACTCAGTTTTAAACTGCTTGTCGTTTCAAAATTTGTATAAGACCAGTTTTAATTAATTAATTTAGCAAAGACTTAAACAAAAAACGATTAACTAGCAGGTTTCGACTAGAAAGCGACTATGATATCAATACGCTTACGTCTTACTCCAATATTTCAGTCATGCACATTGCTTTTACACAATTTAAAACTTTATTTTTTTATATTCAACATTACAATATAGCAATGTAACCTACTACTAATTTTATCTAGTAAATTAGGTAAAAAATGATAAGAATCAAAAATTTATTATCATTATCACACTTTTGTTTTTTTTTCTATTTTATTATTTTGGTTATCAGCTAGCTAGATGCTACACATAAATGCATTTCACCACTTTCATTTTTAGTTTTTTTTTTAGATGAAGAACAATATTTTTGCTGCCAATTACCTCATATGTATAACCTGCAGAAACTAATTTTTTTTTATCCTGATGATCCTGATCAGGTCACTAGGTCAAAATTATAAAAGTATTTTATTGTTTTCGATGCTTAAAAGATAAGACATGCTAAGCATCAGTATCGGGCATCGGATTTAAATATAAATTAATTTGCTTATATGTTAATACTAATCCATAGTACGAACAAAAATAGAACATTACGTGAGCAAACGTTTTGGCCGGACGTCTTTGGAAGCGGGTAAACATTAATTTGAAAAATTTCGATACAAAGATACATAGATACATATGTACATATATACAAACATACAGATAAATAAAAAAATACTAGTAAAATTCAAATATGTTACCGACGAACAAAATTCATACGAAGCGATATAATATATCCAAAACGCTAATTTTAATTTAGAGCACACTGTGCTCATATGTATTATATGGTGTAAATTAATTCCCCTAAACGTCACTTAATCTCTTACGGTACTAAATACTTGGGATACATTTTAATACCAGTGCCAAACTGGGTTCCCTGGGCAGTGTTAAAGCCCAATCTCTAATATAGTACTCTAATGCTGGTTTCTGATTTAAGGTAAATGTTTGGCCAGATTTTTCTTGAAGGTTTTTCATCTCTTGTCAGATACTGCTTCTATATACTCAAACATTTGAGTAACGCTTCGGTTTTAACTACCCCCTTTACTTGCTTGTTTTGTAACGGTTAATTACTAGAATGGCGATTGCAATATATAATCAATAGTTTTCAGACATAAAAGTGGTGCCATGATCCAAAATGTATAACCTTTTGCATAGATTTTTAAAACATCAAAATACAACTCCTTTCAAGATTCTTAATCGAAATACCAATATATAAATGTTGTCCTATAGACCTGTTTTCAAAGATGACAGATGAGACGAAAATTCCTATCTTCCTTCTGTACAGCCTTTATCTTGTAATTCCTGGTGTAACTATCAATAACACCGGTGCTCTTGATAATGTATCGACGTATCTCATTCTTGAAGATAGTTGGTGCTCCAATTCATAATTTGATTCTTGGAAATTCATCGCTCATTCTGTAATCCTCGAGGTGAACTCACTTTACTCCCTTTAAAAACCACAACCAGTGAGAATCTTGAAGTGTAGCCCCAACAAGTAATTCTGCAATTTTTTCAATGCTCTTGCAACAGCTAGCTCTTCGAGCTCGTAACTATATTGTGCTTTTCTTCAATTGGCATATTTTTATGGTTAAAGTATAAAACTATGAATGCAGGAAAATTATCTCAACCTGCAAAAGTACTGTTGGTAAACCCACTTTATAGGCATTTATGTGCCGCTCTGTCCTTGCCTTTAACAAATAAATTAAAAGGACTGGGGATGTCTTATTCACACCTTTTAAACGCAAAAATAATCTGTGCTGGTCTGCGGTCCAAATTATTTGTGGTATTCTTCTATAATAGTCAATTTGATTTTAAACGGAAATACTTTGACTTTCGTCTTGGTCTTGGTCTTGCTCTTGCTCATATGCTTTATGAGTATTTATAAAGTTTTGTTGGCTATTAAATGCGAGATGAATTTCTGGTGCTAGATTGACAATATACGGTCGCAACATTAGTATATTGACTCGGTTCGCAAAGCGCATGCAACTCACTTATATGCGATCCTATAGTCCTCGAATAATGTATATATATGACGCAAGCTCTAAATCTTGTCGGTGATTTTTCTAGTGTGGGTGCTTGCAGTTTAATGACACATATTCAAGAGTTTGTAATCAAGTGATTTGGAATAAAACGTTTACCTTCAAAATTGCATTTTGAATATTAAAAATTGAATAGGAGCCTATAGAGGTCGAAAGGTTCTGCATGATTTTTTCTTGAACTTGTATTTCTAGATCGAGGTCTACGTAGAAAATTGACATTTTGCTGAAAAATTGATTGACACACTGCGCATCATATTTTGTAACTCTAAAACTTCTTTCTATATAATCGAATGATTATGTCACTCTTAAGGGCCAAAGGAAAACTTACTTTGTAAATGATTAAACCTGTAATATAGAAGCCACATTGATTTTATCAGCTATATAATTTTATTGTTAGTTTCGTGGTTTGTAAAACTAGAACAATATTAACAATATGGAGTAATCTTTGAAGCCTTATGTTCAATTAACTTTCACTAAACGGTTTAAATGTCTGTAGAATTCAGATGAGCTCTTATCCTCTGTTTTGTATTAAAAAGGATTTCCTCTTTATGTTAGTTCTCACTCAGTAAGTGACGTTTAATTATTAAACCTGAATAAAGATGGATTTTTTTGTGTAGATGTAATGATATATTTTTAGCCGATAATTTTATCGATTTTTTAGAGTAACCAAATAACAACTTTCAATCGATTTTACCTCTTGTGATAATTGAGTAACGTTACTCTAGCAGTGCAAGGACGAACAATGCATTAACTTCCTAAACAATTTTCTCACAAATTATATTGTAACATTAACTAATCGGTTTTAATTTAGTTCAGATAGCTTATTAAATAAATTGCAAAAGTTTATTAAAATTTGGCAATTTACTTTACTAAACGTTAAACAAAATATCAACAAAATTTAAATTACCAAAAAGTTGAAAATACTTGAAAAATTGATATGTTTATAAAAATTAAATTTATTTCCATAAACAACAAAAAAAAAAAAAAGTTCGTGAAAAATTGCGTATATTTTTAGAAAGTGAATGAAAAATGTTGGAAATAAAAATACCGCCTCAGGTTAAAATTCTTTTAAAATGTTTCAGAAATAACGATTTTTTTAATAAAATAAATTTTTGTTTGTACAAATACAGAATACTTATGCAACTCTAATATATAGCTCTAATTTATGTTTATATATATATATATATATATATATATATATATATATATATATATATATACAAATACATATATTTATGAACTTGTTATATGCATGGATTATCACTTTTGTACTTTTACAAATCAAAAGTTAATTGTTCCTAATTAATAAAATATAATTGGATGTAACCAACCAACACTAGACTTCTGTAAAAGTTATTCAGGAACTAAATTAAAATCGGCACTTGCAACGTTGAAATCTTAAAAACTTTTTGGCAGTCACTGACCATAGTTTCACTGTACCATAGATGGAAAATTACATGGTTGAATTTCTATAATTTCCGATAAAATGTATGAGACCTAAACTAAGAGAACCCATCTTCCGGCATTTTTTTGTGTTTGAAAGCAGATGATAATTAAATAAGTCCTCTTTGTGAAGTTCTGTTATTTGTGAATCTGTAAAATCTACTAAAATAAATTTGCTATTGATGCTGTATATTTTAATTCTTAAATTTAAATTAATAAGCGATCAGGAATCCACATTTTCAATAATTCTATTTAAATGCTTTGAAACGAATAACGCTGACTAATTTTTTTTGGATTTTCTTCTCGCCTATAACTGGTCAATCAAAAGAGAACTTTTGTATTCTTATGGATAGGTCAAGATAATTTGGCCATTATACGCTTAAACTCCATATTTGATTCCCATTTTAAGATGCAAACTATAGATGTTTGAATGTTCACTTATAGTGTTCACAGTTCTAATTCAACAGATGTTCCTAAATTGGACGTGTTTTAATGAAATTCGTTTTAGAAGAAATTTTTAATTTATATTCAGTCCAGATGGTTCCGTGACAGTGTTGGGTTGTTTTAACCTTCTTCATGTCAAATAATCATATAATGAAGATTTTAAGTGTTGGTTTCAACCGTTGTATTTCTCTAATGGCAACTCATATCAAATGTGTGAATAACCCTGTTTAAATTAAACTTCATAAATCACAAACTGTTGAAAGTCAGTTTCAATATCTTTGAGAGAAATACTTCAAGTAGTCATCAGTTGGCTTCCAATACTAAGTTTAATTTTAATAAAGTTGGTAAAGGAAAACATAGTTATTTCCTAATCAATATGAACTGGAAAAATGAACTATACGTATCTGGTGATAATACCAATCTTAATATCTCCTACAAAAAATTGGTTCAACTATTCGAAATATTTGTTCCAGTAATCAGGGCTACACGCAACTAACATAAACCATGGTATGACGACATCTTAATAAACTTAAATAGTTGCAAAGATTGCATTTTAATTTACGAGATCATAAATGCTGACGATGACAAAATTAAATTTATTAAAATTAAGCAGGAATTCAATTCATACTATTCGATTGGAACTTTAAGATTTGCATCATTGAAGTAAAATCAAAAGGGTTCCAAAATATTTCAGGACATTTATTAGTGATTAGATAGGAAAACAAAAGGATAAACTTCACCGAGATGAATATCAAATTTGTTTTCAACGGTTTAATCGTATGGTTTTGGTTTTAATGCACGATTGTATCAAAACCAAAACATTTTGGAACATGGAAGTAAAAAAATAATATATCCCCTAAATGTTGATTCATGTATAAAAAATTTACACGTGTTTTTTGTTGTTGTCAGCTTGTTAATGTTGATGTTGTCACTATTTGTATGCACTTTTTTTTTTGTATTTTAAAGATATAAGATGTGATGCCATTATTTTATGGTATCACCTTTCGAGCAATTTTTGGAGTGTTTATATATTGTGCCTATTTTCTGATAATATATTTAAGCAAGATTATAAGAATCGGCTATATTATCTGGAAGTTTTTACTATTATCTATAAATTGCTCGCATCATATGACTTTCAAAAATCTTCAAAATGAGCTAAATATAAAGTTAACATGGCAGGAACATGTCTTTGTTAAATATGATAGTAAATATGAGTTTATTGCCGACAATCAACTTTTTTATTAATTGCAATCATCACTTAATTCTGCTGAATATATTATCGCCTGTACAAGTTGCTCAATACATGCTAGTCCAACATAAAAACTCCACTGCATTACAGGCCAAAGTTGACCCTTTACTGAGATCTTTTGCAGGATCTCTAAGACCATCTCTTTTTACAATTGGTGAATCATTGTAGGTGGTAAACCTAACGAACGATTTTATACATAACTGGTCATGGTGTTGACGCTAGCGGCAGGGATCGAACTCCGGACCACGGCGAGTTTAGAACAACACCTTAACTATCATTATACGACTTGTGATATTCCAACATACAAGTTTATATTAGCTATAGGTGTCTGATTTCAAAAACTAAATTTCTCTGAAATTTAAATACTAGAATGCAGCTTATCACAAATATGATTGTAACCGAGAACCGTCACATTGACTGACCGTTTATACGTAAAAATGTCAGGATAAAGGTACCTATAGCAGAAATTACAGATAGTATAATTTCCTTAAGCACCAAAAACAAACTGATAACAAGATGAACGCAGAATGTTCTTTAACGTTGAACAGCTGTTTGACTTAGGATTATCTAAATGACATTTTGTAGTAGTTAATGTACATTAATTCTTTTTTTAATTCATTATTTTGAAATTATTTACTAAATTAATTATTTGATTGCATTGTGAATCATTCCTGTGGCTCTAAAAATTCGTTCATTTAACATATAATCAAAACTTCCTATAGTTTGACTAATACAAATAATGCTTGCAACATTACAATTTTAATTTTTTGAGATCACCGATATTTTGTATTTGGGAATCGTATTGCTGAATCTAAATCCATACTGACACAAATATCACATTTCAATCAAAATAAATGATTAGTTAATTTTTTATCTATATGGTTATATGATGTTCAAAATGTCAACAGAAGAATGATTAAAATTTTTTACTGCATCATGACCAGTTAAACAATTTGTGGTGAATAAAAGTTAAAATTTTAACTTTTTACGAGTTTTTATTTCGTTTTGCACATGGACATAGTTTAAGGTAACAAATTAAAATGGAGTCAGGCCGATTTGGTTTTAATCGATCAGGATGCGAAAAAACAAACTGAAAAATAAATATTATGAAAAAAAACTTTTGAGCTGCCAGATCTGAGCTCTTTGAATATGCCCAAACTTGTGAAACTCAAATAAATCTACCGCGGTAATCATCTGAACTATATTTAACATTATTCTTACACAAACAAAAGAAAAGTAGTAGGGGTAGTTCTAATATGAATGAACCTGAGATTTGTATCTGTATTAAAATACTTTGCAATTTACTCACCATCCTTAGATGAAGCTTCACCTTATGGTAGCCTTGCAATAAATATAGTTACTTCTCAAAGTAACATATAACATATCCGTAACATTTAAACCAAAGTTTACTGCAAGTTATGCAAAAATGCGTAAATTCGAGTAGGAATTTCTTTTCCTGAAACATTGGAAAATTTTAGTTGATTAATTAATTTTTTTTCGTTCACCAACCTTTACCGATATATTAAGTCGAGCAAATATATTATTTCTACCTATAATTCAATTATCCGAGGAATTTATTTTATGTAAACTCAAATTGTAAAAAATACCTTTTTGTAATCCTAATTACAATTTAGGTGTTCAACTACAAAAATTTCCAAAATAATTAACTATATAAGCCGAATATCACGTAATAATGGCAACCCTTTTTTGTTAAACACAGCGCTAAATGTGTATTCAATCAAGCTAAAATCCTGCGGCTTCTTTACAAATTATTGGTTATAGTTACGATCGCATTTCGCCTCAACTCTATATAATAAATAGCCTGCAAAAGTCTCATTATCCAGCTAGCTAAACATATATATTCTTATGTATAGCTACATAAATTGAAACCAGATTTAATTTTATCGTTACACAACACCAAACAAAAGAATCCTGATTATATTACAAAATAATAGTTTCGAAAAGAATGCTGAAAGGTGTTACTGAAAATGTAAAGAAAGAGAATAAAATACAAAAAATCTCCGATCCTAATCATGTTATACCTTCGAGTGTATTTTACGAAGCGATATAAAATTTTCATATTTTTTCCCTATATAGCAGCATCCTTCGACTAAAAAATAAAAATGTGAAGCACTAAAAATGGAAATAAATATACACACAGACAGCAAACGATAATAAGACGACAGCGGATAAGAAGAAATATATAATTTAATATCCTGGATAATATTTTTTGGTTTGAGGTATAGCCATACACATGATATGAACGTTATGTCGTTTTATTTTTTACAAGCAAAATTTTCTTTTACTCCATAAACCATACGGCTCCCCGTTCGTTACTCATCATTTGTTTCGTTATCACCCGTTTATTTTTCACGCTTTGTGTATAATATATCATTTATATTATATATATATATATATATATATATATATATATATATATATATATATATATATATATATATATATACAGTATAACTCCAATTAACGTGAATTTGGATCCAGAAAAATACAACATAAATCCAACAACGTAAATCAAATGATTATAACAACACGTTTACACCATGATACTTATTTGCTATTGATGTACACGTGGTACACATAATCAAAATAAAATCCATCCAGTACTGTATATTTAATACCGTTTTTTACTGGCGTGGACGATAAATAGTTCAACACATAAATTCTGCCCTGTAACATTGATGGAACATTATGTTGTATTCATTGTCATTATCAATCAAAATAAAATGATCAACCTTGTCTCTTAAGTGTTTAAACTTTTTGGCTCTGGATATTAACCTATATATCTGTATTGATAGTATCATAAGGATATATACAGGGTGTTTTTTTAAAGCTGAAACTTTCGAATATCTAGAAAAATAAGCACTCGACGGAAAAAATGTTCATGATCAAAATTTAATCATTCTAAGAGGGAAATATATTAGGGCTAAAATTAATAACCCTTTCCCTTACTTGTAAGTGGGACTGGAGGTAACTTTGAAATGAAAAAAGAAACTCTTATTTTAATTGCAGATACGGATTCTACGGCTAAAAATAAGTAAGGAGGTTAGTTAGTTTTGACTTAAATCAGCTAACCAGAAGTGGCTGCTTCCATAGAGAGTTTTTCGAGCTTTCGAGCTTTGTAAATATTTAAAAAAGTACATCACTCATGAGAAAACTGTTAATTGCAAAAATGTTGTATTGAAAAAATAAAGAAAGTAAAAAAAAAATAAAAAATAAAAAATACAAAAATACAAAAAATTAAAAAAAAAATGAAAATTCTGTCACTTCCGGTTAGTCGATTTCCGTCAAAGTTAACTTCCCTACATACTTAATTTTAAGAAAACCCAAATCTGCAATAAAAAATAGGGGTTCCTATTTTAATTTTAAGTTACCCCACGCCCCATCTATAGGGAGGTACTAATTTTAGAGTGGTAATTTTTTTAGCACTAATGTATATCCTCATTGGAATGAGAGTGTAGTGCTTATTTTCCCAGATATTTGAAAGTTTCAGCCTAAAAAAAACACTCGATATAAATATAAGATATTCAATAACCTCTGGGCAGACCATTCACAGACTTTGTCTTGATTTTCGTTCAGTCTGATTTTTTCAATTGTTCAATTATTTAAAAAGTTTTTTAAATGTTCGTTAAACGAATCCTTTGTAGTCTTTAAATCTATTCAGAATCAAAGCACTTTAGAGCTACAGAGAAAGCTCTATTGAAGAAAAATGATTGAATATACCGAAACGTAGAAGTCTGAAAAGTTAAAATTACATTAAAATAGTCTGTTCTAATAGTTGGTCTATTAGTGATACTAATATTCTTATAGTGATTTAATCGAAATTGAGTTACTTGACAAATCCAGTAAAGACAAAAAGGAAGCAATATACCTTGTTAAACTATTCGTGTTAACGTAATAAATTCTGCAATTTCCCAATTGCAATTTTAAATGTAGGTGAGCAATAAGATTGTTATAAATAATCTAAAAGCATTAAGTCAAAATGTTGGTAATATTTTTGCTAAAATGGTCGAAGAATAGAAAAATAAGCAATTTTTGAAAATTCCGTTTGAGAAATTTAGAAAAGTAAAACATTTTCATAAAGAACTTTGCAAAGTGGTTCTTAAATATCGAATTAATTTTATAATAATTGTTTTTTTGCGTGAAAACTTGAAGAGCTTACTTGTTTAAATGATGATCTAAAATAGTAAAAGACTGACTAGATATATAAAAGGGATGAAACAGACGTTTTTGAGATCTCATTTCCAACCAAAATAATTTCTTTAAAAAAACTTTGAAAAGTGGGATCCAAAATTTGAACTGAATCAATGGTTAAGCCAGCTTTCGTAACATTAAACGACACAAACTAGCGACTTCTGGATGGTATTACCGTGTTTATGTTTTTTTAATAATTCTAGTAGCAACAGCAAGCGCTGAAAAGACATTTTCAAAACGAAAACTACTAAAGTCAGATTTGCAAAAGTGCGTGTCCCAAGAAAGTCTCAGAAACCTAAGCCATTTATCTATTGAGAAAGGTTTTAGAACTGTGTACGTTTAAAGAAAAAAGTCCAAATTTAATAAAGTTTTTATATTTTTCTTTAAATTTGCCTTGTCGAGATATACAAATCTAGAAACACCATCCACATATTGTCATTTTTGAGTTATAGGAGTTTTTATAAGCATCCATAACATATATATCAAGAGCTTAGAAAACGTTACAGGTACTTTAGAATTGATTAAAAGAGAATTTCGCTTAAACATACGATCATATCAATATAATTCTGCAAAGAAATCACCAATTAACTTTAGTTTAAAGGAGGCCTCAGTTTGGAGTCAAGTTATGAATAATTTACAAATGAAATATGAAACGTAATACTTTAAAAGGTAATAATAATAATTCCAGTATAATATTTGATTAAGTAAAATTCGTTTATAATAATCATTATAGAAATATTATACACATTTTGCCCCATGTTGGGCGTCAAATTAATTTTTTATCGTATTTTTGTATCGTTAAAACTTAATATATAAACAAAGATCACATTTGCTGGTACGAATGCTATCGCGTTGGAAGAAAGTGAGGCTGTTACTTAAACTTACTTCAAGGTACTTGGAAAACTTTTAAAAGTTAAACTTAATTTTATGATTCAAGCTGCTGAAAGCAAGAATTTATAATCACTTTTTGTTAGGTAAAGCTGAGAGTAAAAAGTGCATTAAATTAAGATAGTGCAATAAACACGATGCCCTGAAACCGAGTTTTTCAAAGGACAACATAGAATGGGGGTTACAGTTAGAGTAGTTTGGGTTTTACACCATAGAACATTGATAGGTATAATGGAATGCAAAACACTGCATTAAGATAGAATGCAAATCACTGCATTACACACAATTCCTAAACGATATGGGATATTTCTGTCATTATCTGTATAGAATGGGGAAATCTACATAACAAAGTTGGGTCACCACAAACAGTGGTGTAAAACGTGATCCTAGTACATATAAAAATGGTAAAATAAGAGGAAGGATTTTTAAAGTTCAAATCGGCTGATCTAATACATATAGGAGCAACTGAATAAGGTGAAGGCTGAGATCTTGTTTAGTTTCAGGCTTGTCCGGAATAAAGTGGTTTTAGTCAGTAATTCACATTTTCACCTAAGCAATACCAAACTACTCTAGAATTTAAAAATAACGAATTCTTAAATTTCTTCTCTGCATGGCTCACAACGTTGACAACCATTACTATTGATGAACAGATAGTGTTTCAAAAAATTGACAAATTTCCGATTTATCAATATATTTTGTAATCTTTGAAGCCAAACTGTATTTCTCAAAGATAGTTTCTAGGTTGTCATTTCTCATTTTCCATACTACACCTAATGTTAACGCAATTATACGGATGGGGATTCTCGTTCTGACAATTTGACGTGATTCTAACCAAATTTCCTGAGCTCAAAGTCATCTAATCTTAATAATGTTTTTAAGCCATTTTTATCTTGATTGAACATTCTTAACTATCGGACAATACGTCGTCTATGTAAAAATATCGATTCAAAATTGTAAAGGCTTATTTAAATAACTCGTACTCTTCCACTGACAGTTGCTTAAGTGCTTTATAGTTGCTAAATAAGGTGCATTAGTAATTTAAATAATGCTAAAGGATTTGATAAGTTATTTCGTCACCAAATATGTAGTAGATCTTGATCACGCACTCTTTCATTACAATTTGCCTATACATTTTGGCAATGTCTGTAGAAAGTGCACATTCATGTTTTCTGAATCGAAGCACACTTGAAAAAAATTTTGTTAAATTGTACGATCAACTAATAAGCACTCATTTGCGACGATAATTTTGATGATCCGTGGAACACTGCTCGAAGTTTCAATATTTTCTTGTAATACGAAGTGATGTTGAAGGTAATACGATTTATTGTGGCGATTTGGTGAATGGTTTGGCCCTTTTACTAAAGTCATATGCCCTATGGCTATATATTCATTCATGACGGCACAAAATTGTTTATTTAGGTCAAGTCAATGAGCCGGGCATCTCTCTATGCTTAAAAATTGAAAAATTGATTGTGAGAATCATTGATGTCCTTAACTGCTCTACAAATCGAAAATGCGATCGCAGAATCTCTCTTTCATATTACCACATAACCTAGAACATTATCATAAAAATTTGGTTTTTGGTTACCTATACCCAACAATTTTCCTCAGAACTGGTCTTGAAAAAGCTTGGTATCAAACAAAAAGTTAATTGGACTTTGTAAATAAGTACTTGGTGCATAATATTTTGTATCTTAGTAATTCTACTCGAAAATTACTAAGATACAAAATATCGAACGACTGTAGAGATCTGCCGGAATTTCACACATGTGGTATGGAAGCTTTTCATTGACGTCTCGTTATTATATTTTTTATATCACAATCCAAGTGATGATTCTGCGCAAAAACGGATACATGATGAATCAATGAAAACACTTTACAAATTCTCTAATGTGTGATGAGATAATGAAATTTCAAAATTGAATCCATTTTCCTTCTGTGGATCAATTCGACAAAGGAATCTCAAAAACTGAGCTATTTTGTGTACCCTGAAAATTTAGGTAGTTTTAGTTCTGGGAGCCTCATTTCACCTGATGATGAAGCTCTTTTGAATAAACTGAATGATGAATTAGAATTACTGACTTTTGAGTTATTGCCTGAACCATTAAGGTGGTCAAGTCAGTCTTATATTTTGGCTTCAAAAATCGCATTATCGGGATGTATTGTGAGGTCAAAAAGCACGGAAATTGCAAATGAGTCATAACTTGCAATATAAAAATCTCTCCTAAATGGATTGCATAACAAAGTTAAAGCACTCAATAAGGAAGCAAAGACAAAACCATTGAAAAACTCCTTAGTCCTCTAACAACAACAAATGATAAGTAAAAACGAGCTAAGTATAGCAAAAAAAAAATACTGCAGTTATGAGAGTACATTAGAGAAGAAGTATGCTCTAATATCTTTCTAGAGGGGGCGCCAACATTCTATAAAGTGTGGTGATAACGGCTCTTGAAACTTCAGAGAGATTTACCTTGGAGGAAAATTTGAAGAGAAATATATGGAAAAGGTTCTGTCTTAGGACCTAAACCTTACATGCTCTATGCAAAAGACTTACCTCTTATGAATGATGCTACGATTATTGCAACATGTCTCGACGATATTGCGCGCCTGGAAAAAAAATATTTCGTATCGGGCTTAATAAAACAAAATCGATGAAGAAATTAAGGAACACTCTGTATGCTGAACACCACAGACGTAGTAACGTGCTAGAAGAAAAAGAGCCAATTTGCATCACATCAATTGTGAAGTGTCAATAAAAAATAATACAAAAACAAAACACACACAAGTCGAGGTTGTCCTGTATTTAAATTCATTTATACTTTACTGTTGTATATTCGGTTGAAGTTTCGTTTCAAAAAAAGTGTGAAATAAATAATTCATCTTTCATCCTTGAGAGGATAATTGAAAGAGTGGAGCTTTTTTTTTTTTGTTGTAAATTTGATGTGTAACACCATATATAAATAAATACGAGTGCAGATACGAATAGAATATCATTTTGTACAATCTTACGATATTCTATGTACCAAGAGCTTGAAATGTATCAAATAAATGATGACAGAACTGTAATAAAATTTTAGATGGGTGGCAAACGGAAAGTCTTATGTGTTAAAAATTTTTTTTGTACATTTATTAAATTGGAAATACATAAATCTTTATTTAATTTTCAATTTATATATATATATATATATATATATATATATATATATATATATATATATATATCTAGATCAATAGATATTGAAATTCTGCTATACATAATAAAGGTCAAGTAAAAATGTTAGAATCTAAAATGAAACTGACAAAATTTTTTTACGTATTCTGGTCTGATGTTTCCATTTTTTTATGTTCCAACTTTAGATTTTTATTTCCTACTTTTTCAGTATCTTTAAAGATTTTAGTTATGTATCTGTATTATATTTCTGTGTACAAAGATAGCTAGTATATATAAAGAGAAAAGGTCATGCTGACGGAGATTACAGTAGATATTAGCTACTCGATATAAGAAGAAAATTTATATACTCGTATATATCTCGTATCTATCTATATATCTTTTATAGCATTATTGACAATGTTGCGTATATATGATTTTACCATGGCAATTGCGAGAATCGATTTTATTGCTAATTGTAAGCTTATATGTGGATACGATATATGGTTAATTGTGGTTTATCAAGTTATAAAGTTTTTTTGCCTAAAAAAGTTTTCCGTTTGGTTTAGTTTTATGTTTCGGTATAATATATAAAAAGGGATATTAGATAGACGAATAATGATTCTAGGTCGTATACGAAAACCAAAAAAAGGATATAAAAAGATGATTTATCTGCCTAATACATCGGATCGCTTCTTTAAAGACAAAAAAAATATTTAATTAGATTTACTACTAACATATGAAACAAATACGACGAAATCATTACGTTTTATTGATTTCCAGCATCATAATGTTATTTCTTAAATCAATCGATCTTTTCTTAGCTTACGTCTTTGTTAACATATATACCGACTCGTATACTTAAAACGTGTATCAGTCAATTTATTCTTGGAAATAATTTATTTTTATTTTGGCTTTTCAATTTCAGAATACTGTAAGATTAAATATATTTATTCAGATGTATGTGTCCTTCTACATATATATATGCGTATACCAGATATATGTATTCATTATTTTCTTCTTCGTATTTTTATTTTATTTATATCTTAAGATAAAATAAATAACTCAGATAACGGATAACTGGAAAGCCTTTGAAAATACATTTACCGAAATGAAATCAAATAAAGTGTAGCAAAGCATTTAGAAAATGGATATTGTTAACTTTATAGTTTTGTAAATAAAGATTGGGTGTTAAAATGGATTTACGTTTATATTTTGTGTCTTCAAATTTATTACTCCATTGATTATCATCTAACATTATTGCACACATTTTCATATATATACATATATTCATTCATTGATGGTACTAGATATGTGCGAATGCCACAATTTCATAATTGTATAGCCAATTATTTTGTATACAACTTTGCCTGCCAAATGGTGGTTTTTTGATTTTTGTAAATGTAAAATCGTGGTTACCTATAGGCTCGCTTAAAACACTAAGTCTTATCTTTTTTACTGTGCCAAATATGCTTTTTACAATTGAAAAACTCCTTATACTCTATAATGGCCTCACCTGGGTTTGGTTCAGATTCCGAAGTTTGATGACAAAGACAGCGTACGGATGATTAGCTCATTTTTCGCATTAAAGTTGAAAAGATAGATCCACAAAATGGAAGTTCACCTTCAATTATCAAGAGCTCAGAAATAATGCCATTAACTGAAGAAAGTCAATTATTGTTTAGTCCTTGTATGGCCAGTGTGTATTCCTCGTAGGATGATCTTCTAAGCTAATCTCTGCAGTCTGTATTTAACAACATTTTTCTAAAGCAACATTTGACATTTGAGAAATTTTCCTTCCAGGCAAGAACCAATTCTTGTTGCCGGGATGACACTAATAACTAAAGTTTCCTCTACCTTCGATTTAGATATTTGGTTTTGATATTTGGTTTTCTCTGCTTCCTTTAACAGAGAGTCTGACGCAATTTCCGTTCGCTACAGACCATCTAAATTATTGTTGACTGAGTCTATATCTTTGAGTTGCGCTACATCAGTGAGCACATAAATACAAATTATCTAGAAGTTGGCTCATCGCATGAATTAACGTAGCCTACACATACGATTATTGACTGTTTTGAAATAAAAATTGAGCTTTTTTTATCTGTGATTCTGGAAGAAATATATTACCAAGATTGCAGTGATAATCTTCACTAAAAGCAAAGTATGGTTTTGGGTGAAATGATTCTCATTTTTTTGCCATCGAAATTCTTGTAGAGTAACTAAATCGAAACGGTACTCTTTTTTGGCTGATATAGTGCCATTAAATGCTCCTGGTTTACTAAGTAACTACATGTTCAACGTGTCAATCCTAAATTGGCCATTGCTAAATCTGGGCAGTATCTATAGTTTTTCCATAAATTCATAAATTATGCAACATAGAACACGTAACAGGGTCTGATTTTGATGAATGATACTTTAATTTAAAGCTCTCGGTATCAGTTTAAATACTGCATTGAAATACGCATTTAGTTTCATAAATTATTTAGGAGCCCAAAAATAAGGCAAAGGGTTAGCCCACAAAATTACAAAAATCCATAAATTATGAAATAAAACACGTTAGAGTGGTCCGATTTTGATCAAAGACAACCTAATTTAAAGCTCTCGGTATCAGTATAAATACTGCACTGAAATATGCATACATTTTCATAAATTATTTTGGAGCCCAAAAATCAGGCAAGGGGTTAGCCCGCAATATTATGAAAATCCATCAATTATGCAATAAAACTCGTAGTAGTGGTTCGATTTTGATCAATGATAACTTAATTTAAAGCTCTCAGTATCAGCATAAATGCAATGAAATTTGTTTACATTTTCATAAATTATTTTGGAGCCCAAAAATCAGGCAAGGGGTTGCCCACAATATTACGAAAATCCATAAATTATGAAATAAAACTCGTAGTAGTGGTCCGATTGTGATGAATGATACCTTAGTCAAATGCTAGATTTTTGTTGTACTTCATGTAGTTTATTCGATAACACCTCATATTAAATTATTATTTTGTATACGCAAGTATACACATTTATTTAATCAAATACACGTACATATTACTTTCACCTTTTATTATAATAAACCATAACCTTAATGTTAAATGGCCATTTAATGTGTAGGATTTCAAAGAATTTTTTTAACAAATTACATCTTGCGCTATAGGTGTATCGATTAACTTTGAAAAAAGTTAAATATAATTGATTCTGCGAATGGAATATTTTAATACCAAATTTGTGGCTAAAAAACACATCTAACCATAAAAAAAGTTACAACTTTTTCTTTGGCTAAATCAAGTTCATTTTATAATTTTAAACTGTGTTAAACATTTAGTTGTGGAACATTTTTTTATGTACAGTCTATAACTATTTTACGATTACCAGAGAATTTCTCGCAAGTACCTCGCACCTAACAGACTTCCTTGATGAGTAGTCAATTGTGGTCAATTTGTAACCCAAAAATACATTTTTAAACACTTTTGGTTGACATGTAGCCGAAGTGACATTAAAATTGATTTAGGTCAAAATGAGAATGAAATGATGGATAATTTACTAAATTAAATAAATGTATACTCACTTTTATATGTTGATATAGGAATACTTCAATTTTTTTTATCAATTTAATCCATATTTATATAATCTGGAGAAACATCTAAAAAATCAAGCGGAAGGTATTTTAGTAGTAATTTTACTCACTTTTAGATGTAGTCTTAAAAAATCATCTCAATCGTCCATCTTAATTCTACAGCAATTATACAGATGGCACATTCAAATTTTGATGAACTTTTTTTTTGTAAGTTAGGACTTTATTTACACAAATTACGAACCAGTTTTGGAGGCATTTAATTATATTTTAACAATCAATGGCGCTAAATAATTATTTTTCTGCTTTGTAAAATCATCCAGGCGGTATTTACTAATTGTTCCATCTCTTTGACGTTTGTTTGACGGTGATTCATGCATGAGACAACTTAGAGATATATATATACATGAACGATTCGTATTTTTTTTCGTTATTTTCAAGTGTCAGATGAAACAGTTAAATGTTTTTTACCGACGATAAAAAATTACTACTAAAATATACATTGTATATTTGATAGTTGGAACATGAATTATTGAAAAATTTTCAAAAAAGTTGAACGGATTGCTTTGTTTGGCTCCGCACATCGTTTACTGACCAAATTTATATAAAATGCTACTTTTGTATTAATAAGGTAAAAAATCAAAGTGTTTGGAAAAATCAGCATAGATGCTTGCGACAAAAATGACACCAGAAAATTTTATTTCTTTTTAAATTGGCAAAAACGAGTCTGTTACTAATGGGTTAACCTAGTAAATTTGATTAATGAAAGAAAAATATTGTAAGAGTCAGATAGCAACTATTTCTGGAGGGAACATAGTTGTTATTAAAGTTCTTTAATTGTGCAATCAAATTAGTATGGTCAATTTTGCAGTAAAGTCAGTATAAATCACGTCAAATTGAAGTTTTGAATTAACAATTTTAAATAAATTTTAACCAACTAAAACCAAATTTGTAATTGTTGACCTGTTGGGTTAAAACCTATGATTCAATGAATAAATAATTTTTTTTTAGATGGAACGACCATAATTGTGTTTCGGCCAATCCCAAGAGTTTGTATATGATAGGCATAAGATTTACTTCCCGGTAGTTACTAACTTCGATGATATTACTCGATTTTAAAACTATATAGGTAAATAAAGAACTTCCAAAAATCTAAACAATTGTCCCACTAAATACATTCATTACATATAAAAGTAAGAAAAGGTGCCAAACTTTCAGCACAATATTTGAACAAGGTAAAACGCCATTGTACCCATCTTTACTTTAGTGTTCTACTATACAGATTTACAGTAAAAAATACTAAAACGTAAATCTTGGGTTAAGACTCATATTTTCACACCTATTTATTCTGACTTCAGAAGACGGACCATAGATGTCGGTTTTTTAATGCAGTTTAAACTGGTTGTCGATGTAAGCAACAAGTTACTGAGAGACACAAATGACAGAATTTCAACCTATCGCAGTTAACCACAAAAAAAAATAGTTGATGGAAATTTCCTGGTTTTACAAGCAGGTAAATTAAACTCCTGCAAAGGCACATATGGCGGAATTTTAACACATCACAGAGGCATATATGACGACCTTTATGCTCACCAGTATCGTTCCCTTCACTCCTTGTTAAATAAAAATGAAATCTGGACTGGCAAGCTTTGAGGAGATTACCGCAGATTACAAAACATTACCGTGCTGGACCAATACCCTATACCACCCACTTACGATCTCACCACGAATCTAAATAACTGCACTATTGTTTTCTAAAATTGATTTAGTAAGAGAATTTTATAACATCCTGATCAAAACTTTATAAGCATTATTCTATGGATCTTGCTTAATTATACCTGGTCCAGCATTCTAGTCTATAAATACCTGGCTTGTTATTTTTTCTTTTTTTATGAAATTGCCTAATCCTAACTTTTTTTTATCATTTCTGCATTCTTTATAGTTCAAAGAATAAGGGTAAGAAATAAGGATGCGGTGCTTCTAATGTCACCTTTTCCTCAAACCTCAATTTTTTAGACGGCGTTTTGAACTCGTTTTGTGATAAATTATATTAAAAATGTCATATTTCTTCCTTTTTTCGACTGTGTTATGTCTGTTGTTTGGCTTAAAATTTCAATAATGTTGCGACATAATGTTATTTATATAATAATTTTTTACAAATAAAAATCGTATCACACAACGCACAACGCATTTGGTGTTTCATAATCTAAAAATCTCGCCCTTTATAATTTAATTATAGAAACATTTTAACAAAATCATTGCTAGCTTAAAAGGTTAAATTTAACTGAAACCTAAATTTGATTAAAAATATTTTCTTTTTATTTTATTCAATTATAAAATTATATAATAAATAAACATGTGATTGTGCGTGATGGATATTTACAGTCGTAATAAAATCCATTATTCAAATTTCATCCGAATCTTTGGTCTGTATTATATTATATGTACATATATATAGTAAGGCTTAGAATGTTTCAAAATAAATCATTTATTTTTGTGTTACAAAATGTAATTATTTATTTTCCAATTTCTTTTAATATATAATATATTGTATTATATAACCAAATATTATGTTGGGTATTTTCCATCATATTTTCCAAATGTTGATTTTTTTAATTATAAATATTTCATAAATCGTAAAATAAAAAAGGAAAAATTTATGAAATGAAATATTAATTTGATCCATAACCTTTATAATACTTTACCTTTTTTGTATATAGGTAGGTAAATTATAAATGTAATATACATATACGATGAATGATAGGAGCACAAATTTATTTAATCTAACAATACCAAAAGTAAATAAATAGCTATATATACATAAATATAAATAAATGATTAATAAAATGTAAATTTTTTATGTGATCAGTGAAAATATTTCATATGATGATGTAAGAATATTATCCATATTTGTACCCTAACAAAACTTAGCTATACACAATGCCTCAAAATAAAATGACACGAGTAGTAGATTAGTTTAATAAATACAAGTTGACCTTAATTCATTATTTTAGAATAGAAACCTGAACTACCACAATGATTTTCTACATTACCAGTATTCAATGCTTCCAATATTATTGGTGGTGGAGCTTTTATTCCTTATATTATAATAAGATGCTCAGTAAACTGACTTCTCATCACACCAGCATTAAGTTAATTGCAATTCGGGTTACATTGGCCAAAACATCTGTAATCGTTATCAGAACGTGAATTATAAAAGATGTTGAAACTAAAATTCAATTTATACACCAAATACTTAGCATAAGTAATACCGTAAATAATGTGTGAAAAATTATAAGTATGACAACAACAAAATATAAGTATTGACAACAACAACTTTATGTCACAAATCAACATTTAGGGGTAATACATATTTCGATGTAAAAACTATTTGATTGTCAAACTAGAAATAATTATTAATGCGTTTACATATTATATTCGAGTTTAATGGTGTTCCTGATAATTGTATCGGCTCAGCGATGATTCATTAGTGCGGCAGGATAAACAAATTATAATTGATAGTTTCTTTAATCTCTTGGATGTAATATGATTTGATGACAGCAGTGTTCTTAAATCGTCTTCAACTGATAAAAATGCAATTAATATTTTGGATTAATGCTGATTTTCGTTATAAATAACTTTTTCATGAAATGTACGAAATTACATATTATATTTTCCAATAATTTTTAGTTTTATTTCAGGGTTCATTCTTAACAAGTTTTTGAACCACTTCGACCAAGCCCGCCCCGTTCGTCTACGCCAAATGGATCATGGACCGTTAGAAGAAAAATCTACAGGCTAGAATCTGTCATTCCGAACTAAAATGTTTCCTGCATTTAGCCAGACTTTTGGGCCAAAAATATTCGTTTCTTGTTATCGTATTAAAGTTTTTTGATTGAGGTTATAAATTCAACAGTGAATATACCAATGGTTTTTCGTACAAAAGCTCTGCTGGTGTACATTTGAGATATTCGCAAAAAACTGAGCGCATTCGAAGGAGAATAATGTTGCAAGAAGCGTTTAATTAAACCATTTGTTGCTAGATAAAAAGATTATGCTTGAATTCTGATTATGCTTCTGGATCTCTTATTGTTAGTAAATTCCAGAAACCATTCGATGTGAGCAAGGGATCGAAATTGCTGTTCTAATGTTTTGCAACAATATCTTATATTGACATTTGTTCCTTTTTTTTATTATGGTAAGTCCTTTTTGGATTTTTAGTTGGTAAGTATAATTAAGGTTACCTATTTTGTTTGAACTCTTTAGCTATCTATTTGAAATGGCTGTATTTTGATTTGATTTATGTTATTACCACTTTTGAGTGAATCAGTTAAACATTTGGCTCCTGTGAATTGATTATTTTCTCAAGGTATTATTATTTGAAGCCATTTTAGATGAATCGGTGGCGGGAGTTCGTTTTTCCCCATTAATTTTGTGCCATCGGAAATATTGAGGTTAAAAAATTTAAGGTTAGAAAATCTAATATTTACTAGTAGTGGCTTGCTTTTACTAGTAGTGATTGCTTTTTCAATTAACCTATAGGTGAGAAATGTTTTTTAATGCTAGTTTTAAATGTGTAAAATAGTTGCACTCTCCTGATCTCTGTCTGTTTTTTAAACAAGTTTTAAAATGTGAATGATAACTGTGTATACTAAAATGTTTGCCATTCACTATATGAAAGAGCTGTTAATCATTAAATTGAGTCAAAACTGCAACCAATTTTAAGAAATAATTTTCTATCTATATTTTATATCCAAACTGCTTTTTCTCCATTATTTGAAATGAAGCATAAATGACCTACATTAAAAAACTAAACATATTTTTAAAACTATCCGTTACCATTTTCTTTCTCCGTCGAAACCCTATAACTGTATAGTTTTTAATTTATTAATCATAAGTCTATTTTCTTATCTTAAGTGTAACCTTTTAAACAAAACTACAATACATATTTGGCTTTGATCAATAAATCAACAATTCGAGTAAATAAAGATATAAAACTTTTTAATAATTATATTATCTATTACAGTCAAGATTGTCAGTAGAAATAAAAATCTTAAAATAATACTTAACCAAAAAAAAAAAACTTGACTTTCAAATAATTTTTTTTTCTCGTTAAGCTTTTTTCAACACACTAACACATTTCCAAGAGTTAAGAACAAGAAAAAATTCCCACCACAACTTAAAACATTAAAAAAAACAGAATTAAAAGACATAAAGTAGATACACACTACACACCACAAACATACACACACACATTTATATAAGATTGGGAAAATAAAAAAAAATAAAAATAACTTAACTTTGAACTCCAAAAAATGATAAAGAAAATTTTACGATTTTTTTTTCTATTTATGTCTATATATTTGTGTGTGTGTGTGTCTACTTAAAAAAACTTACAGCAACAACATATATAATTTGTTTTCGTATTTCCCCCCATGAGATTATAAACAAAAATAGAAGAAAATTTTAAAGAAAATACAACAACACTTAAATGTATTATTTCTTGTGTGAACTTTTTTTTAGTTTTTTTTTGTTGTTGTCATGGAGTTATACTATCCTCGTTCTTCGCCACATGTATGAGACAAGACTTGTGTTGATCGTTTTTTTTTATAAAATGTATAAGTAAAAGAAGAAAACTAGGAAAATTGTTTAACATCCTCATTTAGTTGACTTATAAGTTTTCTATGTATACATAAAATATAATATGGTATATATGGTTTATGGAGAACGAGAATTATCCTTCTAAAATATTTTTACAGGGTATATACTCTTGGATGTATCTATATATATAAATATTATGTACTAGAGTACTGTGTTATTGTGTCTCTCAAGATGACAATTTTAAATTATGTACAATTTTTTATTATGCTTATTTTAATATTGTATTTTATGTTTACATTTTCAGTTCTTCCATAATGTAATGTTATGACTTGTTAATAAGCTAAATAAAAAAAAAATTTTGGATTATTATGTTATAGTGTATAAAATATAGTGTTTTATATATTATCTAAATATAGGGCTGGGTAAAAGGTAAAAATAGACGAAACAGTAATGGATATTTTAGTTACAAGTCAGTTATCATTTAGCTCGTTTTAGTATAAACATACTCAGTACACAACTATACTTATATATTTATATATATATATATATATATATATATATATATATATATATATATATATATATATATATATATATATATATATATATATATATATATATATATTGGTTAAAATTATTACGTATTCGAGCTGGTAGTGCTATATCGCTGTCGTATAAATGTAAAGTTCCTCAAATTTCGAAAGATTATTTTGATTTAAGCTACCTACGGCTTGCAGATCCAATTCAGTATTGATATGAATACTTTCAGAGGTTTTATGATAATTCCCGGGAATTTCAACAAATTTAGCACCCATAGGTACAAAAGCATTTGCGCTATTGAAATGTTACCAGCACCCAATTAAATACGTGGGACTAGCTAAGTTTTTTAAGCAGATTTCGATTGCTAATGCACATTAAAAATTGGCTTCACTAAAAGGAGGAAAAAGTTACGAATGCTGTGATTTTTTTGTATATGGCTAAGCTTAGAAACAAATTGAATTGGCTTATGTAAAACTCCAAGAAGAAAATCCTTAACACTCAACCCACAAGGTTTTTAAAAGCAGTTGCAATCAGTAGTCAATAAGAAGACCTAAGCTTTGTTTCAATCAGTGAAAGCATATACACTTATCAAAAAATTTGGAATTCAGACCTAAAGTACCGAAATATCCAACGCAAACCGGTGAAAAAGATAGTAGCAAAATAAACACCCAATGAGAAGAAAAGTGCTCTGATCAAATTAAAGTTTAGCTTGAAATACGAATATTCATTTTGGCAACCTCCAACATACGTTTAATGAAGGCAGCTGTATGATTGTCTGGTGAAAGGATTTACATACTATATTTATTACCTCTGAGTTTCTAAACTTTCTTATCACTTGGTATGGAAAATGATTTTCACCAAGTTCTGATTGAAGGGGCAAGTTGAAAGTGAACCGCATTTATCACTCAAATAGGATTTATGGCCATAACCATTTATTTTATGAACAACTCAAACTGCGTTTACGAGATTCGTAAATTTGGAATTTAAACACGTGATCTCACGAAGAATAGTGTTGGTATGCATGGACGATTTAACTATTCCAAAAAAAAGGCGAATAAGAAAATCTAAAAAATGTTAGCGAAGCTTATAACATGCGAGTTTGGACTGCAGTTTAAATGGAAAAAATATCGATATCTTTACCATGAAATATAATATTTAAGCTTCAGTATATCCGACGGAAAAATTCAACCATTACACCAAAAGACTAAAACTTTACTGAAAGTTCCAAGAGTAATTAAGAATTTGGTTTTGAAAGTTTTACTCTCACCGCTGGGTAAGTTCTAAACGATATCTTATGTAAAATGAGCAATGTTCAATTTTTCATTTTTGCCGTAAACGATAAAATGTTTGGCAGACCTTCAATCAATTAATACGAATGTGATGTATGTCAGATAAATTTTGTGCTTTTATTCCTTACTAGCCACTGCTAAGCGTATATGACGGCTTTTTTGAGAAAATAGTACAATTTTGAGTTTGAAGCGGCACAATGCTTTTGAAGAAGTAAAAGTCTAGTCAGAAATCAAATTTTAACTATTTATAGTTCAGCTGCTGAAACTGATACAATCTTGACAGCGTTACAAAACTTAAAAATTTATTTATCTTCTATACTTTTTAAAATAATTACAGATTATGCTGCATTTAAAATTCGATGAAATAATAAATGGTCGATGGAAATGTTAGTTTAAGAAAAAACCATTTACAAAATGAGAATTGCTTAAGATAAAGCCTACGAGTCACTTAATAACTATTTAATGGTTAGTAGGGTCCTGTACAAAGAAGAAAAACCTGATGACAAAAGAGTAGTATGCGAGCCAAAAACAATGCAACATATGGTAACAAATGAAGAACTTAAGAAATTGCAATGTGCTTGCGAAAGATAAGGCAGCTTATTGAAAGGGACTTACGAATTTCCTAGTTAAAGGATAAGTGGGACAATATTTACCAAAACTATGTCTCTTGCATCCTGAAAAATAAAAATTCTGGAAAGAAGGAAGGATACATGCACCCAATTCTAAAAGAATAACATCCCGTTGGTGTCAATTGGATTCAAATATCAACAGCGACAAGACAAGATAAATCAAAGAAGCATTATTTTGTTTGGGACGCAAGCACAGGGTGGTTGAAGATGTGGATTTTTTTTGTTGTATGTACAGTCAACTTTATGTGGTTACCATTGGAATGGTAATATGTGTACCTATATAAAAAATCAAAATCAGCTGCTTAATGAGCGACATCGACAAAGATTTCAAGTGAATGAGATTTTACCACCAAGCATCTGCAGTTGGTCGAAAATCATCAGCTTGAACCTCTAATATTTCTCTTATCAGTTCATTACGTCGTTTTATGCCTTGTATAATTTACGGTTCAGAGATTTTAATGGTTTTTGTTGCATTTATTTCATTTATTGTTATCTTCTTCTATAGCAGTATTAAGAGCTAGCTTTAAAGCTTAGAGGGCTGTTCGGCGTCAGTCAGTATGACATTTATTATTAGTTGGGTAATTCCAAATAAGTTTATTTGTTATCATAGGTGCGCTCGTTGTAATCAACAGTAAAAATAAGGAACAACTTTTACGAGCTTTATTTTTGGAAGTGATTATCATTATAGATAAAGCCATCAATCATATGTAGTTTTAATGTGCGAACTACCCAAACTGTCAAACAGTGGTATGCTATTTACTTAAAGATATAGTAATCCGAAAAATTTTCTATTTATAACTTAATATATTTCCCCTTTTCCATGTTTAATCGAGACTATAGTCAAAACTATACTGTAAATGTTTGGACCAAGGATCTAGTTTGTATTTGTCTATCCCTATTTCTAAATCTATTTCCATTTAATTTGGATTAATTTCAATATTTAACCAAAGTAGACTAAAATAATTTTGAAATGAATTGAAATGCCTATATATAAACGTAAATGAGCCCAGATTGTATTTTATACTAACCGAATAAAAAATTCATCGTCTCATCTCGTTTTCAAGGTTTGCAAATCATATACAAATAAAATTCCAGATGTTATCCTTTTAAACCTAGTTTTATTTTTTTTCTCATAAAGCAATATTTAATGCGCTCGCCTAGTTCTTAAAACTATAAATCCTGTTATCATAAAAGAAGTTTTTTTGGCACCAAAAGAGCTGTTGGTCGCATTTTGATGCAAATTTGCGTCAAAAAACTGTTTGGGAGGGATTTTTAAAGTGTTGCCAAAATTACACCCTCAAAATGTATCGGTATTGATGAAGCTACATCTGGCACATTTGTAAGGTTTAATTGCAGTAGGTCCTTATTTAAAATCGCCATTTCTCGAACAGGTCAAACTAATTAATGAAAAACACATGGGAGACTTTTCATCTCAATTTATGAATGTGTTGATGGAAAAAATAGGAGTCATCATGTGGGCAATGACAATTCAATGACGATCTAAGATAGTGAGTTTGATGATGAAATGTCAAAGTTTGAAGGACAAAGTGCTAAAAGATATGAATTGTTAGAAATTTAAATAAATTCAGAAATGAGTGATTAGTGGGCCAGTTATAAAAACGATTAAAAAAGCCAATGATTTAATTAACATTTCAAAGGACTAATTTATACCAAAAATACTATTAAATACTCATGTATAACTGCAATTTATAGTGTGGTCTTTCTATTTTATGTACATAATTTCTAATAATACAATTATCTTATTACCACGAGTCTTACATTTTTGGCGTGTTTTTTTATTTAA
This sequence comes from Tipula confusa, assembly GCA_963556175.1. Classification (NCBI taxonomy): domain Eukaryota; kingdom Metazoa; phylum Arthropoda; class Insecta; order Diptera; family Tipulidae; genus Tipula; species Tipula confusa. The sequence goes on along the minus strand of OY744476.1, from coordinate 19,654,621 downwards.
TTTATTACATATGTGAATATTAGCTTATATAAAGTTTGGGAAATTATTTGACCATGATTTCAATTTTAAAACATATTAACACTTTTAATGTTTTTATAAAAAATCCACAAAACATCAATTTTATTCCAAATTCTGTGAATCATAAATAGATCCAATAAAAATGTAACGGCGCAAACATAGGCATCCAGAGAGATACAAATACTCATACATTTACTTGAAAAAATAAAAAATCCTGAAACCTAACGATCATTTGTCGAGTGATTTCAAGCAAAACTGTGATTAATTAATTTTTATATAAGATATTGTGATTACGCTTAAAACCATTGCGGCTGTGTCACAACTTTTTGTTTTACTAATTTCATTAAACAAAAATACCTGTTTGTATATGTCATTGGACTTTCATAAAAACCATCCTGGAAGAGCTCAGAGCTTGTTTTATAAATAATTTTCCGAAAACTATTTTATCATGTTACATGTTAGTTGGAATACGATTTCAACATTTTCCTCCCTAGTTATTCCAAAAACTAACTTTTCGTTTAAACCAACAACAACAACAACAAATAATATTCAATTTACTAAAAATATAGCCAATGTACGAGTAGTCCATATGTATGTATATGTATAACGAACATCTATATATGCTATGGATGGCAAAAACGCTAAAATCAAGAATATTTATTGCGGGGGAGGATTTGTAATTTTAATTTTGATTCAATTTATATTTATTTTAGTGTTCACTTCGATAAAATTAACTAAAACGAGGTACGGATACGTAAAAAAATGAATCGAATGATTTTTTCATGTCGCAGACAATCAGTAAATTTAACATGGCAAGGATGGACGATTTATTAGAATTGTTATGGGAATATGCGCGTCAGATGGTTTTCTATTTTGAATTGATTTAGACAAAACTAATCTAAACTTCCGTGGCTGAAATCGTCCCTTTAAGCGTCTTGTACCTCATAAATGGGCAGAATTGAATAAAGGGTGGTTCCCACAATTTGGTCATCAAGACGTATTTAAGTTACATATTGTATATCATCTGAACAAAATGGCGTAATTTTTCTTTCAGTTTAGGATAACCGATATATATATATATATATATATATATATATATATATATATATATATATATATATATATATATATATATATATATGGGTCATTCCATTATAAAACAGACGATTTTTAGCATTTTTCGAAATTCACCTCTTAGATTTCGATTTTTTTATTTTTTTCACTTTCCTTATTAAAAATAAGTAGACCCCTATTTTTTTTTTTTTTTTTTGTACCTATGGTTGTCCCGTTATTCGAGTTTTTAGTTTTGACAGTTTTCAAATTTTGATTTTTGACTCCTACATTAAATATTGTATCTTCGGTTCTAAAATGAGTATTTTCATAAACAGTAGCATTTTAGAAAGGTATTAAGCTGTTCTATATTATTTCATAATTTATTTTTATAAAATACCGTTATCTTTGGAGTTATGGTTAGATATATCTATGTTTATACTTCCACCGCTAGAGGGCTAAAGATACCAAAATTTAAATATACCCGATGCACCATTTGATAGGCAATTTGTTCACCTTTTATAAAAAAGTAAAATTATTTTCGTCCACGGCTATAGTTTAGCCGCCAGAAGACTTCAAAGTTGAAAAAACGTGTTTTTTTAGAAAAAAAAATTCTATTAGTTGCGAAATGAGAATGAAAGTATACACTTAACGGACATTTTTTGTATAATTTTGATACAAAATACAGCAGTAAATAGAAAAACGGCCAGTTTTGAAATATTTTGGTTAGAACTCGACCCCCAGAGGGAAGATAAATTGAAATTAATTAATTTTTTAAGCTTTTTCCTGCCAAAAATTGCTGTAAATGTTTAGTTATTATGATTAAATGCAAGTTTTTTTCTGTTTTTGTATAAAATAAATCAGTTATTCAATTAAGCGCCTATTTGCAACTATTCCAGATACAGGTAAACCACCAGAAGACCGCAAAATTGTAATTATTAAATTTTTTTTAGGCGTTTTAGAGTAAACCGGCAAAAAGACGATACATTTAAATAAAAAAAATGTAATTTTTACAATTGTTTTTACAAAATATTTATATTTTTTCATAACGATTTTTACAAAGAACATATATTTACAGTAAGAGAATTTGAGAACATTTTAGTTCTAATAAATGTTTTATCAGAGCTCGGCATTATTTGATGAGTTTGCCGGGTATTTTGCACTGTTTTAATATTAGAAAATCTTTTATTAAGTTTTGTTTTAGTTTTTGCATATTCTTCTTTGGTTACATAACCGAAACGAATAGACTGTATGGTGCTTTTATCTTTACACCATTCATAAAATCCTTTTGCAGTATTAAAAAGGCTCTCGTTAATACACCTCAATGAAGCCGTTCTAGCGGCTCTCTTAATGGTGCCTCCAACACCATCTGAAGGTCCCTTACCGTGGCTTGTGGCGAAAAAATTCCATTCACAGTCAATATTGAAATCATGATGATGGTAATTGATGTTGATAAAGTTATTTTTGTTCTTCAACTGCGACACAGCTCCATCCGAAAAATAATAAAATTTTTTTGGCGCTGGAAATTCTGACTCATTGTCTTTTAGAAAATTTATAAATTTATTTTGAAATCCATATACAGCTACTGCATCGTGCGTCTCCTCTTCTGATATTATTGCATAGGAAACTATGCTTATTACACCTGCTGCTGATTTGTAGTACGCCACAATTGGAAATAAAGTTGCTTGTTGTGTGTAATAATGTGCTGCCTGAATTTCATTTTGTGTTAAAAATTTATAATTCTCTGCAAAATCCAAAACAACAACATATTCTCCAACTTGCAGATCATTTTTTACGAGCTTTAAATAACTTGATTGTTGTTTAGTGATAAAATCGTGTTTACGCAGTACTGCTAGGCCATATTTTGATTCTGATAAAATTTCGACGACTTCATCAACAGAAGATATAATCTTCTGCAATTTAAACACATTTTCAACAGGATTCCAATAACTGTATGTTACTTCGTTCATTTCTTCAGCGTCTGCTGCGGCCTTTATTTGTTTCAGGAAATCATCCAATAACACATTGTAGTCTTCACAATCACCGTTACAGCAATCCCAGGTCAAATTTTCACAGGATACTCTTTTTAGCAGTTCTCTTTCATTATTAATAACAGGGTCGCATTGTAAAATTTTTGTTATAACTGGACATAACAAATTGTTGTTCTGATGAATTATACAAACACATTCATTATGCGTTCCGGCTTTTCCCGCTAATATACATTCTTTTGGCCGAAGCTCTGCAAACTTGGAGAATCCAATGTTGTCAGATGGATATTTTTCCAAAAACGCTTTATAAGCCTCAGATAAACTGCACAAGACAAGTAGTTTCTGCTTTTGAACCCGATTTCCATTAACATCACGAACACTTATGCAGTCATTTAATCCGGGAAGCTGTCGGCTGATATCCATACTTTTGTAGAATTCCGTAACTGTGGTTATTGTTTCTGAAGAAATTCCAGACCTCCTTTTTCTTGGCCCAGGTAAGCTGCTATATCCTCTCTCCTTGATTAAATTCTTTGATTTTAATACTATGTGTTTTGTTGCCTGGAACTTATCCATAATTCTGGTTACTGACCAATTTTCAGGTATTAAAGTAAGCAGCAATACACGATTGTCGTAGTTTTCCTCGCGATTAAATGCTTCCAAAATATTGTTAAGAATGTTTCCGTTATCATCATGAAGATTTGACTGATCAGCATCTATTGGTGATATTTTGGGCACCGGAACGCACAAAACATTTTCACAAGTGAGCCTGACCACTTTTTCCAGCTGCTTTTGGCGATACAGTGATTCTGTGAGCCTGTATTTGTTTACAGGAGATCCACCCAATCGTTCACATGATTCGGTGAAAATATCATGATACACCGACTGAAGAATTTCATGTGGTGGTGATGAATTTTCCGATAGAATTTCATGTGGTGGTGATATACTGGACGAGGATGTTGAACAGCTTGCCGGTGTACTTGGTAAACTTACAACTTCGGTTAACCTATACAATTTAGCTCTGCATTTGTTACAAATTCTTTTATTTGTTATTTCACGATTTAAAAATTGTTGAGCTTTTTCAGCTAGTTTTACACTAATAGCATTAGAATTATTTTTCAAATTTTTATGGTTTTCCAAATCAAAAGGATTACAGCATTCCGGATTAACCATTTTGTATTTTAAATTCGATATTTCACACCAATAATAAATTTACGAAAGAGATACTTTATAGTCCACTTTTAGATATTAACTGAAGAGCCAAAAATTTTGTACGTTTATTTATATGAGCCTAGTTTATTATTTGCCGTATAGTCATAAAATTACTGAGCATTTCCTTTTTCTGTTACATAGGGACAATAAATAGCGCTAGGTAATAAAATAATAATAAAATATGTGCTCCTCATGGCTTTTATACCTGAAATGACGAATTTATAAATGCTGTTTTGAAAGAAGGCGGCAATAAAACAAAAATGGGTGCAAACATATGCAAGATGATTCATCGCTGTAATACCAGTGATTTCAAAATTAGATAACTACCTGTTGTTTGGCGAGAAAACGGGTAAATTAAAAAGGACACAACTTAGATTTAAAGAAATAAAAATTGGTTGCATGTACACATACCAGGTATTTGTACTCAATTCAATCATTCGTTTCACAAAAATACTGAAAAAAATGGTTAATTTCATTTCCCAACCCGCTGGCGGTTTATCTGTTCCTCAAACATTTGCGAATATGCACTTAATTGAATAACTGATTTATTTTATACAAAAACAGAAAAAAACTTGCATTTAATCATAATAACTAAACATTTACAGCAATTTTTGGCAGGAAAAAGCTTAAAAAATTAATTAATTTCAATTTATCTTCCCTCTGGGGGTCGAGTTCTAACCAAAATATTTCAAAACTGGCCGTTTTTCTATTTACTGCTGTATTTTGTATCAAAATTATACAAAAAATGTCCGTTAAGTGTATACTTTCATTCTCATTTCGCAACTAATAGAATTTTTTTTTCTAAAAAAACACGTTTTTTCAACTTTGAAGTCTTCTGGCGGCTAAACTATAGCCGTGGACGAAAATAATTTTACTTTTTTATAAAAGGTGAACAAATTGCCTATCAAATGGTGCATCGGGTATATTTAAATTTTGGTATCTTTAGCCCTCTAGCGGTGGAAGTATAAACATAGATATATCTAACCATAACTCCAAAGATAACGGTATTTTATAAAAATAAATTATGAAATAATATAGAACAGCTTAATACCTTTCTAAAATGCTACTGTTTATGAAAATACTCATTTTAGAACCGAAGATACAATATTTAATGTAGGAGTCAAAAATCAAAATTTGAAAACTGTCAAAACTAAAAACTCGAATAACGGGATAACCATAGGTACAAAAAAAAAAAAATAGGGGTCTACTTATTTTTAATAAGGAAAGTGAAAAAAATAAAAAAACCAAAATCGAAGAGATGAATTTTGGAGGCTGTCCGATATATAATGGAATGACTCATATATATATATATATATGTATATATATATATATATATATATATATATATATATATATATATATATATATATATATATATATATATATATATAATATATGGCTGGCCATAATCCAGCCCTGAATAACAATATAAAGAGTAATAATTAAAACAGATTAAATAATACTAATTCAATCTTGGATTTTTTAACGATTTAAATTCGACATACATAAAACATTAACTCATATAAACTTTGGAATAGCAATTAGATAAAATAAATAAAAATAACTTCTTAAGATCTCACGAGTCCCAACTTAAATTTGTTATGTTAACGTATAATATCAAGAAAACAATGGTGCCGCAGAGACGGTTTCAGCCATAATTTTAAGGCTATTATTTTTTATGTCTTTTTGTTTTTGCAAAAAAAAAAAAAAAAAAAAGAAATCTGTTTTCATATAAACATTTTTTATTTACTGGACTTGTACAACTGATAATGGGTTTTCTCCATCTGTATCCACGTGCAAAAATCGCAAAAATCTTTGGTTTTATGGCCAAGCTTGGCGCTTGTCATAAAAACTTAATATAGACTTTTTTTATTTTTGTTTGGTATTAAAATGTTGATAAAAATGTTGTCGGATGTTAAAAGCTAATAAAATTTGAGCTATTAAACTTAAGATTCAAATGTTTCACCTATACATATATGCAATGTAATAAATACATTACACGACGCCTATACGTTAAAATTTAAAACACATATCTTTTGCGTTGGATGTGTTGCAATAGGGTTGGGGTTGAGTGTCTGTAACCGTGACTATCACCAAATTGGTCTAGTATAGCTCCAAGTGGTAATATCTAGGTAACGATGGAGTAGGTGAGTGCAATCTAAATACTATAAAAAATCAATTAGTAAAACGAACAAGGAAAAAATAATGTTAACAAGATCTCCTACGAAAGTGACTAGTCCTTCTTTGGGAGGCAACGACTAGACATTGCATCTAAGGGGAAAAATAAATAAAAAAGCAAGGGAATAGCACTCATTATATAACTGAGCAAAATATGCTTGAACACTTTTATAAATTCAATTAACCAACTTATGGTTTATTTTTAACGATTGACCATAACCACTAAGCAATAAATGCACAAACAATAAAAATATCAGGGAATGCATAAATCTAGAGTGTCTAATCAGCTTCATTGGGTGGCTCCCAGCGAAATTCAATAACCGAATATCGATTTCTGAGGTAAAATTCTTTACTGTCTGTTTCAAGTGTACTCGCAGATTCATATGTTCGACATTTTATTTAAGTTTTAAGTTGTTAAAAAATGTAAAGCTTTCAAAAACTCTAAAAGTCCATAAAATGTTTATATTTTTCTTTACTTAAGTGGATGGTTTCCCTTTGGCATAATATGATTTTAAATTTTTAATAAGACAAAACTTTTATATTCTATCATAAACGGTGGCCAAGATTACAAATTTGTAACGAATTAAATTCTCGTTATTTTTGGTTTCTAAAAAAACGATATCGTTTATTAATCGATGCCCGCAAGATAAATCAATTAATAAAATAATTTTAGAAAATTTTTTAAATATTTTGGGGAATTGTATCAATTGGTTTCCAATGTTAATGTAAACGCAATAGTACATCGATCGAAGAACCGTTTGTTTGATAATAACGCCTTAGGCCCTTTCATAGCTCGTAGATTCAGTTAGATTATGGTAATCAATTTTTGTTTTGTTTTTTTGCGTTGGACAATCATGGTAGAACAATTAAATTTGTATTTTTGATCTCTTTAAATAGAGTTGTGCAGTATCATCGTCATAGCAATGGTACTCTTTAAGATTACATGCACGTAGTATAAACATCATAATCATTTTGTTTTAACATGATAAATTTTAAGGTCAGATGGTTTGGGAAAGGTTTTAAATTTGTTATTTTTTGCCTATTTTACATTTTTTTAAACAAATACTTTGTTTATAGTTTTGTCCAATTGTATTTTGGTTTCATAGTAGTCCGTTAAATATCCCAGGTGCTAACCAATCTATTTCACCAATATATTTACCATTTATACACAAAAAGCAATATCGCTATTGTACATCCTTGATAAATATACGTTGTAAATATCTTGAATATTGATTTGAATCTAATCTTGGCTTTAGTTGCTGCATTGCTTGCCGAAATTCATCAACAAATTCATACTGTAACATAAGCTTTCTTGATTCGAAGTGTTCCCCGGTAGTTTCAAAATGGTAACATATCTTATTTTGCAGGTATGGCTTTAATATCTCCTGTTACGTTAATCGGACACCAAATAAAATTATAGCAAATATCTCTGACTATTTTAGTGATTGGTGGGACATTAGTGACGCTTTAAGACTTAAATGAAAGTGTCTTGCGAAATCGTTATCAGCGTACTAAAACGTGAAGTCCATCAAAGTTTTAACTTTTTCCTATTGTTGCAACAGTTTGATCATCAATTGGTATTACTGCCATGTCGTTAGCCTGAAAATTATTTTTAAGCAATCACGATACTTATTTGAAAGAGACAGGGTACCAATCAGTTCGATGTTTATGTGTTCGAATCGTTGATTTGGTTGTACCGTATAGTTGAAATCTTTGAATGATTTTGTCTATGAATTTTTGATCGATGACATCATAAACTTGACATTATAATCTTGTATTCTCCTTATCGGGCTATGCGTATTTTTATGTAACTAGTCGCCTTTATGCTTGCGGTTGAGTGATGTTTTGTAATATCTTATAATGATTGATGTACGACATGCGCTTTGGTGATAAATGGATGAATTGATCTGTTGTCGATATCGTAATATATTTTCGATAATGTACCAGGATTGACCAGTTTTGAAGTTTTAGAGAATATTGTTTGATATATGGCAACATCAACTTTAGCTTTTCATTGCATCTTATTGATGTTAAATAGCAATTTTTTCAAATTTGATAGGAAAAGTTGCCGATCGAGTTAACTTGCAATAGTAAATTGTCTGTTATGTTCTTCAAGTTTTAAATATGACATGTACCCGTATAGTGTATTCGCTTAAAAGAAGTTGACAAATCGGTACATGGTGGTTATTTTTCGATCGAGTTGGTATAGTTGTTTTGGGAATATCAGAATCCACTTGTATTTAATCAGACGCCTTTTAAAAGTTTATGCTCAAAAAATATTTTAGTCATGCAATAGACTTGTGAAAGTTTACACAAAAATCAACGGACACCGATTGGGGTTAGTTTTCGCTTAATATTCTGTAATCGCCACAAGGTTGCCAAGGACAATTGGCTTGCAAACCTCAATTTACATCTAATCAGAACCAATGATAGGAAATTTGTCATCGAAATTCAAATTTGAACTAATGGTTCCAAAATTTGTATATCTTATGTCTATTTGATGAATATTGTTAGGTGGCGTTATTATTTGTTGGCTGGTAAATTTGTAAAACTGCACGAAGTTTGGCGTTTTGAATTGAGTTGATTGATACTTAAACTTATTTAGAGATATTTGCTAGAGTCTAGGTTCATTAATTGTATTGTTGATATTTAAAACTGGCGATGCGCTTCATTAGTTTTTCGAATTTACAGAACTATCGTTGGATGATTTCGAATAAAAATTAAAGGGATCAACACATTTATTTGCTGGAATTTTGTACTCCCGGTGATACCAACAAGTCATAGGCCTTATTAGTCTGCTATTTTTGTAGTATGATTAGGTGAAATATCATGTTGATTATCTAATCTAATGCTTACAAAACCAAATTCAATTACTTGAATAGTTTATTGATGTTGGTTGTTTTGGTAACTGGTTTCTTTCTTAACCGAGTTTAAATTACATAAATTATTAAGGAGATGTGACGTCTTATAAGATTGCCTAATTGTAGACCTGATACCAAATTCTGAATCCTTTAATGCTGAGGATCAGCAGAGTTTTTAATATTTGATTGTTTGATATTTCGTATTTATTTATTTGCCACTATAGTTTAGCGGGAATGTTTAGTTTATTTTTTTTAACGGCACAATTATCAATACATGTGGATCAATGATGGAAATATTTTCTTTCGTACGGCTGCAGGATTCAGATTTATCTTAATAACTAGGATGATTTTGATTTCATTAAAATCACTGGCAGTTCATCAACATGACTTTGTTTACTTTTCCAGTTTTATTTTGGACAGACTTTATTTGAGTTTTCTTAATGATGCTGCAAGAAATTAAACTTAGTCACTAAAACTAATGGCCATGTATTAGTAGTATATTTTTTGAATAAAAATATGAAGAGCTTTTTGGGTTGCCTGGACATACGTCATTTGAATGCTCGTAGTGTGCTCATGATGTTTATATTGATGACATTTCAAATAATTATAACGATTTCTTTGTACAATATAGGTGTTACTGAGACTTGGATTAGAGATATGATATTTCAAACCGTTCCATTTTGTTTCAAAACTTCTTGTTTTTTTGAAAATTAGAAATGATAAAGCAAGTGCGATTGGGAGAGGACGTAGAGTTTGGTTATATTTCAGATAAATCACGTTTGGCTATTTTTGAAGTGCTCCATGTGGAGAATATATTTTTTATTACCAACTTCCAAGAGCATATAAATTATTTGAAAAACGTGTTCAACAAATTAAATAAAGCAAGTTTAAAAATTCAATTAGAAAAAAAAACAAAAGGAAATTGGTTTCTTATGGCATATCATCACACCTGATGGGGTTAAACCAAACCCACATGTCTTTCGAAAAAAATAATTAGATTAAGGTATATCTGCAATGCTTTGAAACCTGCCAAAAATTTCTCACTATAGTAATCCAATCTTGAGATATCCTGATTTTTCTCAACCATTCATATTGACAACGGACGCATTTAATTATGCTCTCGGTGCGATCCTCAGCCAAAAATACTATGGAAAAGATTTATCAAAAGCATTTGCATCGCGTACTCTTTCACAAATGGAACAGCATTACAGTACCATTGAGAAAGAATACCTCGTAATTATTTGGACTTGAAAATATTTTGGGCCTTATTTATATGGCAGGCAATTTACAATAATCAAAGATCACAAACTTCTGGTCTGGTTATTTAACGCAAAGGATCCATCATCGAAAATTGTTCGATGGCGATTACGCCTTTAGGAATATGATTATACAATCAAATATAAAAAAGACAAATCAAACACAAATGGCCATGCGCACTGTCAAGGATGGAATTAAATGAGTTCCTAGCACAAGGCAAATTTAAATATTCAAATACAATAGATTCAATAAAACCCGAAATAAAAACAAAGAGAGACAATTCAGAGCTGGCCTCTCAAAAAGAATTAGTCCCTGCAAAATCATTCATTGAAGAATTTTTATCATTATATAATTTAAACGCCCTTGAAGAAAATACAATTCCACAGGACCAAAAGGTTCGCAAACAAATCAGAGACCATACAATAAATAGAACTACAACGATAAAGTTAGACGTTACAAACTTTGACGAACAACAAAATAAAATCACTGACTCTTACTTGTGATAGAGGTATTCGAGAAAATTATAAGAAAATTAAAAAAATATTTCATTTTCCCAATATGATACAACTTATAACAAAATATTCACCAGTGAATTATTCTGGGATTTCATAAAAATGCAAAAAAAAATCTTCATATAACCACTGCAAAATCTTCAAATATAAATTCACCAATTGAAAGATTACATTCGACGCTAACTTAATTAGCTAGAATAATTCATAACGATACACCTGTGGTAAATCTACAAGTTCACTAATGGACGAAGCTACATTACCATACAACAATTCAATCCACTCATCTACTAATCTGACTCCATTTGAACTACATCGAGGTGACATTATAATTAAAAGTATACCCAAAGACATCAGAGAACAAAAAACACAATATATATATATATATATATATATATATATATATATATATATATATATATATATATATATATATATATATATATATCTTTTGACTTAAAAGTTTTATTACACGCAATAAGGAATAACTATAAGATAAATAAGAATTCAAATTTTATTTTTATCTTGATTTTTCCAATTTGATGGCAAAAAAAAAATTCGCATGGGTTAAATTACATATAAATTTTTCACTTCAATCAACCGCATATATATAGTTTTGTAGAATTTTTGATTTTATTAGTTCAATGTTATACGGTATCTTTTAGTAGATGTTTCTAAATTGACCTCTTTATTAGTATAGTTTCGGTACAAGTTAAACTAAAACTCGAATAAATTCTAAGAATATCTACACCACTTACAAATAAAATTTTGCAAAATAAATAAAAAATTTCGAATTTTATTATTCAACTTCATACATAAAATAATAACTGAAGTCGAATAAATTTATTCGTCGAAATATGTGTTCACATAGTGATTTTGTGGGTATATATAGTGTTTGACTGCGGGTGAAATAAAAAAGTAGTCGGTGTCGGTTGTTAAATCTATATGTATATATACAATAAAATAAAATTTCACGAACTACTCACCCTTATCTTAAAAACATTTTAACCTCAAGTTTACTATATATATGTATATAATCCTAGATTGATCGAAAATATTAAAAATCATGTTTGGTGTTAAGTTTCTACAATAGAAAATCCTCAGGATATATCTGTATATATACAAAACGAGAAATTATATTAGTGGTGAACCAATCGACTCTTCAAAAATTTTCTATTAACTTATCAAACCATATCTAACACATATTTATATTATTGAAAATATGACATGAATAAATGATTATATTTACACCAAATACATTTTTTTTTATAAAAAGTTCTTGTATTTGTCGTTTTGGCATCAAATAATTATATTCACTTCTTGATCGCGCACCTTTATACACTCAGCCATTGCAATAATTATCATAAAAAAAACTTCATCACATGTATAATATCATCATAATAAAATTAAGTGACATTTAAAATATTCTAGACTCTCATTGTTATATTATATTCAAATAAAAAATGAAAACAGCATAAAACTTATCAAGAGTTCCCCGTTAAGGACGATCGAACATATTTTGTTCACGTAATTTATTTTTGTTGATATTTTTGACAGTATAAGTTCACCTCGATATCTCCACTCCTTTTCTCTTCGTAATATTGTTACGATTTCACTTTACAATCATATCTATATTTTGGTAATAGTACAAGTATAAAAAAACGTAACATTTGGTGATAGAGGTGGGATTGTGAATATTTAAAAATGATTAAGAACAAAATAACGAATAAATGATTAAGGGTGGAGATGCTTTTTGTGATTTGCTAACCAGCGGAAAAGATGTAAATTACAAATAAGACGTCACAAAGCCATAATAAATGTTGGCTTGGATATCAACAGCTTGAAAAAGAAATCTTGGACATATAAGTCAAAAGTACTTTAGGTGCAGGTAAATTTAGCTTCTAACTTTTAAAATATTGTATTAAATAACATTATAGAAAGTTACTTTTCTAGCTGAGGTAATTGCATAAATCCTATTAGGATACATCAGTTGTTCTTGGATTTCTAACCAGCAAATGATTCAATTCATTTAATGAGTTTAGGGATTGCTTGGCGATGCCTATAGGAATATCTGAAAAATATGTGCGTTTGTGTAAAATGACAATAAAACAGTCAAAATTCTATATCGGTGTCCTGAAATATTGCAGGATAAAAAAATCGGTGTCCTGAAATATTGCAAGATAATATCTTGTGTCATTGATCCAACTGCTGGATTTATATTCCAAAGAGAAGTGAGGGTCGACTAAAATCGACAAGCCAAAGTTGTTTATAAGGTGTTGATCAGACCCGTTTCATATATGACATTTGAGAGAAAATCTAAAGGAAATAAATGCAATCTTGTATTTAGCAGTTACGTTTTATTAGTTCATGCAGAGCAGGCACAAAGTCACATTAGAGTAATTAATTCATGTGTTTATCTGGATAGGGCTCATAAAATTCCCATCAGTCAGTTTAATAGCAAAAAATTCATAAAGCGCAATTGTAAAAGTACCTTACTCTTCCTAAAATTACCCAAATTTAACAAGAGAAAATGTTTTAGCGTTACTAAGGATTCAGGAAGCATTCAGTTTTAGAATAAATTAAGCAAAATTACTTTTCGTTAGATCCTGAATGAAAAACGTCAGGGTCTTCAGAGAATTAAAAATGTTATTCATTCTCTCTAAAAATGAATGCTGCCAAAAAGAGAGATTTAGTGTAGAAGATTTTCTCGCTCGCTGGAATGAACCTTTGATAGTGAAAATCCTCCAACATTGTGAGTCCATTACTCAAAAACAAAATCAATAGATGGCTCACCTAGTCGAATCCTTTTGACATTTACAGTATATTTTTATTGTTTCTCATCAAAAATGTGTAATCTTTAAGAGTGTCGCAAAATTAATCAACAAGTCAACCACAGAACCACTTAAATTTATTAAATCAAGCACCCCTCTTTGCAGACACTCTCTACTACGATAATCATTTAAAAAGAAAATGGCAAAGAGAAAAAAGAAAACATAAGCTTTTATTATTACATTACATTTTTTTTTAATTTAATTTTTTTTTGCTCGTTCGCTCCGTTTCTACACACTTTGACATACATTAAAAAGTGTATATACACTTTACATTTGAATTCTTAGTATGATGATGGTGATTATATGATGTTGTTGATAATGATGATGATAAATATGATGATTACAATGATATAAATGTCAAGTAAAGATAATATATTTTTATTTATTTATTTTATTGTTATTTGTACTTTCACTCATCTTACTCAAACGTTCAAGATTTAAATAATATAAAACAAAAGTTCACACCATCCCCATCAAAAGATGAGATGGAAATGAATAAATTTTCACTTTTTCTTTAATATTTTAAATGTAAATAGTATTTTTTTTCTTATATGATGAGAATGACGTCTACAAGACAAACATGGGGGGATTTGATTGAAACATGCGTTTGCATATTAGTAAAATTTAGTTTAAATTACCAACTGCATCAAAATACTTAATGTTGTTTTGCTAGATCAGTGCTATAGTTGCTGACTTCACTCACAAAACTGGTGATGTCCAAGCGTGAAACGTGGCCAGCGAATAAAGTACTTGCAAATACTTCTTGATTTCCCGTTTTGTACTAGAGTGTTATATTAGAGGCTTGATTTTTGATAACTGATAGCCATTTTCTAGCTGTTAAAGGGTTGGTATCTGGCATTCCAAAATATTTTATAACTTCTGTGATTTATTTATTTTGGGTTTTTAGAAACTATCATTCCAAAAACATATTTTTGGAACAAGTATGACTAAATATTACATTGGTTTTTAGTTGAACACCGTTCAATAGCAGGGCATATTATCTATGTACAATGCAGTGATAATCATTTTTACACCACAGGTTTGAAATATGTGCAAATTATTATCGTGCTGAAAAATTTGGAAAAGCTTAAGGTCTATACTTAACTACCCATTTCCGAATTTCTATGCTTAAAAATGAGATAATTGGGAAATGTATTATTATTTATTTAGCTTGAAATTTCCTGTTGTAATTTTTACAACATATGTCTATTTTTACACCGATTTTATCACTGCTCTTTTTAATTTATTACTTCTTTAAAGAGTTTTCACTTTTGTTTGGTCGAATTTCTATATTTTACCGAGTTAAAGAGACCTCTGAAAAGGCTTATTGTATATATGTCACTTACTAATTTTAGCATCTATATGATCAACGATCTTGCAAAAGGTGAAGTCCACTTTAGAATTACTTTGATGTCTCAAAATCTAAATACACAATTAACAGCAAAATGTAAAATTAAATTTTTTTATATTTTGGTCACCTTTTCATGTTTCTCTTAATTTTAGTAATTATATAATTTTCTTTTATTTACATCCTACGGCTAATTTTCTATCGTGCAAACAGAGCTTTTTTCATAATAGAATAAACGAGCATAATAAAAGAATTTACAAATTTAAGAAAAACAAATCTCATTAAGCTAATATAATTAATAATTTTAGATTTTAAATTAACATAAAATAAAAATTATAAACACAATTTTTTTTTAATTAGCTTGCCGTTTGATAGAATATATGTTTGGTGAAATGACGAAAATTAGGTCTTGTCTATTATTACATACTTTGTATGCTTAAATATAAAAACCGTATATATGATTCAAACAGAATGAGCTCGTTCCATTCCGACCTGCACTTGAATAATTTTATGATTGATTGACATAGGTAAAAATATTAAAAATTTGCCGCAATATTATGCGATTGACATTTTTTCTAATTAATTTCCAAACATTGCATGGTAAAGGATCTAACGAAAAATCGTAAACAAAAAACTATACAAACTACTCTTGACGCTTTATATATATATTTATATATATATATATATATATATATATATATATATATATATATATATATATATATATATATATATTAAAATTTTTTAAAATTATTATAGTATTGTATTATTTTATAATGACATTTTTAAAACTTCATCTTCCATGGTATACTGTCTTCCAATATACTATGATTTTGACTTTTCCAACATCCTTTCCAATGCTGTAACATTCGACTCAATCATTCGAGCAAAGAGTTCCGTTGAACACACTGTAGATTGTGTTTTTGTATTGTCGTTAGTAAAAATAAATAAATAAATCGATACGTCATAGGAAGGTGGAAACACCAACAAAACAAGAACAAATTTAGAAAAAAAAACGAAAAAAAGGGTTTTGGGGGTTATTTTTTGTCAAGATTGTCGAACGATATAGATCGGAGAAAAAAAAACAAATACTGTGTGAAAAGTTAAAATAAAAGAACAATTATTGAATTAATTAAACGTTGTGGAAAAATATTATGTATAAATAAGAATTATGATATACTAAAAATAGGGAAGTTTAAAAAAAAAAAAAAGAGAAAAAGAACCTGTTGTGAAGTCATATTAACCGTGCAAACTGTGGATGAACAAAAACGCATGGTTTTGATAAACTAAGGAAAACGTGGATTTGGAGTGACAACACTTGCACGACAAAAAAAACAAGTATAATATACAACAACAACAAATCGAAAAAAACGAGATGTATTCGGAACGTCATCCATAACATCCACACAACAACATCCACAAATAAAAATAAATCATATTTTATGGATTTAATAAAATTGTAGTTAATAATAATAACACTCATATTTAAATACATAATACATAATATTACCAACTAATTAAACAACCGAACCATCTAATCCAATCATTCATTGTAAAGTCATTAACAAAGTCGAAAAAAAAATGTATGCAGATTAACGTCATCACAAATAACATCAACACAACACAACACAACAACAACAACAACAACAACAACAACAACAACAACAAAAATTAAAAATATTTTTTTTGTAATTATTTGGGAAGCGTATGCTGGTGCCGGGTTGATGCAAGTTTTGTGTAAAATATTATTAAAAAATTTTTTTTGGTTACTATTTTGTTTATGTAATTAACTAATTAAGACTAATTAAGTTGCAAATCATAACTGTAATTTTTTTCTACGATCTGTTGTCTGATGTCGATCAATCTATGAAATATAATATAATTAATGTTAGATTATCTTTATTTTTTCTTTTTTGTTTGATGCATTAATTATTTTAAAATGAAATTTATATATTTGAAGTAATGTGGTAACTGGCCATCATAATGTAGTGATACCAGCACGAATAAAAATTAGGGGCATATCTCAAAATTTACAATAGGTATACATTGGTAGGGAGGGGATATGAGTGGATGTCGACACCAAGGCCACTCTCCTAAATATACATACCTGTATACAGTTATGTCTATATTTGGGTGTGCATGCTGAATGAGTGATCAAACATCGGTGATATTCTCTGTTAATTTATTTTTTTATTTATTTCCCTCGTCCGCAATTCAAAATGTTCCGTATCCTTCCATCAAACCGTATACATTCTATAGATATCGTTAGTATTTAATTTTGGGTCACCTTTTTTTAAAATTATACAGCACTCATAAATCTCTGTGTGACTTGTGGCAAAAGAACTCCCCCAACCGTTGTCACCTGGCGGGCAAATGTGCTGTAGCCACAACTTCGTCTGACAGATAAGTCTGTTAACCCGAGCAACGTTCATGAGGCTCATGGTTACAATGCTTTGGGAAATTTCTATAGCACACAAAAGTTAATTTTTATATTCAATCTGGAAAAGTATTTGTCTTTCTAGAATTGTGAAAGAATTTGGCCTTATGATGATAGAAATTGTGATTCACTTTCCTGATAGAGACGATTGGGGGTAATATTTACCCAAAACTTAAATGTTTTTTTCAATAAGTTCCTTTAATAAATTTCATTATATTATCAGTATTAAATTAGGTATCACAACCATAAACAAAGTTCCTGTCGACTTTTCTTTTTTAAAAATCAATGAATTTTAAAATAGTTGAATATGGAAAAAAATTAAACAAAAATCCACCTTAAAATATTATATAGGCCTACCATCAGGCGTTGATTATATTAATATTAGTTTTTTTAGTGTATACTTCTTTGAGAAAAAGGAAAATCATAAAAAAAGATAAGTTTATAGATAAATAAATTACCATATTTTTTTTAAAAATAGAATACATAGGAAAATAAGGTTTATGTTAGAAAACCTAATCTTTTTGTACTTTGTGAATTATGTTCAAAAACAAAACACAAAGCGAAATATTTCTTCATCGATCATAAATTTAGAAGGTAGATAGTAAAGAAAAGCCAAAATTTTACTTGTTGTTTTGTAAGAAATTTGAATTTGAATTTTATACAGTATAATATTATAATATATATATATATATATATATATATATATATATATATATATATATATATATATATATATATATATATATATATATATATATATATAAATAGGGTACGTGAGGTGCACTAAAACATACAGACTAATTAGAGATAAAAGAACAATTAAAGTAAAAAAAACTAGTATATGAAAGCATTACATCAAGGTTATATTACATTAGCGGTTATAATAACAAACCGATTGAATACAAATTATAAAACAAATTTCAACAAAAAAATAATAATTAAAAATTAAAGCGGCATTACATAATATACATATAGTTTACACCAGATACCAGAAAGCAAACAAATACATATTAAACAAACCATTGTTTGTTACTGTCAAAATCAATTTCAATTAGAACATCTTTTTAAGTTTTTTTGGAAATTATGGTAGTTCAGTTGCTCATTTATATTTACACATAATTTAGTGTATAAAACCTGCGCGATAAAAGAATAGAATCTTCTACATGTTTCCAACTTAGTAAATGGCAAATAGCAAGGTTTAATGTTAAGAAGTTGTATCGAATTAAATATTTGTTTTTAATATATCCACCCCTTATATAAAATAATTGAAGGAGCTTATATACATATAAATTCCGAATATTCAATACAAATGATTTTTTGAACAATTCAGAATTCTGATAACTTAAATTCTTAAAATGGATTATTTTAATCTCCGCTTTCCGTATACTTTAAATAAAGGAAACAAGTTACTATAGTAAATACCACGCCATGAAAAAATACCATATTCCAAATGGCTATGTATAAGCAAAAAGTATAATGGACGCAAGAGATATTTTGGACTCAGTGGTCGCAGAATAGACAGTTTTCTAATAGCACTCATAGATATCTATACTCAATTATCACTCATATATATCTATACTCAAAGACTTATTAGTCAGTATCATTAGCGACCTAACTAACTGACCTCAAACATTAAGACTACAAAGAAAATTTATGTAAAGATTAAACATAAAACCGGTTCAAGCACTGACCCTGTGGAACACCATGAGCAAAATCTAAATAATCACTATTTGTATTTTTGATTCGTATATGATTTAAGCAGGTCGTGTGAAACGCCCCTTATACCAGCATGGTATATCTTAGATAATAGTATTTTGTAATTAAACGTGTCAAATGTTTTAGTAATATCCAAAAACAAAACCGCAGCTACCATATATCGAAGACAAAAAATCAATAAATGTGTCTACTGTGCTGCGATTATGTTGAAACCTACAAGCTTGTTATGTTGAACTTGTTCCAAAATATCTTCCTTAGGTTGTATTTGGAGATTAATAATTTCTACCGCACTGGATAATAAATGTTGTTCAAGCTTGTCGACTTTCATCTCAAGGTTAACTATTTTACTTTTCAGATTAGTTTTTTCCTCAACGAGAGTACCAATGATTTTTTTTTCATCATAAATTTGTCAGTGATATTACCACGATTAATAAAATCATCAGTAGCAATATTATTTTGTAGTTGATTTTCTTGTTGTTTGGAAATGGGAGATTTATCATTCCTGCTTGCATGATTTCTCGTTTCACAGTTATCACAAATAGATTTGTTTTTGCCTTTTTTATAGTATTCAATGTTGGATATATGCAAGGCCATACAATTGCCGTAAAACATACCATGACACAACGAGCAATTAAAGAATAGTTGTTCGATGTACCACGATTAATTTTAATTTGACACTAACTTTAAAAATATGCTTACAACAGCCGACAATCGAATATGATATATATATATATATATATATATATATATATATATATATATATATATATCTATATCTATATATATATATATATATATATATATATATATATATATATATATATATATATATATATATATATAAATAAGTCATCTAGCTTTGATTTTAAAAGGCCACAATTGCTAGTCAATAACATACTTATTTATTATGCAAAAGCAGACAAAACTGAGCTGTCTAAGTTAGCATAGAAAGAAAACTTAAACCTGATGGCTTATTTTAATTACCTGAAATATTCATTATTGTGTATGTAGTCATCGGGATATTTCAACGTTACCAAACTTACATTCATCGGTTAGAAGTTATGTTCAAAAAATAATCTAAATACTCTTATGGAACCAACAAATAAATTAAAAGTTTCCTTGTGAAATGCTTGCAGCATTAATAAAAATAATAAAAAATTAATAAAGGTAAGACAGATAAACTTTGTTATGCTTTGTTATGTTCTATGCTTTGTTATGTATATAACAAAACATATCACCAAAAAAATTGAATCACTTTGCTTTATTGTGATGCGAATCTATTAAGTTAAATGAAATTCAATAAAATGTTTTTTATTTGCTCTGATTTAAATTCCTAACATAAACTTTGGGAATGCGTTAAATCATAGATTAAGATATAAAAAGATGTTCCAATTAGAACAAAAACAAAATTATACTAGAATAAAAGTAAGCGACGGGTACCTCCAATATGCTGACAGCTTTCACTAATTTAGTAAACATTTTTAAATATTTTGTGGTTTACTGTGCTAAGTGCAAAAATATATTTTTCAATTACAAATAAGGCTTCATTATATGGAAAGCCTACTTTTATTCGATCAACTTTAGAAGTACATTTTACAACACTTCATTTTGCAGTAACCAATAAAAATGGTTTCTTCTTTTTATTTTTATTTTTTCTATTATTATTTCTAGATAAACATTTTTGTTGCTTATGTATGGGTCATCTTTATTATATCTTAAGCTATGGTTAAATCTGATCAGGCCGTTAAAATATTGACTTCATAACCAATCGTTTCATAACAAATATTGTGACTTCATAACCAATCGTAGATTAATTATCTACTGCTTGAATCGTCCTACATATTTGTCTACTTCCCCGAGTTGTCAGCCATCAGTTTTAAATGGGATTGTATCAAATAACATGTAATGCCTTGAAGACATTGATGGTGTTTTGAAAACTTACCTTCCTCAAAATTATAGGTATGAAATTGATTTTGCAAGTCAACCAGTTGAAAAACTATAGATGAAACCTTTTCAAAGCGATTTCATAACTGGGTCAAATCCTGTTTAAAACTAAAAGCAGATTTGTACCATCCTTAGTACAGGGTAATCAAATCTTTAACTTATTTAAATCAAAATATAGTTGAATATTCTCAACTGACGGGAGTATAAAAGGGAATTGCCCTCAATTTTTTTTATTATACTTTCATATCTGTTTAATGGTAGTTTTAACTTAAGCTACTTCTTAAAATCATGAAAATACGCTCTGTTAATTCCTGTACAAAAGTTTATTTAAAATATTGACAAACTCGAAAGTTACAGCCCTTTAAATATACTTGAATCACTATCAACAGTTTTTGGAATGCAAAAACCTTGTCAAAGCTACAAAAATTCTTAACAGACCATTTTATCTTATAGGCTAATTATAGCAATTCGGCTTTTGGTATTTTTATTTTACTAATCACTAAGCAAAACGACTAAAAACAATTATAAAATGTAGTTGGTGCAACTTAGAACTTTAACTGGAGATTTTATATTTGTATGAAAAAAGTTTTTGACTGTTTATGGCATGGTGGTTAGACCCGCAAATTTATTTTGGTAAATACCCCCACTTATTTCGTTAAACTGCTAGAGGACTAAGTAACTGAATATAAGCAATAAATGTAAATCTACTAAACTCTAATTTCATAAACGAATAGAACAGTTGCTAGTTTTAAGCAATTTTCTACTTGAAGGACCCCAATCCTCTGAATTGTGAACAGTTTGTCAAAGTTTGTAGACTTTTAATGCTAATTGGGTTATCCAAACTTGACATATGTTATGCAAATGAATTGTTTGTTGATTGAAACGGAGATAAACTGTTCAAAAACACTGTCACAATGGAACTAAAAGCTGGTGCTGTTGATGAAACTAAAACCTTGAGGCGAGATATTTTTTCGTTAAAACACTTTTAATTTTTAGTGGTCGTTTGAGATAAGGAACAAGTATAAAAGTGAAATCTTTATCAACATCTTGTTGTTTAGAACTTTGAGTAAGACAATTTTTTTTTATATATTGAGCACATTTTTAGTGTCTCCTCTCTTTTGTTAGCTCTCCTATAGTCCCAACAATTTGTTGATCTTGAAAGCTATGAAAATTAAAGCGACGATGAGATATATCAAATTCAATTATATAAAGAACCCTTAAAATATCCCGTACCATTGTTAAAATGTTAAACGACTTTCAACATACAATCACAATCATACATTATTGCAGTAGTCCGACAACTTGAATATCAAATCAAAACGTTTGATGTGTACCAGCATGAGGTAATGTGTTTATATATCAAATGAAGCGACAATATATTTTAATACATACAGGGCGAATGTGTTAGGTATGCTTTTGCACGCGAGTTATGGCATTTGACACACGCCGGTTGGGTTTGTAAGCTGGTCTTCTACAAGATTTTGTATAGACGTTTATTCTCATTCATGTACCCATTCTAGGACCCTATTTTTATTCGACACATTTTGTTGTAGTCGATGAATCGAAAATCTTTTAATTTTGGAGTAAATCATAGGATCGTTAAGCAAAAAATGTATATCTGTCTGTGATTTATACGATTCATCTGGACATTGTAAAACTATCCAGTTATCACACGAGATTTATAAGGTGTTAACCTCATAAAACTCAAATTAATCTCTTAGGATACATTGGCTCCCCGATATACACAGTCCACCGAGATTTATGACCCACTTGTTCACTAGTACTAGCAGACGTGACGTTTATTTAATTTTTCTTATATAGCAAAGACTTTTTTTGTAAACGTGATTATCGGAGGCATAATTTAGCTAAGTTCAACGTGTAGCGTATTACCGCTAGTTTGTAAAAACATTGAATAACTGAGCTCTGCGTGATGTTATACTTATAATCCAGTAGAGCAACTAATGGGTTTTACGGCACATTTTTATGGGCTTACTCCTTGCCTAATTTTTGTGTACAAAAAAGGTTTATAAAAATGTTCAAATTAAAAACGTGTTTTGCTGCCCTATCTTTACCTTGTTAGAATTTTGATTAAGGTATCACTCATTATATCGGCTCATTGTTACGTGTTCTTTGTTAGAGTTTGTGCATATTTGAAATTTATAGGTCCATCACTTACCGGAATTTTGTAAATGAAAAGCACTAGAGAACTACCAAATAAAGAACATTTTTCATTACAGGAAGCAGTGGTTTAGCTGTTTAAATTTTACCTAGTCCATTAGAAACCAATTTTTTTATTTCAATTTGGTTCAATATGTAATATTGTATTAAATTAGCATTCATAAAATTTGATAGTTGTTCCATCTTGCAAAAAAGTTGTTGTTAGTACATTTTATACCTTGTTCCTTTACGTAGGATATAGTATACAAAAAGAATAATTTAATCTTGCCCCATTTTAATAAAGAACCTTTTTCAACCTATTAATTCAATTTTGATATTGTATGACAGATAAGACAATAGTAACATATGTACTTTCACATCACATGGATACTAAATTATATCTCTATAACCTCAATTTATCTACATTATCTACGATAAATCCGAAAATAACAGATTCATTTCAACAGTTCCGTCCACTTAAGCAATTTGGTCTATACCAAAACTAAAAAAAAAATATATTTTCTGTTAAATAATTGCAGATTATACCTTTTCAATAATTTTCCCTTGTATGTACTGTATATAGAAAGAGAGCAAAAAAAACGGAATGTCTATATATCTTTCGTAAATTGATTAATGGCTAACAAAAAAAAATTGGTTTTTGCCTAATACTTGAAAGGTATATTAAACTTGATTTACACCAAACCATAGTAACTTTTACACCTCCTCATTAATTACAACAGTCATTATATACATACACACGTTAGGCGATAGAATATAAAACCATTAAGATTCTTGGAGTCTTCGAATAAAATACGAAAAAAAAAAAAAATTTTATATTCGTTTGGTTCGTGTAGTAACGTAAACGAAATAAAAATGTTATGAATTTTTGGCCCGCCCTCCGACATGTTCAACAATAAAAATATAATTTATAGTTTAATTAGCTCGCGCAAAATTTTGGAAGTGAAACGACCAAACCTGAAATACAGGAACACAAAATAAGAAAAACAAAATGATAACATAAAAAAAAATCAGAGGGGAAACATTCTTAAATGTATCATCAATATTCTTATAACTACGTTTTTCCCATCAATGCTATTATTTTTCATTTTTTTTTCGTTTCTGGTTTGCTTCCTACATTTTTCCAACTATATAGCTCTCTACATTAGTATAGAAAATGATAAATTGTCTTTTCCTTTTTAGAATTGTATTTATGGGAGCTTTTTTCTTACATGGTTCATACTCACCATATATAGATTCGGGTGAACTCTTTGTGTGCACTCTTTTAACAAAAGCATAAGTCTTACGTTATGTTCATAAATGATTTTTTATTTTTAAGATACCAACGTACTGTACAAATATGTTCACGTATCCTTTTAGATAAATATATCTTCTAATTTATAATGTATTTAGCTTACACGGTTTATTTTTAACCGTTACCGGATTTAATAACCTAATGAAACCAAAATAATCGAATGTTAGCAATTGGGTATATTTTAAGGATGATTTTACAGAATGTCCTTTGAAAAAATATTATTAGTATTTATCAAAATTCTTCAATAATAAGAGTGATTATTATCTCTTCGTTTATTAAATGGCTTAAGTAAGTATCCTGTCGTTTATGGTGTAGTGAATATTAAAACATTTCCAGAATCTTATAGAGGCAGCATTTAATCGTATTCCTTGGCATATTACTAGTTATAAAACCGTTTTAATCGAATCAACCAAGAAAGGATAAGTGGTCAAATCATATAGGAAACGTTCCACCAGTAGTTATCTCATTTCTGGTGGAACTATTGTTCATATTATCGACCTGTGCAAAATTATTTGATCAAACATTACGTGCTCTTCCCATTCACAGCACGATCGCATATGAAAAAAAATCCTGAAAAATTTCAGATATATTTTTATCCAAAACTGCAGTTTTGATATTTAGAATTGGTTCCAGAAATGTATTACTGTGAGTGCTTATCGGAATGAAACATCCCAACGAAGCTGCACAACAACTCAACAATAAATGAGAAATCAAATCAAGCGCTAACAAGGTGGTATACGATGGTGTGCCAACTAGCTAGAACATTTATGGTATTTAATAGGCAATTATTATATACACAATAGTAAATGTGACCGAACAAGTGAGATAAACAAAACATTCAAATGGTAACGATAGTTCGAGGAGTTTTTTTTCAGCAAGAAAATGAAAAATCAGTTGCGAAAAGAGTACCAACTGAGGATAACGATATTGATATTGACCTAAAGTTTGACTCGGATCGAATACCTAATAAATATTTTGACTTTGATAAAATCCACATAATGTTCACGACTGGCATAAATATTTTCAAAACGTTCAACACAGTAATTCGTTTAATAATGTAAAGGACGTTAGGTATGTTAACTCTACCGGAACTAAGAAAATAAGAGAATATACGTCCATTAAAATTCATTATTTCAACAAACGCTGCCACCAGTAACAAACCATATATTCCTCCGCTGAAAACTCAACCGTTTACACCGTTATGAAAACCACGATCATCAAAATTACCCATACCATCAGATTATGGGAAGCCGCCGACACAAAGAAATACATATCTTAAATAGTTGATATGCTACGAAGAAGGAAACGCTGCATGTATTGCTTCCGGATGACACATCAAACCGCTGCATGTCCAGAAAACGAGAATTTTACCGAATCGAGAACTTCTGCCAAACTGAATATCGTTAAAATTGATGAGAACTCATTCTAGTCATTGAGGATGAATTTATTTTTGAAAACGTATTGTTGGAACGTGACATTTTATGTAGAGAAGGACATTTTATGCTGTACGATCGAGATGTCCAAAAAATTGAATATGGGAAAAGATTTAAGTGAAACCGACCAACGTCAACTTAAGTCTCTGTTGTCGTCATATACCAATGGTTTCGTTTCAAGTGTGTTAGAGTTAGACAAATGTTCCCTAAGAAAACTGGAGACGCTTTTCTAAAAACGCCGATTGTCAAGAATATTGTCGATGAATTGTTACAGTGTGGCATTATTTGACTTTCCGATTCTCCGATACGCGTCACCAATTATTTTGGTCGACAAGAAGAATGGCGAGAGTCGAATATGTGTAGACTACAAGCAGATAAACAAGATCATTGTAAGGTACCTTACTAGATGTCGATAGTTAATGATATATTGTTGTGTTTGTCCTGAAATAAATATTTTAAATTGGATATGAAGATGAGATGATCAAATCGAGGTCGGCAAAGCACAAAAGTAATATACTGTTTTTGTAACAACAAAAGGATATTACGAATATAATCGGATACCTTTTGGGAACATGAAATTCTTCACTGTTATACGACAAGCCAAAATTACCTTTTTTGGTCACAAAATTGATGAGTAAAGAATAAGCCCTGGAGAAGGGAAAGATCAATTTCGACAAAGAGATTATCGATTTTTTCGTAAGGAAGAAGATGAGCTGAAATTTTTTGTACCAAAGGCATTTCGTTTCCTAGTAGTATAACATTTTCACGATAATATGGGACATGTTGTTATATGAAGTCAACAAAAGGAAAACCTGAAGGTCACCTACATTTTGGATCGATGGAACCAATACCGTTTCGGTTGATACAAATCAACCATCTTATAGGGCATTTGGGAGGAGAAATCATGGAAACACCTAAATCATTGTGTTGTCCGATGCTTTCAGTAAGTTTGTGATTGCTAAACCCGTTTAAAATACAAAGATAGTTCGGGTAATTAAAATATTGAACGACCTAATCGTATCATCACTGATCGTGGTACATCTTTTACCTCTAAAGTCTTCAATGAATATTGTGAATCCACCTAATCGAATTTTTTGATGAACGTACAAGTGGAGATAGTGAACCAGACCATCTTTCTTAGGTATATTAAATTTATTCTGATTGACTCGTTCACTTAACAATAATTTTCCTACTGTGTGGATCTTTAAGTTTTGTAAAAGGTCCGATAAAGGTCGATCCTTTTTTACTCGGTCAAGACTAAAAATAATTTTCCAGTGTACAGAATATAATTAATGCTTTTTAAATAAGCCGAATGGTGTTAATGGTTTTTAAATTAATACTCTGGGATTAATAATAAGACATTTCCACTTTATATGCACCCTAAAAATACTTTAATCTTTTAAAAACTTCATCGTCAACTTTATGTTACTTAAATTTTTGGTTTATTTTGTATGTATGTATTTCACAACATAATACTAACAACATACAACAATTATTATGATTACAATTTCACAAGGCGTCTAATTAAAACACTAGAAGAACGGTCATTGAAATACTTTAAAAAAATTATAAAAAAAATAAAAAAGTTTAATTTATTACACAACATTATGTATATGTCACTTTTAATTTATAACAAAAAGCTCGTTAATTTATTTGTTCGTATAGACAAAAGACTAAATGGAAGATTGATACTTGTTATGTGCACATTTTGTTGCTTCTTCGTTTGAAAGTAACGGTTTTTATAATATATAAATGGATCAACAGTACCGTAGTTAGCATTTTCTTGGCTCGTTGGAAATTCATAAAAAATGACAAATTTACGGCCAATTGACTGGTCCTAACCGTGAAATAAATTGTTCACCGAACTTGCCACTCAATTGGTTCATTGTTTCGCGTGCTGTGTGGCATGTGGCATCGTCTTGTTGAAACCACATGTCATGCAAGTCAAGTTCTTCCATTTTGGACAAAAAAAAGTTGGATATCATCTCACGGTAGTGCTCACCATTCACAGTTTGCGATTTGCATCATCTTTAAAGAAGTACGGTCCAATGATGCCACTAGCCCATAACCCGCACCGAACAGTAACTTTTTCTGGATGCATAGGTAGCTCTTCTGCTTATTTACGAATTCATTCAGCCAAAAATGATCTTCGTCGCTGAACACAATTTTTCGATAAAAATGGATCTTCCGCCAACTTTTCAAGAGCCCATTCACCAAATATTCTGCGTTGTGGTAGGTTGTTCGACTTCAATTCTTGCACCAGCTGTATTTTGTAAGGCTTCGCACCGAAATCCTTCCGCAAAATTTTTCACATTGCTGAGAACCAGAGTCCCAATTGCTGCAAACGGCGCCGAATCGATAATTGATGGTCACCACTAACACTGGCCGATACACCTGTGATTTTTTCTTCAGTTTGCACTGTACGTAAGCGTGTTGGTGATTTAATGTCCAACAATGTAAATTTGGTGCGAAGTTTAGTCACAATAGCCCAAATAGCCGCTTCAGTGGATCGATTCAACTGACCATAAAATGGAAGAAGCTCGCGATGAACTTTCTTAACACAGCACGCATTTTGATAATAAAATTCCATGATTTGCAAGCGTTTTTCGTTTGTAAGACGATTCATGGTTAAATTGTAGACCAAACTGAAGATGTTTGACAGTGACACAAAAAACGAAACATGCGTGACCTGTCAAAATCAGTGTTGCCAAAAAGAAAATAGTTAGACTTACAATAGACACAGGAAAATTATTTTGGACGATCCGTGAACGTTCCTTTAAAATTAACACAGTCATGTTCAATTTGACTATTGGACAAGTTGCGCAGGTGCACTTTTATTTTCAATTTTATATTTTTATGAAAAAAATGAGCTGCTTCAATGTGAAGCGATCGCAAAATTTACCATTTACTGCCCATTTAATCAGAAGTTTGTGTTGGGACTGCGAATCTAAATTTTTTAACATAAGTCAATTAGATTTTTGGCAGCTTAAACAATTCACTCCTGTATGGATTGCTAAGGCCATCTTCACTGTAAACCAATATTTTGCCTTAGAATGCACGGTCTTTACATTTTTTTGTTACAGACATTTGTAAATGCAAATTGTTGTTCTATTTCAATGTTCACCACATTTTATATAGAATAACCTAAAAAAGGTCAGTAGTTCTTACTACTTTCTGTTAAATGTTAACTTCTGAAGCATTCGATTTATTTTATGTACATATATATATATATATATATATATATATATATATATATATATATATATATATGCATATATATATATATATATATATATATATATATATATATATATATATATATATATATATATATATATATATATATATATATATATATATATATATATGCATGCTAACAGAGCTAATTAAATGATCGTTTTTATTGTGTCCGTTTTTACAGTGTAATTTTTACTGGTGCAAACTTTAAATGTTTTAAAAAGATTTACTTTGACTATAATGGTCATAAATATGCGTATTTTGACCTTATAACAGTTCTAGTTGGTAAACGTTATTCTTTAAAAAAGCGTAGGAGATCATTGAATTTCAGATTTTTGTTGTAAATCAAAATGAGTTCTGTTTCCTTGGGGGTGTTTAGAAAATTGAGTTGAATATATTATATAAATATTTATAGGCAAAATTGAGCGAACTGAAAAATGAAAAAAAAACTGAATAATTTTCAAGAAAAATGTTTTGGTAAGTTCAAACATAATATGGTATTCTGATGTACAACGATGTGTATAATTCTGTAAAATGTTAATAGCAAAAGGTTTTGTTTTATTGATCTCGCTAATTTAAATATTCACAACAAGAGTAAACTTTTTTATAAAAAATGATTTATTACTGAGAAAAGTACAACTGATTAAATTGCAATAACTTTAATAAAATTTATTCTGTTGTTATAAGCTGGGTTTTTAGCTGACTCGTGAACCAATAATTGTGGATGTTTCAAACGTTTGAACGGAAAACGATGTATTGATGTATTGATTTATCGATATATCAACAATGCTTGCAATTACTTTCAATTGAAATTGTTATATATATATATATATATTTATATATATATATATATATATATATATATATATATATATATATATATATATATATATGCAGTATAACCTGTAAAGTTGACTACATTTGTAAGTTGACCACCTCCCTAACTTTTACTATTTTCCATAATCATACAAGATTGAAAAATGTTCATATAAAAATACCTTTACAAGTTGGCCACCAGACTTGTATGTTGACCTGTAAATTGATGAAAAAAGTTTTAATTTCGAATATTGTAATGAAACTGTATATTTTTATAATTTATTATATTAATAATATAAATTTGTTATTTCTACGTTTCGAATGCTTTTCAGATCCATCATCAGAAAATCCTAAATAAAAAGTATTCAATATGAAAAAAAAGACAAAAATAATTACAAATTAAAAAATTAATCAAAATTAAAATTAATTAAAATTAAATTTTGAAGAAATACAACAACCATACATACAATCATTTGCTTCAAAATCCGTAAGTGCCAGTTTATAGTTTTTTTTTTGCATTCTACACACATATTTTTAAAATTTATTTTTTTGGTAATACCACATCTTTTAACGGGAATTTTAATATCATTTTCACTTGTAATTTATTGAGAACTGGATAATTTACAAAACAAATTTTTTTACGGTAGATGCGGTTCCAACCCACAGTTGTGTACTTTTGGTAGGTGGTAAATCTGATAATAGCCTCTTTACAAATTCCTATAAGTAAATCATGATCTTGAACCAATAAAAACTAAATTAAAATGTTGCAAATTATGTTAGTTTTAGTCAACTCTAACGCCACATAGAGATTTTGTCACAAAATTAATTTTCAAATATTAGCTTTTAAAACCCTTGGCACATTCTCCATCACATAACACACGGTCAGCGATCAATTAATCCCGAGACGGGATTTTATTATAATAAATTTTTATTTCAAATTATAATAAATTTGAGAGGAAAATCCTAGTTTTTGTACCATAGTGACAACAATATGAATAAACGTCATTGTCTAAATGACAAAAAAAGAAAAGCATACGAGACGTAAAAAAAAAATTGAAGTTTATTAAGACATACGTTTTTTTAGCAAATTACAAGAAATTTTGTTGATTTTTGTTTATCACTAAATTTTGCGCATAATCCTTTTCCTGGTCGTAGATCTGGTGGATGAAATTGGAAGTTTATGGTGCAAATAGAAATATGACATTCTCGATTTGTATATCGAGCGTAGTACTAGTTTCAAATAAACGAACATGTTTTGGCTATATTTTAAATGTATTGATTTAACAGATACATGAACATTTCAAAACACGTATGATCAAAAGCTCTACTACCGTGATATTTTGTAAAAATCGATCAAAAGTGTAAGAAATTGTATGTAAACAAATGTCAAATAAAGATTAATATTAAGATGTTAAATAGATGGTGCAATTGAAGCATTCACATGATTTAAATGAATTTTAATTTGAAATTATTTATTTATTATTTTTAATTAAATTATTGTGTATTTGTGAACATTTGTTTGACGCTCTCGAAACAACCTGCGAATGTCAAATTTTCATATTCTATCCGCTTATTATTATTTTATTTTGGTTTTATGATCACAACTTTATTATTTTTTAACTGTTTTTCCAGGGTTTATGTTATGTTTAATTTTTTAATTTGTAATTGGTTTTGTTTTTTTTTCATATTGATTACTTTTTATTTGAAATTTTCTGGTGATGGATCTGATAAGCATCCGAAACGTAAAAATAATAAATTTATATTACTAATAATAAATTATAAAAATATATATGCTAATTAACACCAATAATTTTATTAAATATATATATATATATATATATATATATATATATATATATATATATATATATATATATATATATATATATATATATATATATAAAATTACACATAATAAAATGGCCTGCTCTGGCCCTCACTATAATAAATAATATAACAAATAGAACAGAGATATCCAAAATGGCACCATATTGCAAGATGGCCATTACTTTATGCAACAAACCTTTAAATTTTTTTAAATATTTTCTCGTTAGCACACCACTTGAATGATATTAATTTCCTATAGTAAATAGGGAACAAATCAAAATTCAGATCCTATTGTACCAATGGATTCTCTGTGTTTGTTAAGTCCTGAATTATTTAATTTGTTTTTTTTTTTGTATTACAAATACAAACATATAAAAAAAAAATAAACATACGTTTACGTTTTTCCCATTTTCAATGTCGAGAAAATGGGATAGATCAACTAACTAAGCAATCATGGAAGTAAATTTTTATAGATTATGGGGTGCATTAAGTTTTTGAGGATGAGATTTAAATTACCGCAAGTCAGAATAATTACAAAAACTTTCGATCATTTCAATTGAGCGGTGTCGACTTTACTGGTCCTCTATAAGTATGCGTCATTAGACGCAGTATGAGATGATGAATAGATTTATGTCACTGACATAGGCAAATTTAATCCGATAATATCATGAATTAAAGGGACATGCAATCAACTGATTGATATGTGAAAACAACGTTAAGGAAACATTAAGAAAGATAAAGAGGATGCTTCAGTATTTTGGAGAATGCGGGCGTAACTATTTCTGAAGTAAGAGAACATTGAAAATCACTTGTTGCTTGTCTATTTTACACAGCCCACCTGAAGAGTTTCTTGAGTTTAGGAAGAAAAAATTAAAATTATAATTTTGAGCTGCAAGCTCCTATATTGATGGTCTAATTTGAATTTACATTTCTTTGCTAAAAAGCATTCCTTGATACCATTAATTGGTATGGTTTTTTTTTTTAAAATTCAGTTTAAATTCCAGTTCAACAGTTGAGCTTCGATGTTAAAATTAAAAATTTTAGTTGTAAACAACAACTAATATCAAAATCATTTTTTAAATCTATTCCGATAAAGCCATCTTTTATTCCTATACTAACAAGTATATTTCCTTAATTAATTCCTTTAAATAGCAACCGCAAAATTTGTTAACTAATCCACCTACCTACACGAGTTGTTCGTTTAAAGTTTTAACACTATTTATGGAAATAAACTTTTACGGATTTTCTTATTTGTGGTTAACAGGATTATACTAAAAAAAATATAAAAATATTAAAGCTTTTGAAATTCCAACTTTGTTGTAAATAAAAAATAAAAAAAAAAAAATATTAAAATTTGTGGTTTCAAATTTAATTTAATTTTTAATTCGGAAAAACGGAAAATTATATTTCACTAAAAATATTTTTCATAATAATATATAATCATAATAATTGTTAACAGCTGTGTTTATAATTAAATAAATTTTACATAATTATTGTTGTGTAAGTTTTTTGAAAAATTTTTGCACAGGAAGTTTTTGCATCGCATTTATAAAAGTTTAGGGAGGAATATTAATTATTAATTATTTTATAGCTTGGCAACAAAATCTAAATGAGTATGAATTAAAATTACACATTAATTAAAATTTATAGGTATCTGATTCATAAATCGAAACATCGACTCTCAATTTGTAATTTAATATAAACAATTTTTTTAATTAATATACAATTTGTAAAGATTTTAATTGAAACTTAACTCTTATAAAACAAAATCGATGGATTTAATAGGAATGTTAGTTATTTCAGACTCGACCTGGTTACTGACACCTAAGCGATCAAAAGTTAGTTTTTTTTGTAGGAGTAGGAAAGAAAAAGAAAAAGTATGTCAAAACACTATTAGCTCAAAACAATCATTCCAACAATAATTTGTATGCAATTAAATTAGCAAAGTTGAGCCTTTGCAAATTTAAGGACTTGTTTGTTTATTCAATACAACGCGTAATAGAGGCTCGCCTGTGATGAATAACCAACATATTTTAGAAAATTATAATTCGACATTTTTATTTTCAAAATTACTAATTTAAATGTGTTATGAAAGTTTAGCCTTCTAGAATTGTTTAAACTATATCCTTTGCATAACTATGAAGAGTTATTAAGTGTAAGTTCTAGTGGGTATTTTCGGGAAATTTACTTTTTTCAAAATGGGTGGTATTATTTTTAATGTTGTTCGTTGTGAATCCTATACGACTGATTAAATTTAATTTCACTGATTCACATGATCACTAAATATTCAAACTTTTTTTTGAATACTTCGCGAAGATGGATGGCTGGTTATTTCCACAATTGACATATTTAAATGCGGTAAGTTTATCAAGTTCTTTCATTTTGGCTAATAATTAGTTATAATATTTCCAGGAAACAAATTTAAAAACTCCTCTCCGAATATTCAAGTATTCTTGCAATGTCTTCAATTATTACAGAACTCAAAAATATAATTTCTGCTATATTTTGACAACGTTGAATTATACAATTTTTGTACATTAAAAATGTCTGTCATAGAATTGAAAAAGTTCACTCCACTGGAATTTCGTCCAAATTGGTAAGTCAGTGATCAAATCTGTGATAGATTAAGAGCATTTATTAATCCGATGTTTGTCTTATGGCGAAAAACTGCAAAGCAGTTAGGCCAAGAGTTCCTCATAGGAATTATAATAGTACATACAAAAATACTAAAATATTAAAATACAATAATACGATATCTCTGTAAATATATAATTCAAGTTCCGTCAATATGATAATCATATGACCTCATTAATGTAGAAAAAACCACTATTATTGCAATTATTGAGCATTATTTGTGTCAATGTGCATGTTTGATTGTACATTTATTTAACTTAATATATGTACAATACCTACAGAAATTGATATAAATTAAGTCAAAATTAACAAAACAAGGTATAAGTACAATATTATGTCTACAATATGTCTAATATTTATAATGTAATCAAGAAATTAGAAAATTAAATATTTAGTAAAACAAATGCAATAATGGGACTCATGGGCGCCATTTTACCTTTATGCAAATAATGCACTATATATATTTGAACCAATGTTAATAGACGCTATATATGTATAATATATATGTGTATGTATATATATATATATATATATATATATATATATATATATATATATATATATATTATTACATATATATTTTATATATATATATATATATATATATATATATATATATATATATATATATATATATATATTTATATATATATACACAGACAATCCTTGACTTACGTCGTAGATGCGTTCCTAAAAAGCTCGACGTAAATTAAAAAGACGTAAATCAAAAAAATAAAAAAATAAAAAAAACCAATATGTTTATATGCATGTTGGTTCTCTACAGAGTACAATTTAGTTTAGATCAAATTTTAGGTAAATAATAAAAAATGAAAAACAAACTGAAACTGCCGAGGGATTATGCACAGATTTTAGTGGCAAAAATTATTGTTAAACAAAATAATTTTTTTTTTATAGAAAACGGCGTGCAACCAAAACTGCTATACTATTTTTTCGTGTATGTAGCCAACCATCAAAAGAATTTCCAAAATATAAAAAATTTATAAGTACATATTTAGGTATCGATAAAAAATATGTAACGAAAAATAAAATTTGAATATCATTATTTGCTTTTGTTCTAAATTTTATTTCGAATTTTTATTATATTGTCGCTGTGGTTTATTGTGATCGGTGAAACAAAATAAAATTTTATTTCTCACTTTAATTATTTATAGAATTTTTGTATAAAATATTCAGAAATCAAAACAACACAACACTAAAATAATAAACGTCAAATTTGTTTATAAACAAGACACAGCGAAATAAGAAACGACACACCTATTACAATAATTTTTTAAATGTGACGCACGTTATTCTAGCAAAAATTATTACTATTTATCAATAATTTTTGCCACTAAAATCTGAGCATAATCGCTCGGCAGCACTAGAATAAAGCAGAATTGTATTCGGGAAATCCCAACAATTTGTTTTCTGGTTTCCAATTCTCTCTTATTTATGGTGATTTTTTTTCGACGTAACTCAAAACGATTGACGACGTATCTTAAATAAAGAGAGTAGTTTATAAACGACGTAAGTCGAAAAAAACATAATCCAAAACGACATAAGTTAAGGATCGCCTGTATATATATATATAAACATATAGATTTTTGATTAATAAAACACAACACGTAATAGTGCCCTGATTGTGGTGAACGATACCTGATTGCTTTTTAAGCCTTTGGAGGTTTTTGTTCTTTATCTGCTTACCAGATGTGGTAAACCACATCTCCCTAAGAACTTTTAATTCATTCCTTGTAACGATCGAAAGTATTCTTGAAATAATAAATAATTGATTCAATTCCAATGAGTTTGTACTTTCGAGGGAATAGCACAAAAAATTAAAATTTGGCTATGAACAAGCCCATATTCAAACCAATGAATACTGCATATGTAATTGTGTAAGAGGTCCACTTGTAAAATTGGATACAAAAATATTTGTACTTTCACTTAAATGTTGAACGCAATTTAGATTTTTTTTACACCACCAAATTCAAATTTGTTATATAGCTATGTACATTATACAATTTAAAAAGCTTTTTGAAGGAAATTAAATAAGTTAAGTATATAAACTTTTTAATACACACTCACATACTCAATAATATATTCAAACTTTTCAGAAATTCATTTTTTTGAACTTTTTTTTTGTTTTTGTTGGATTTTTTTTGCTTTCAAGTGTGTGCGGTTCATATCCGTATTCATAAATATTTTGTTCCAGCATCTCATGGGAAATTTATTTAAGGCGGAAAACTTTTTTTGTTTTTTTATATTTTAATAATGTTGTTTTACACAGTAATGTACATATTATTATATTCGAAAATTAGTAGCAAAAAAACTTGGTGGTACTTTTTTGTTCGTAAAGATTGGCTTTACTTAAATTTGTATATTTTTCACTTAAACAAAATAAAAAGTTTCCCGAAACTCATAAATGTTAAAAAGCTTGCTAAAAGCGATTAATGAATACATGAGCGAACAAAAAAATGATTTGCATGCAATATTGAAAACGCAAATTTGGAATTATGGTTATTTGCGTTATGCGTCTACAACAAAATCAATCATCATTAGGTACCGAACGAACGCAAAAAGAAAAGCTGAAATAACAAAAAACGCAAAAGAAAATCTCATTAGCACGGATAAAAACTAAGCC
Source organism: Tipula confusa (assembly GCA_963556175.1). NCBI lineage: Eukaryota > Metazoa > Arthropoda > Insecta > Diptera > Tipulidae > Tipula > Tipula confusa. The sequence continues at coordinate 19,617,218 of OY744476.1, read as the reverse complement.
GTACAGTGTATATTATGTATATACGAGTATATATAAAGCCATATACTGAGACAAGAAAAATCTTAATTGGATAAAATATAAATTTATCAGCAATTTTCATTTTATTTATATTTAGTTTGCAAAAGAAGACCAAGAAGATGAAAACAAAATTTTCCATTGAAACAATAACAGAAAACTAATTTACCTAATTTCTATCAATTTCATTTCTATTATACACAATAATATTCAGAATGATAACAAAACAACAGAAAACAGTTTATTAGAATGATAATGGATTCGTTTGTTGATTGGAAAATTATTTTTTTCATCTTCGAATAATACATATATAGGATATAGCTATATAAACAGAAATATAATCAAAATGGAAATTTTTGCATACAGTGAGTTACACCAGTGTTTACGCGATTCGGAGAAACGATGCTATTGTACATAGATCAAATACTGAAAAATGTCGTGTCTTTCATGTATGTCGTTCCATATAAACACGATAATTAATATCTAACAACGCTTTTTGTGATTTTAACGTAAATTTTTTTTAAAATTAAACAACCTATGCCTATTATCTATATTGGTCATAAAATTTCAATGGAAATACGGTTCGTTTCAATTATGTTTTTCAACATAAAATCGTGTACAAAGTAAAAATATTAAGAGCGGAAATGTATTAACTAGCAGTCTATTTGGAATGATTAGTATCCTGGCGATTGAAGTGTGAACTACAATTGTGAAAATTTAAGACTCAATAATATTTTTTTTTGACATGGAAAATTTGGTCGGAAAATACGATTTTCGTCTTGTAATTTGTGTTAGCTTTTCTATACTGAATGTTGATACCTTAGTTGTATAAAATTAAAGTTTTTCCTTATTTTGGAAATTTTATCGGATAACATTTCGGATTAGGAAGATTATTTTGATTCACTGAAATAAAATCACACTAGTAATATTTTTATTTTATTTGAACTCACTGTAAATAGAAAACAATTTTCTTAATATTTATTTATGGCCATAACATTTGGAAAAAAAGTTTGCCATTCATATTTTCATTTAATTTTCTTTCGTCATAGTTTTTGTTTACTAGATATTTTTACATACACATCCATACTCACAAACACACATGTATATATATATATATATATATATATATATATATATATATATATATATATATATATATATATATATATATATAATTGGCACGCGTATTCCTTTCAACATTATATTGATCTTACAATTATGTTGTAAATGTAGGCAAAGTTTAAGCTACACATCAGTTTCAATAAAGGTACTAAAATTACCAATTTGATATTACAAAAAATATATGGCTGGCGAAAATTTAAATTATATGGAGTGTTCAGCGAAATATTTGTTCTAATTGTCGTAACTATCAGACTCTAACTTCGATCTTTGTAGAAGGGTTCTTGTTAAACTTGCATTTACTTTTGTTTTTCTTGTCCAACTGCAAATTTTAATTTAAAATTTACACTGTTTTAAAATGGTTATTGCCTGCTTGTCTAGACCATACTTGATTTTGATGTTTCTTAATTTACTTCTTTCAGTCACTTTCTGAATTGTTTCGGTCAGTAATATTGACCATGCTGTAAGATTCCTCTCATAAACTGATTGCATATTCCCAAACTTTGTCTTTGTTTTCTATTTTTCAAAATTTCATTCGGTGTTTTCTCGTTGCTTCTTGGTAATGTGCGAGAGGTGCTGAGAAATGTTAGAAATGCGTGGTAAGATGGTAATTTTTACTTCACTATTTTCGTCGTGAATGGTGTCCTATTTAAACGGCAGATCATTATCACTGATAATAGTGACTGGCGGACACTTTATCCCAAAAAATACTGATAAGCCACGAATATTTGATGTAACAGTAGTATTGAGTACCATCGTTATATAGAAATAACTTTGTTGCAGTCGGATAGCTTCTCAATTGTGTTGGTGGGTTAAAAGCCTTCTACTGCCACAAGTCTTTGCATTTAATTATATCCTTAAAATATCCCGGTGTCTCATATGGACCATTTATAATACTTCCCGTCACAGACTAACCAAAGACTGCCACAGAATTTGCGGCCATCTGTCTTAAACCAACCATATTCTGTGAGTTAGAAAATTTGTATCAATTGCTTATCACTTTTCATTGCTTCACGGACACCGATTCTCAGCTCATTCAAATATCCAGAAATTTGAGAAAAGTTTTAACATTTTAAACCAATAAACCTATAAAAACAATAGTTTTCGCTTAAAAAGATGTACATTTTTTTTTGTATTGTTCAGCCTTGGCATGTCTCTTTTTAAAAATATCTAAGCATCTTGAAACCGCTTAAATAACTTATCTACTCTGGGAATGGGATATTGATCTATTTCAAGTTAAGGAATATCTATTATATCTAGATCTATTTCACTGTGACCTTGAAATCTCTACAAATACCGTTTAATGGTTTGAGTTGAATAGTGAAATCAAAGGCTTTTCATTTGCAACTAATATATAAATTTACAATCTGTTATAAAACTCAATTCAATTTAAAGAGTTCTTTTGGAGGAAAGAGGTGCAGTAAACCTGGTGTTCCTGCATTGGTGTTCCTCAAACAACTTTGATTAAAACGATATTAGATGTTCAAAAATATTTGGATTAATGGCCTCTTATTCCATGACTAAATGTGTCGTTTGCAGAAACCAATGGATGATCCGGTTAATTATATGCTAACATCACGACAACTAGCAAACACTTAATACCTATGGGGTTGCTTAAGTCGTAGCTTCAAATCTCAAAAACGACCCTAAACATAGTTCTAACTGAATAACAGACACTTGCAGTTAAAATAAAATCTTAATTTTTTCGAGATTTGATCAGAGTTAAACAAGACTGTATAAACCTGATTTAATTTTCTAGAAAAAATCAGGATATTTTCGTTAATTTTGATATCTGGAGTCACCTAACCTAGGCTGCATTTTAAACCCCAAAACCACGCTTACACATTATTAATGGAATTACAAACCTTTGAAGTCAAACTTCAAGTATACATTTTTCGAGATTTTCTTATAATTTTACAAAGCTATATTTACGAACATTGTTCTCGCGGTCAGCAATTTTTATTCACTGTCAAAATTCACTGTGCTTATAAATGTATGCACAGAACCAAAGTGTTATCAAAAATAGTGCTATACTTATAGAAAACAAATCAACAATGTGTTTGATGGAGTCTTTCGAACAGTTGAAAATTTCATAACTCGATCATTAGTAATTTGAAATCCAAATGCATTGAACCAATTCATGCCGAATGTGTTGGCTCCATCTGTGGTTGTGACTAGAAATAGTAAATTTATATATTTGTCACAAAATTTGACATCTTACAAAATTTATCTTCCGTATCGGTACTGGAACTTCACTATAACTCTTCATTAATATTGAGACTGAACTCAAATTAAGTTTTTCCAGTTAAGAATAATCTTCGTTATTCACTACTGAGATCGTATATAGCATATGATTAAATTAGAAATTTTAAAAATATTTCATTTACTTCTTCTATTAATTTACTTCGAAAACGTCTACGTGCTTACTCCGAGACTGATAATTTCCAATGTCACCATTCTGCTGCTGTTGAAACGATGAACTGCTTTTACATATCGAACAAATGTGCCAAATTTTCGACATCGATAGGAATTAGCTGTTTAGACCCTACAATGTGTCAACTCATTATATATTTATATATATATATATATATATATATATATATATATATATATATATATATATATATATATATAAATATATATAAGTTCTATCTTAAGACACACACATAATACTTAACCAATTTATTTTCATCTATTATTGGATATATATACCTAATATAATGGCTGTGTATGAATAGTTTGTTTTTCCATGCTTAACGGATTTAGAACAAACAAATAAGTAACACACAAAGAAGACGACGAAGCAGAAGTAAGTTGAATAAAGATGGTGGAAAAAAATATAAAAGAAAAACTAAGCTTCCAAATAAGTGGAAAATTATTGAATGATTTCTTTATATAGAAAATTTATAACTTTTTTTTTTTTTTTTTTTTTGTGTTTGCTTACCAATTTTCTGTATTTTATTGCTTTTCTGGAAAATCATGATGACGTTTATAAAACACTTTTTTATCATGGTTTTTATGATAAAAAAAATTTATTTAACAATAAATTAGTGAATTAAATTGGTTTTAAATCGATTTATATTAGAAAATCAATCAATGTTATTCCTTTTTTGTGTGTGTGTGTGTGCTTTTGTATGAATTGTGCTTATTGTTATAGAATAACAATTAGTATATTGTTCATTTTATACTTTTAGTTTAGTTTTTTTTTTCAATTTGCCAATACTATTAATCAGTTATATTTCGAAATAATAACGATAATAGTTAAAGTTAAATGAATTTTGCTTTTTCGTCTTATATGTAATATAGCATGATGCTTCTTATATGTATGTATGTATGTAGATAGATAAATCGAAAAAGTTTATTTTTTTTTATTTATTTAAAAGGATTCAATTTATGTGGAACTTTATTTTACTGTAAATTGCTTTTCTTTGTGTTCGATTGTTATAAAAAAAAAAATTCGAAAAAACACAAAAGTTGTGGAATCAAATGTTTTAATCCGGAATAATAAGTCAATTATAGTATGGCATGATTGAAAAGTTTGCACAAGAGTAAGAGAGTTTTGTTTTTTTGCTGACATTTTTATCGATTATTAGTTACAGGTTACTATTGTTATCTAGATATATAATAAAAAATATTTAGTATTTGCATAAATCAGTTAAAGAGTTATATGAAGTTTTCCAGAAGTACAGTTAAAATTTTATTTAAGTCTGTTTATATATATATATATATATATATATATATATATATATATATATATATATATATATATATATATATATATATATATAAAAATCCATTATTTTGCATTTTTCAGTTGAGTTATAATATAAAATTATATTCAAATGCTTATGAAAACCAAATTGAGTTAGAAAAAAAACTTATTAGTATTTAAGCAAAATACATTTTTAAAGTTAATACAGAAAATAAAATCAGCAAAAAACTTAAATGACAATGAGTGGTTTTATAAAATTTCAGTTGTGTAATAAAATTTGAATAATAGCGCTTAAGTTATTTTTCCATTAAAAAATAAAACAGCAAAAATCAAAATAAAACAGCAAAAATCAAAATAAAACAGCAAAATTATTTATATCTCTCATTTTTGTTCCAAAATTATTTGTACCTTTCTAATTTTTTTTTGCATATTATTTCACAAATATTGCAGTAGCTTATTCAGTCATAATTTTTCACTTTAATAGTGCAATTCATATTTCAAAAATATTACAAAAGAAAAACGAGAAAATTGATTGGAAGTGCGAGATTTCAATACGGATTAAAAACTAGCCAGACTTCACTACTGCCGTATTAATCAATAATTAAAAACGCAAATTTGCAAAAAAGGTTGAAACATTTTAAAGAAAGAGGTAAAAAACGAGCATTATCAAAACTTTCAAAACTTAATCTGCAATAAAGTTAATTCGGAGAGACTTGAATAAAGTGCGCTAACCAAATATCAGTCAAAAAAAAACAATTGGGTTTTTGGCGCAGTGCATTATGGGCCGATGAGTCTGGCTTGTATTTAGATAGCACATACTTCAAAAAATGGTCTTATTGGATTGCGGAAGAACAGTTATAATACCAACTCGCCATATTGGTGGAAGAGTATATGGGGCAGTTTTTCTTATTCAATTCGTAAAAGCAGAATGATATCAACATTTTTACGAGACTTGAACCAAGAAACCTTCGATTTCAGATTTTAATCCATTGGAGAATCTATATAACATTATTTGAAACAAAATTGTTATTGAAAGGCAGTCTTGCGAAGTGTTTGCCTAAACAAAACATACGTGGAATAAAATATAAAAAAATAGTCGAAAGCTGGTATATTCGGTTCCAGATCGGTTGCAAGAATTCATTGATAATAAAAGTGGAAATAATTCCAACTAATTTTACCAGAAAGAACAAATAAGTAAAATTCAAAGGTAAATTAAGGTTTTAAGTAGTTGAAAGATTTTTAAAAATGTTTTATTGTTAAATTAATATTAATATTGAAATTATAAGAGGCGATCAAAGTATTTATTAAACCATATTTACCGCAAGAAGCAGCACGATCAAAGTATGTAGTTAGTTATGTTTTCCGAAAGAGACAGCACGATCAAAGTATATAGTACCAAACATTGCTGGACATTTTTTTGTTATATTGTTTTTAAATCATTTCGTGTCAAACGAAAAGATAGCTAGTAGGTGGTTAACACAGTTAATCTCAGCATAAGAAAAAAGTGAAAAAAGCACACAGTTCAATGCTAATTTCCGATTTGTTTTCCGAAAGTTTAAATGGGCTTAGTATCACGTTTTTCGGGATTTTGGTAATTTCTGAGTTGTGCTTAATTTCCAAAGTTTTATTGGGCTAACCATTGTGTTTATTCAGGATTTTGTAATTTTCTAATTTGTGCTGAATTTCCACAGTTTAATTGAGCCTTTTATTGCGTTATTTCTAAATTCTGTAAATTTCCAATTTGTACAGAATTTTCAAAGTGTAAATGGGTAAACCCATCATGTTTTTTGTGATTTTGGAATTTTCCGAGTTGTGCCAAATTTCCACAGTTTTAATTGGCTAACCATCGTATTTTCTCAGGATTTTGTAATTTTTTGATATGTACAGAATTCACAGTTTTATTGAGCTTTTTTACGTTATTTCTAAGTTCTGTAAATTTCCGATTTCTGCAGAAGTGCTTTTTATTGCGTTTTGGACATGTTGATATCTATGGAACAAGTAATTTTTTTTTGAAAATTATTTTTAGTTCCTAAGTTCTATTCTCGTTCACATTTTTAACATTTCGTTCCAGGATGAAAAAGTACTAAAAAAACTGAGACATACTTCTAACATCTCTCTATTTAAAAAAAAATAAACGTTTCGGGAAGCAGTATATAGACGAATTTGAGCTTCTAACAAAGTGTTTCCAATAAATGGTTTGCTATTGCAAACAGGGGAATGAGAGTAAAAATTAATGATACTTTTAGTGAAATAAGTACGTCACGTTGGTACTCCTCAAAGTTTAGTTTTGCGCCTTTGGCTGTTTCTTATGTATTCAAATTCTTATGTTTTTTAAATTTAGCTTGAATGGAACAACCACTGAGTTAGCCGACGATTTTGCTTTCAAATGCAGTAGTAAATCGTTTTCTGATGTAAAAGCTGTGATTAATGATGACCATATAACTTTTAGTTTATGGTTTAATAAGCATTTCTTAATTGTAAGTGCGATAAAACTTAGTTTATTATGCTTAGTTAAGGAATTTGTAATAAACATGCGAATGGAACGTACATTTGAAGCCAAAAGACATAATATCGACTTCGAAAAGCCAATATTATTGGCTTTAGACATGTTATTTCTAGAGCCTCAATATGAAAGATGTTTAATCCATTTTGGACAGATAATTTGGGCAGAAAATGTTTTGGTATATTACATTGAAAGCTTAAAAATGGATTATAATTATTCAAAATGATATATACGTTGAAAGTCTTTCAGCAAAATCATTAAAATGATTTACCACAATATCAAAGATATCTTTCCTAAAACTAATCCAGACAACAATGATACGCTTTAGGCTAATTAAATTTAATTAACGATTCGAGACAATCTTTTCAAATCTTATTTGTATTTAGATAAACAGAATGTCGCATAATCAAAATATTTACAGAGTCTGGCCATTTTCCTAACAACCGTATAAATGCCATAAAAATGCACAAACAAAAATATTACATCAGATTATATTTATTTTTTATGGTAAATGAGATGGCGGATTGTGCGAGTATATTATGATTTTGACTAGACTCCATGAAACGAGTATACGCACATAAATATTGTGACTTATCATTACCGTTTAATGTTTGGTTTGATTTTAGGTTACTCAAGAGATTCCATTAGTTAATTTAAAAATATCTCTTTTGGCGGTTGCACTGTTGTCTTTGTATATCTGTGGTCACAAGGTATAATCTTAAGACTAAAAATGAAAAAAAAATCTAAACACCTAAGTAAATTTAGCAAAGTTTAGGGTTTTTATTTATCAAAAATTTATCTTAGCCATACAAATTTTATTAGTGTAAATTTGTATGAATTTTACCAACTTTGCATGGTAAAGGAGCACAACCTAAATCATAAAGAGCTTATCGCAATTCGAATGTTTTTCAAGCGTTACTTTAAGGTTTTGACGTATAATTTTTAACGGTTGCCCCTCTAAATATTTTCAGGAAATTTAAAGCTCAAAATAATTCTAACAAACCTAAAGTAAACATACACCAAAATCAATCTTTAAAACGAAAAAAGAGCTTTTAATAGTATTCCAGCGTATGAGAATCATTGCTCTTGCCAACACAATAGATTTTTTATTCCAAGAAAACTGATTAGTAGGCCTAAGTAAATATTCCAAAATTTCGAAAGGTATAAAATGTTGCAGCCCGTTTTTATAAGTTTACTGAGCATAGGCATGTGCAGTGAATGTGATATTTTGCAAACTAAAATTGACGTTGCCCAATCTCTGTCGGAAGATCAAACCAACCTAGAGTCGGAAAAAAGCAAAAAATTTTGTAAAATTATTTCAAAAGTGGAAAAATGACAAAAGAACAGAAAAACACTGTTCAACCGTAAAATCGTTATTATATTTAGTACAGTTGGATTCAGTTCGTTGTTAAGACTCTTCCATCACATAGCTTCTTAAATACATTCAGTCATGGATATGTACTCAGCGTCAGTCGTAGATAACCCAGTGTATTTTGCATGTGTGTGCACCATGAAATGGCGTCATTTTGCATCACAAAATGAGAGATTAGCCCAGTCTGAATCACAAAAATCACTTAATTTATTTGACGATTTGCTGTATGTGATGCCCAAGATCATTGTGCCTTTTAGATATAGAAAAATTTGCTTGACAGTAATCCAGTGTGCTTTGAAGAATTTTTGTTATACCTGCTAAGTAAATTAACAGCAAAATTAATGTCAGGACGAGTTACCCGTGAAGCATAGATTAAGTTGCCTACCGCTTCACTGAATGGAACTTTATCTCATACTTCTTATCCTCGGTTTTCGGACACATTTCGTAGCTTTTTTGTTAATTTAAATCTAGTGGTATAAGTGTTTGATTTGCATCACTCATACCAAAACGTGTTACCCTTATGTTAGTGATCGATAATGCCTCACTTAGGCCATTGCTAATATAGCAACGATTAATATGTAACCGCCTGTTATACAGTAGAAAATTCACCGATCGACTTGTGATTGCTTTAGTCCAAAATCGATTAAAACTTCCGATAATCCCGAATTCCATAAACGACTTGGTTGTTTTAGCTCATAAATCGATTTTCTCAAATGACGGTAACGCTTTGTATCATCATCAAATAATTCCGGCTGTTCCATGTAAATTTCGGTATCCAACTTACCATGTAGAAATGGTTTCACTGCATCCATTTGGCTTACTTCCAAATCAAGCTTTACAGCTTTTGCCAATATATATATATCTAATTGAATTATACCGTACTACAGGTGAGAAAATTTAGTTGTAATCTACACCTGCAATTTGTGTAAAACCTTTTGCCATAAGCCTTTATATTTCACAATATTGCCGTTTGCATTGCGCTTTGTCTTAAAAACCCATTTATACTTCACTGCCTTTTTATCTTTTGGTATTTCCAGTAAAACCCATGTTTTATTTTCGACTAACGGGTTTATTTCTCTATGCATTGTTTCCATACAACGATCTTTCAAAGCACTTGACATCACTGCTTTAACAGTATTTGGATCATTTTATTCAATCGCAATAAATGTGTACTTTAGTTGTGGCAATTGTGCAATTCGATTCGATGCATGTTGCATAATGGTTTGTTCCAAATGTATACTCTCATCGACGTTATTTAATTCATTCTCCCGATCATATGTCGTATCATCATTGGCCAATCTCCAAATTCCGAATGCCTTACAAACTGTGCAGAAGCATCTACCTCTTGATGACTACCAGTAAGTGAATTCACTTGCTTAGTGTTTGATTGATCATCCGATGTTGCCTCCCGTGATTCAAAATCGCTGCCTCTGTCGTCTTCTGGCAACGATACAACAAATTGATTATTACTTTTTAATTCCAAATCGTTTACATTATTGCCATTTACCAATTTTTATCGAATGATTATACAAACGATTTTTTAATATGTGAACGTGTGCAAACAATTTGCATCCGAAAAATTTGAAAAAACTCAAATCTGGTTTTATTCCGGAAAACGGTTCCTCTGCTTTTCTTAACCTGACGATGATTGAAATTGGTTTTTATGGAATATTATTCATAAAAACCTATTTCAATCATCATCAAACGTCTTGTTAGGTTAAATGTTAATGAGAGTAGAAAAATTTATTTATCTGTCCACACAGATCTTAATTAATTTTAAACGAATTATTTTTGACCAACCTCTACCGTTTTGTTTTATTTAATTCGCAGGAAAGTAAATAGAAATAGGATGTTTTGAGTTCTTACTTTCGAATTTTTGATTTTACAATTTTTAAACTAACAATTCTAATCTAGTAGTCGCTTAAATTTTTATTATTTTAGAATATTTATCGATTTTCATGCGGAGTAACCGCTTAAGTTGGCTTTTGTTTTAAATGCTTAAAATTATAAAAATGTTATTTTAAAAATGTGTTCGATATTTTTAATAATCAATAATCAAAAGCTTTCAACATTACTCTCTGCGCTCTTATATCGTTTCTGATATATATTTTTAACTTTACCTAGCATTCCTGTTAAATCATTAAAATTGACATAAGCGGTTACGCCTTGTGACCACAGATATGACTTTTAAATACATTTTATATCTACTTAGATACGTAAAAAAATACAACTTTATATATATATATATATATATATATATATATATATATATATATATATATATATATATATATATATAAATTGTGTTTATATACTCAGTTTATTATTGTGCTGACATATCAAATTTTCAAATGTAATATAATCTTGTGACAAGAAATCATTACCACCCTCCTCGTATACCATATACTCTCACTACCAGTTTTTAGTGAAAAATCTTTTTTCGAATAAAGTTTAAAGAATTTAATCTTCTTTCCCAAACAAGAAGAGTATTAAATCATGCAATTCTGAATTCATATTTCTTTCGTTTTTCCGAACAATTTTCTTTTTTCTGTGTGATTGCAGTTTTTTTTTAATAATAGTAATAATTTTAAAAAGATTTTCATTTGCAGGTACATATATAGTAATATATAGTACGACATCAGAAGACTAGAAGAAAAAAAATTCCACGGGCTTACGTATATTAATATGTGAAGTATATATAGTCCTCCTATCATAATGATGAAATATTGGTAAGAAATTATATTTTGTGTATTATATATATATGAAGAGGATATTAAATTAAATATTTTATTCATTTGGGAGTGGAGCTTTTTTTTTTCTTTTTGTTTGCTTAAATTTTTTAAACTTAATTTTCCAAAAACTTTTTTTTTTTTCTAAATTTTAAAGTTGAGTATAAATGAAATTGTTCTTATCTTAGTCTGCAATGAAAATAAAATATACTTGAGCGAAATTGCTAGAAAACGGAGATGAATAGAAATAAAAAAAAAAAATTTCTCGCGTCGATGAAGTTGAAAATTTATATAAATTATTGTATTTTTTTTTTATTTTATTTCAAAAAGATAAGATGAAAAATGGGTGAGAAAATTATTTTTAAAACAGAAAGTACACCAAAAGTTGTGAAGCGGGTAATGGATGATAGAAGTTAAACAAAGACAAAATTGTTAAAAAAAAAGAAAATTTGTGTATTTTTTATCACACCGAAACAAAAAAAAAAAAAAAAAAAAAATTGAAAGTCTTAAAGAGCTCGAAGTTATGTTTTATAAGAAGTCAACGTATAGAAGGAAGGCATATTTCGTATTATAATAAAATCATACGCTAATATAAGTTTTTTGAATACAAAAATTATAATAATAAAGCAAAAATGTTTTTTTTGTCGTTTTTTTTTTTGAAACGGAACTCAAGGGATATGCGGAAGATGAAATTGATACTTATGTTTATTTCTTAATTTGTGCGATGTGCCTCAAAAAATGTATACATTCTAAATGATTAAATAATATTCATAATGCTAGAACACTGTACTTTTTCAGCAATTGATATATCATCCTTGTACGATCGATATCTCACTCGGTGAAGTTGGAAGTTTTGTTAATCAAGTGTTTGCTAGATGGAGTATAGCGTCTAAATATACGAATCAGTTTTTAGTCTCTGGAATATCCATGGTTGAAAAAAAACAGGATTAAATGATTTTAATATTATTTATTTTCATTATTTTGTCCATATTCGCTTAATCTTATATTACGTAAGGATGTTGTCGAGCCAGCCTAACTTATGATAAATCTGGCGGTAGTAAAAATCTTAATTTTCATATAAACCAATCGTCGCTGAAAAGTTACAGAAATAAAAAGAACAAAGCACATACAGATATGATAAAGCTGCCGGTGGAAATTTTTCCTTCTAGGAACTTTTCAATCAAGTATATAATAAAGTCACCATCCCAAAGATGTTTTGGTCAATTGTCGATTCCAAAAAAATGTTTTGGGTATTTTCAAATAATGCGGCTCTGATGTAATATGGTGCTTCAAAAATTTAATTGGAATACCACATTTTTCTGAATATTATATCAGTTTTGCACAAATCCAAATAAAATTCGGATGTGATTCTGATAATAAACCTGCAGTTCTACTAGAGTTTAACACTTCAGTGATATTGAATCTTTAACGAATGGTTTAATTACAACGTTTTACAATTCCTAATCTATTGAGGTTACCCTCTAAAATTTTCAGCGAATTTGATTGTAGATTTCAGCTTGATATTGTCTTCATTGATCATTTTGGGGTTTTGACTAGTATAATTACCCAAAGTAATTGAAGTTCATTCAACAGTACCTCAGGTCATTTCCTTGTTTCAATTTAGATTTTTTTAAAGAGGGTAACATCGATTTAAACACCTAGAATGGGACTAACATCCACTAAAACCGTTTACATATTATTTCTGGTTGGTTTATTGTTTATAGCCGGAGTATCGCTTTTTCTTATTAGTATTCAACTTTCATGTTATGTAATGGCTTTCCATTGCTGGTTATTTTTATCGAAGACTTGTGAACGTATTGTGTCACTTTAATTTAGTTTTGGTTCGATAAAAGCCTAATATCCACGATATATTTAGGTGTCATGTCTCCAAATCTTCAATTTCTTGCTGTTGTTGTTTCCACCTTTCAGATTTAAAAAATAATTTTTTGGCATCATCGTTTGTTGTATATCAATAAATACACGAAAGGTCCTCTAGCTTTCTAATCATGTGGAAATTTTTGCAAAAATACTCATGACGCTAAAGGAATTGAGTCATGACTTAGTTAATTTCTCCGTATGGTTTCTATCTATTTATTTATAGAGGTTTTTAATCAACCATTTTGTTCATCTCCAATGCTTCTCTTCTTGCCAATTCCTCTGCCAATACATGCATAATATATTCCCGGGGCAATTTTTTTAGCTTATACGATGCAGAATAGCAGGTTCAGATGCTGTTTTATATAAGCTATAGATGCTGAGTACGCTGCGACATTACGCCGCTATGTTTTTTTGGTATTTTTCTATTTTAAGAATGTCTGCCAATATTTTATAGTCAAACCGAAGGGCAGAGTTTGTTATCAGCATTTTCACTTTGTTGGCTAAACCCATCTTCACCTATCTAAAGTGTTTAACTTGCGTTAAACACTTGCGTTAAACACTTCATAAAACGTTGTCTGGTTAAACAACGTTAAACATCGTCTGTACCCCACGTAATGTAGTAATTAGTAATTATTACTACTCGTATACTTTGGAATTTGATCTCCTTGTTGCATTAGCCTGCCGTCTCATATATTAGCTTTGCTTTATCCGCAATAGGTAGTCTGGCACGTGTCTGGCAAAAACGTTCCTCAACGTTGTAGCAAGTAAAACTAAAGTTTTCGTTAGTAATGATTTAGTTATTCTGTCACAAAAACGACTCTCATCACTTCTTTGATAGCGCTGATGCTATACTATTATAATTTTTTTTCTGAAATCGTATTATTTTTTAATAGGTCTTCTGTTGTCATAAGTCGTCATAAGTCGTCATGAGTCATTATAAGACATCATTAGTTGTCATAATTCGCCATAAGCCGTCATAAGTCGTCATAAGTCATCATAAGTTCTCATAAGTTGTCATAAGTTATCATAAGTCGTCATAGGTCGTCATAAGTCGTTATACGTCGTCATAAGTCGTCATAAGTCGTCATAAGTCGTCATAAGTCGTCATAAGTCGTCATAAGTCGTCATAAGTCGTCAAAGGTCGTCATAAGTCGTCATAAGTCGTGATAAGTCGTCATAACACGTCATAAGTGATCATAAGTCGTCATAAGTCGTCATAAGTCGTCATAAGTCGTCATAAGTCGTCATAAGTCGTCATAAGTCGTCATAAGTCGTCATAGGTCGTCATAAGTCGTCATAAGTCGTGATAAGTCGTCATGACACGTCATAAGTGATCATAAGTCGTCATAAGTCGTCATAAGTCGTCATAAGTCGTCATAAGTCGTCATAAGTCGTCATAAGTCGTCATAAGTCGTCATAGGTCGTCATAAGTCGTTATACGTCGTCATAAGTCGTCATAAGTTGTCATAAGTCGTCATAAGTCGTCATAAGTTGTCATAAGTCGTCATAAGTCGTCATAAGTCGTCATAATTCGTCATAAGTCGTCATAAGTCGTCATAAGTCGTCATAAGTCGTCATAAGTCGTCATAAGTCGTCATAAGTCGTCATAAGTCGTCATAAGTCGTCATAAGTCGTCATAAGTCGTCATAAGTCGTCATAGGTCGTCATAAGTCGTTATACGTCGTCATAAGTCGTCATAAGTTGTCATAAGTCGTCATAAGTCGTCATAAGTCGTCATAAGTCGTCATAAGTCGTCATAAGTCGTCATAAGTCGTCATAAGTCGTCATAAGTCGTCATACGTCGTCATAAGTCGTCATAAGTCGTCATAAGTCGTCATAAGTCGTCATAAGTCGTCATAAGTCGTCATAAGTCGTCATAGGTCGTCATAAGTCGTTATACGTCGTCATAAGTCGTAATAAGTTGTCATAAGTCGTCATAAGTCGTCATAAGTCGTCATAAGTCGTCATAAGTCGTCATAAGTCGTCATAAGTCGTCATAAGTCGTCATAAGTCGTCATAAGTCGTCATAAGTCGTCATAAGTCATCATAAATTATCGTAGGTTTTCTTAAGTCGTCATAAGTATTTATAAGTCGTGAAAAATCGTCATAAGTCATCATAGGTTGTCAGAATTCGTCATAAGTTGTCATAAGTCGTCATATGTCGTCATAAGTAGTCAGAATTCATCAAAAGTCGTAATAAATCATCATTAGTCTTCGGGGCTTTAGAATCTCTTTAGTAATTATCAAGCTGTTTTATAGCTGTAACATACATAAGCTGCAACATGCACAAGCTGAAGCTTAAACAGGGGTCGTTTTTGTTGAAAATTAGTTACAATCGCCCTTCAATTTATTTACAAGTACCAGTCGGTAGATTTTTAATGCTTTTGTGAATGCACCCTCTACATGAAAACGGTTGTACATGTTTAGAAGTATTTTGATTCTTTAAGTTAAGGTTCCACCACCAATCTCTCTTTGGCTCTATGAATCTTTATTTTTCTTACGTTTTTCTTCCTCTCTATTCTTTTATTGCTGAATAATAATAAGGATAGGTATCTCTACTTATATGTGATCTACGAAGGCATTCACTTCTATGAATCGGACTATTACAGTCTTGCGCTGGATTCTGCCAGTCTATTTTTTGCGATCTATTCTACAACCAGAACATTTGCTTCCACCGAATCTACAAAAGCCATTCATTGCTCTTTAGAATTAGGTTTCGTACGTGACATCATCAATTCGTTATTTTATTCTGTGATGTTCCGCCTGATAGCTCCTTCATAGAAGTACGTTTTTTTGGCTATATTTGCGCTGAAATTTAAAAGCACATCGCCTGTCCTCGTGGAATTAACATCTATTTGCAAAATCTTTTTTCCCAGTTATTTTTTGCTGGAAAACTATACCATCGAAGATCTCTTCGAGAACCAGGAGACCATTTTTGACACTCCTGCTGATATATTATTTAGCCTAGCAGTTTGTCATTTTTATTTCACGTTATATAATCTTGCACCTTTTCAAAACGTTCCTTTCCTGCTCAATGAACTCTGCAGCAAGGTTTTTTCCTATATGGATAACAACAGAGATTTGCTCCCTCAGAGGTGTGCCTCGTGCTCTTTGTGGGTTTTTATGTGGGAGAAATATCCACTTTATCTTTTTGAACAATTCACTGGACCCGTTACTACACTCAGATATTTCACTCTTTATATCGTCCTGGCATCACTGCCCAACGCCAAATACCTATCTTCACTTTTTGGTTTATTCTGGATTTTTGTAGGATTCAATCAAACTAGGGCCAAATTTTCTATGTTATTATCATAAGTAATAAAGAAAACTTTGTAGCCAAGAGATGTAATCTGTTATCTTGTGATTATTCGACTTACTTGGTTAGTTACCGTCTTTTGTGATTAGGACCAAATTAATGGTGCAACATCTGTGAATAGCAAAAATATCATTAACCGCTTGGTTCAGTCAGTAGAAAGAAATCAAATTCCAAAATGTGTTTTTTCTCAATTAAGTTTTAATTTCAGTCCATAGAAGTTCATGGATCCAGCGAGGTAAGCAAGCTCGATTATGAAACTTGTGTGTTTTTACGTATTATAACAGAAAAATAAATTAACAACGTCCCACTATTGTCACTTTTGTCACCCACTCACTTTTTTGCAGCCGTAACTGCTTCAGTTCACATTGAGTCAAATCAATCGTTTCTGCGCCATTCACAGGTCATGGTTACACAATATTCTTAGCAACATTCAACTGTAATACCGTTTTGTATAAACAATTTTTCCGCAATCTCGATACAGACATTATATTAGCTCAACATATAGTTTTCGTACTAAAACGTAACCAACAGTTTACTCCCATGAAACGTACCTATTATATCGTGGCTTCCTAGATGCAATATACGATTATAATAAACTTTACACAAACGGAAAATACTCATCAAAAATCTGAAAAAATCATTTCAACTCCCATTTGTATCAATCAATCTGCATACAAACTATAGGCAAACAATAAAATGATCTAAAATGGAGGTTTGACTTTTCTCACACACATTTTTCGTTGTCAAAAAATATAATTTGTCAAAAATTTCAAACGACAGTTGATTCACCCGTTTCAAAAGTGTAAAGCACAAAAAGCTTTCATTTCTCATATTTAGGTTAGGTGCATTATATAAAAGCATTGAAACTATAGTTTCGTGTTGTTTCGCCAATAATTTCAAAAAACTGTTACTTATTTTTTGTTCCCCTTGTCGACACCCACCCACACACACAAACGTTTTGATTGAAAAATATCACAATATATATTACTATATAGAGATTTTGATGTTAGCTACATTTCATGTGTATAAAATGTATGTGTACATGAAAAGCTAGAAAGCTAAAAATAAAGTAGAAAAAGCGCAAAAAATGAACTGGCAAACTATATACGATGTATTGTGTTATGTTGCTGCTCAAATGAAGTTTAAATAAATGTACTAAACACTGGAACAAAAAAAAAAAAAAAAGCTATGCTTTAATACCTTTGAGTGAAAAGATTTTTTTTTTTTTGTTTGTACTTTTTCTACCTCTCTGCTGTTGTTTATCCATTTGAAATGCAATAAATTATTATTTGTTGTTGCTAGTGGAACTATGTTATGTGTGTGTGTACTCTGCTTGTTAGTTATTTCGTTTTTTTTATTTTATTTTAACAAGAAATAGGACGAAATTTACAATTTAATTTCAACTATTTTTAATTTTCATGGAAAATTGCAAACAACAAACATACACACACAGCGACATACACACATGGAATAAATAAAGAACCAACAAAAAAACAAAATCAAAGCGAAACACACAACACTATAGCAAATTGTTTCTTTATCATGAATGCATATAGCCAATGAAATGATTAATGAGGTTGTGAGCCCCAGTATATATGTATCTAGACAGTGAATTTCCCATAAATAATTAATAAACTAAATATCAAATGTTAATTAACATTAGAAATTGAAAAGATTACATTTCACTGTACAATTTATATATTTATCGGATAGATTTAACTCAGATAAACTTTTGATCGATTTCAATTAATTATTTCGTTTTATCCGGATGTTCAATGTGATAAGGCGACATTATGCACCTACTTAATAAGGCTTAGGGTTAGAATATATGTCAGATCATTATCACTTGTTGTAAATATATCAGAAAAAGTATGTCGACCAACACATTTTATATGTGTGAAGGGTACAAATTTCTATACAGATTTACCATTTAGAAGCTCGTGTATACTAGAATGTAGGATGGTTAAGCAAAAAAAAATAAAAATAATAAGAACTACCATCACAAACTTTAATCCAGTAAAGTTATGTATATACGTACTATAAATAAAATATTATGGAAGTGCTTTCTATGAATAATGGAAATAAAATTGGTACAAAAAAGAAGCATCTTATTCTACTGTACAGCTTAAATAGAGGACAACACTAGCAAGGATTGTAAAAATTATATTTTATTTGGCATATATTATATCGAATAGCATATATATCCAAATAGCAAAATAAAAACATTTTTTATTACCCTATACATTTTTTATGTATACTATTTTTGAAAATTTAATGATTTGTAAAGAACATAAAGCACAGAAACTTTTTTTTTATATTTAGGCAATTTAAGAAAAAAAAAATATCGTTTCGCAAAGATATTTAAAATTTTTGTGGATGTCTCAATCATTCCAAAGTTTGAAATGTGTTTTGTTGTTTATATAGTTCAGTGATTTACTACTGGAAGGAAAATCCCCAAATTCTTGATTAATTATTTAATGTTAAGTTTATACGGTAAAGCTCAATATAACTTAAGTCGTATAATGTGAAGTGAACATTTCTGTTTTTTGACTTTACAATTTTAAATCTGTTAATAATATCTGAGCAAATAACAAGATATGTTCGAATCATCGTAACAGAGAAGTAAAAGTGGTTAATAATACTTGAAGGGTTAACTCATTTAAAGCTTGGTGATTTGGTATACGTTAATTTTTTTTCGTTTTCAAGTTTGATACCAAAAAGAATTGCGAAATAACAAGAGCTTTCCTTTGTTTCTCCGATGATATCTTCCTCTTTGCTGCATCAGACCCAAATGTGTGACAGAACCTGAGCGTCATTTCCCCAAGATTTGATTTTTCAGGAATCCGCCTAGCGGAAGACAAATGTGAAATCCGTAGTTTTTCAATCAATTTTATCAGGTACCTGGTCGATTCCAAAGGGTTCTACCTAATGCAATAGAAAATTGATACTATTCAAGACCCTGTTTGTTCATACCAGAGAAAGTTATTTCCCACTTCGACAACTAGAGAAATTAATGTTTTTCTATGAGAGTTTAAGTGGCTGACTATCATCAACAAGAATTTAGTGATGATGTTATCTATTTCTGGTGACTTATACTGGTCAAAATCATATCCAAAATACGCGAGTCCCCGTGCACCAATAAGAGGCCATAATGGTGAAACTTACTTAGTGTTGATCGATTCGTATTCATTTAAAAGAAGTTCATGTGACCATGAAATCCACTATTTTTTCTAAATAAACTTGAGAACTAACATAATTGACTTGAAAGACACTCATTGGATTCCAAAACTATTGCGGATGGTTCAAGGTTTGATTCCAATTTTCGTAGCTCAGCGTAAATGTAGGTCATTATTTATATTATTAGGGCGACGAAATACTTCCAGAAAAAAAGAGTTAAGGTAACGTTAAACATCGTTTGGTGGAATCCGTACATCATCTTTGACTTGATTTACTGCAATAATTGAAGATCATACAATGAACTTCTTTTTAATCACCGTATTCAGATCACCGTATTCTTTGTTCATCTGAAACTCGAAAATATACGAATACGTAAGACTAACTCTGTACTGTTGAATAGTTCTTCAGCATGCTAAAATTATTTATTGAGACCAATGTAAATGTCAGTTTTCATTTCCAGAACAATTGGTCCTTTTCCATCTATAAAGTAGAATCTATTTAAGCCCGACACTCAGACCTCGAATTAATCAACTATACGTTTTCAAGATACCGATGATCAAATTAAGAATTCTCTATTGAAAGTCTATCAAGATCATCACAATAAATATTTCAATTGATGTGCAGTTGCCGATGACAACTAATTAACCTTTTTACCAATAGACAAACCAATCGAGATGATAACTCTCCTACCACCTGTGTTTAAAGTAAATTACACCTAAAATAAAACAACCTTTCTTCCGTTGTTGAGCAAGGTTGCAAACCGCGACGTCGTGTCCTAGTTACGGCCAAGGGATTTGCAAAAACTTTTCTGGAAGCCAAACTTGATTTTCGCTCCAATGATTTTATAACGATGGTGGTGACGTATCGTTATGTTCATTATTCAGATACTGTAGGTGGTGTGCGAAGGGAAGCTCAGTAATGATCTGATGAGGAATTGTAATAATTGGGTTAAAATTAATTGTCATCTCATCAGGCCATGGCGACCGAGTGCTATGTGTAATTCTACTTTACGCTCTATGTATATTTAAGTATACAGTGTACATGAAGCGTTAGCGAATTATATGGATTTGCACGAAATATCTGAATAATTGTAATTGTGTGTGTAGCGATGGTCGCTACAGTACTCCTCTGCGAATGATTTTCCTTCTAACTCTGAATTGAAAGTGATACCATAAGAATATGAAGTGCTTCTGTGAAGCTTTACTACTCAAGGTACATTTTTTGTAAAGTATTTTTGGAAATATAGAGCCTTCTAAATTTGGCTATAAACCCATATAACCTACCCTGAACTAACTATTAATGGTTTGAGAGCCCTTTGACATCAAATGGAAATTATAATTTTTGACACAATTTTTGGCCAAATATGCAAGGCTATAGACTGTCAAAATTTGGATTTTTTTTCGAAAGAATCAAAATTTTTTGTAATGTGTTTTTGGCAATCTAGAACCTTCTAAGTTATGCTATACACCTATAAAACCCACCCTGAACTAACTATTAATGGTTTAAGAGCCGTTTGACATCAAATGGAAATTTTAAATTTTGATAAATTTTTTGGCCAAATATGCAAGGCTATAGACTGCCAAAATTTGGATTTTTTTTCGAAAGAATCAAAATTTTTTGTAATGTATTTTTGGCAATCTAGAGCCTTCTAAGTTATGCTATACACCTATAAAACCCATTCTGAACTAACTATTAATGGTTTAAGAGCTAAAACGGATTGGTTCAAACTAGGTTTGTATACTTCGAATTATCACGTTGATCTAGTAAATCATAAAATGGAAACACATTTCGTTTATTACACCATCGATGAGTTCAATTTTATAATATGGAAAAGTTAACCAAACTGCTATGTTGTCTTTTTTTTTTTTGAGTTGTGAACAATTATAAACAATTTTAAAACTTGTTTTGTTTAAATTTTGTATGGGCAAATTTATCTATTTTTTTAACTTAAAATCAAACTGTTAGAGTTTTTTTTATAGTTGTCAAAATGAAATTATTGAATGGTTTTATTATTCAATAAAACTATTATGGTTTAAAAACATGTTTTAAAATTAGTTTCGATTTTTTACCGTGTGGAGATCATTTGGCTTTAAAAGAATCCCTATACTATGAAATAAAGTGGTGATTCTTGTTTAAGAGCAATTTTAATTATAACCTCCCTAAATAGAATACCCTTTATATATTTATACATAAAAAAACCCGTGTATGTATGTAATATAATTTATATGTATAACAACGCAAGAAATAAATTCTAGAATAATAATTTTTACACGGAAAAAGTTAAATAAAAAAAAAAGCTCCTAAACTTTAATTCGAGTAGAAAAAAGTAAGAAATATACCATAAAATTCACGAAATCAAAAATAAAACAAGAAAATTTGTGAGGAAACAAACTTTTCTGGTTGGTTTTGTTGCTGTTCCACTGTTCATTCCGCTAGAATAA
Source organism: Tipula confusa (assembly GCA_963556175.1). Taxonomy (NCBI): domain Eukaryota; kingdom Metazoa; phylum Arthropoda; class Insecta; order Diptera; family Tipulidae; genus Tipula; species Tipula confusa. Next base: position 19,594,956 of record OY744476.1, on the reverse strand, counting down.
CATTAAATAATGGGAAAACGGAAGAAAAAAGTGTTTCGTACGAAAATTTTTGCTGTCTGTTGTTTGTTGTTTGAATAGAAGACGAAGAAGAAAGTATTATTTCACAGGTAAAAGTATGAAAAATGATTTATTAAACTATTCTCAATTTTCCTTTTTTCTTCTGGTATATATTGTTGTTTTTGTTGTAAAAAGTACAAAAATATTACTCGCATATCATATAATCGTATTCGTATGTATATACGTTTAAACAATCATGAGGAATGTTTGTTAAATATGAAGAACAACAACAAAAAATGAAAATTGATGTGGGGTTTCTTATATCTTCTGCAACAAATTCTTCTCAAACCACATTAACACATACAGCATCATCTACACCAAACAGCACACTCCCGTAAACTTAAAGATAAAAAACAAAAATTTACCTTTACATAAAGTAGAAGACACACATTTAGGTATGAAACGACGACGAATTGTACATAATTCAAAAAAAAAAAAAAAAAAAAGAAAAAAGAAAAACATTTCCGATTTGCTGCTATTCACACAGCACAAACAAATCTTTATCATAACTCAAGTATTACTATACCACCCCTGATCGATATAAACATAAAAATAAGCGATTTTTCCTTTTTGATTTTCTTTTAAATAAAATCTAATTTCTTTTTATTTTTATGTACGTTCAGGTACAACATTTATTTTTTTTTATGTGATTTATGCTTTTTATGTATAATTTTTATTTAAATATACCCAAAAACCAACAACAACAACCACGATATTAAAATAGAGAGTTTTCGATTGATTTATCAGTTGAAGCAGTGTTTTGGAAAATGTACGAAAATGGAAATAAAAAAACTTTTCTAATTTTTATTACCTAAAAATAAACTATTAAACGAATATTATTATATTATTATATAAAAAAATATAGTCCTGATAAAATCATAATAATACAAAAAAAAAAAAATAGATTTGCATGTTTTAAAAATAATATTTTGTTATTAAATTTTCAATTAAGATTGATTAAAATTGATTACATAAAACAGAACTAAAAAAAAAAATATTTTAATGGAATATTTTATGATTTGTTTGCAAAGCCTAGATTTAAGTAGTTTTGTGTACGTTCTTTATGTAACACATGCAGTTTAATCGATTAATGTCGTTGTGGAACAAGTATTACGGTTTGAAGTAAATGTTGGTACTATTCTGTATATTCTGAACTTAACTGATCAATTTTGTTTGAAAGTTGTTAAGTTCGCGATGCCAAGATAAATCAATGTCTCCAATGTAAAATTTAAAATCTTTTATAGTCTGTGAAAGAATAGAAATAACTCATTTATTGTTGCAAATATATAATAGATGTGTTAATTATTGTGACTGAAAGAAACAGTATTTGAAGTGGAAACTGTTGTGTATTCTGTATTTATTTATAAACCTTAAATATTAGTGGTATTTATTCACAATTGGGTTATTCGCATGTGGAATAAGCAAAATCGTAACAATTGGTGATAACGGTGGGATTTAAAATAATAAAATAACAATGATTTTCTATAAACTAAAAGTTGTAAAATCACAAAAATAGTTGGAGCAATGAAATTTACCAACTAAAGGTAATAAAAAGACATTGATGGTATGACTTCGTAAGATTTTGTAGAATTAATCCTTTTTCTATAAAAACGATAAAATATTAGTTCAAAAGAGAAAATGATGATGAACACACTAGTGGAAGCTGCCGAGAAAAATTAAAGAAAAACAATCGTCGTTAAAAATAAATAAAGAACTTTAGCGGTCAGAATACTTTAAAAATAAATAAAAACAATTAAAAAAAATTTATAATATGTAATAAAAATTTATTCTTATATTGCACATGTAGTGATATTTGTTTTTAGTTTTCGAATATTATATCAAATCTTTACGTTCTAAAAAAATTTTAACGGACCTTTCCAAATTTAAATATTTCAATAAAGAGAATAAATTTTAAAGGTTGTTAAACAAGAAAACTACAAAACCTAACGATAAGTTGCAACTAAGTTCTTTACACCGTCTCCTGGTCAATGTAACAAAACAATTTTATATACAACCTTTCAAACTTATTTCAAATTGACCAACCACACCTAAAGGTAATTAAACAGGTAAGTGAAAATAAAATCGATGTGTAATTTGAAACACAATAAGCTAAGACAGAAATTAGGTCCACAAAATCAACCCACCACCAACATTCACGGAGACACATCCTCAAAACACTTGTATCTGAATATAATAGCCACAATCCCAGCACATTTATAACGATAAATAAATATTAGTTCCAGAACCGGATCCTTTCCGGAACTCAAAACGGACCATTGATGGATTTTGTTCGAATTTCGTTTTAAGTTCCAGAACCGTATCTGTTTTCAAAACTCAAAACAGACAATTGGCGGATCTTGTTTGAGCTCCATTGTGAGATCCGGATTTAGTTCAGGAACCGGATCCATTTCCGGAACTGAAAATGGACCATTGACGGATCTTGTTCGAGTTCCGTTTCGAGTTGCGGATTTACTTCCGGAATCGGATTCGTTTCCGGAACTCAAAACGGATCATTGACGAATCTTGTTCGAATTCCATTTTAAGTTTCGGATTAAGTTCTGGAACTCAAAATGGAACATTGTCGGATCTCGTTCGAGTTCTGTTTTAGGTTCCGGATTTAGTTCCGGAACCAAATTAGTTTTCGGAACTCAAAACGGACCATTGATGGATCTTGCTCGAGTTCCATTTTGAGATTCGGATTTACTTCCGGGACCGGTTCCGTTTTCAGAACACAAAATGGACCATTGCCATCACGAATATAGCGGAAACAAACTTGAATCGTACGGTTATGTAGACGCATTGGTTATGCGGACGCGTAAAAAGACACATCAAAATACCAGGTATGTGCTTGTTTTACAAGAACATCAGAAAATTGCGCAAATGCATAACACTTTGGAAACATATTTTATCTTCTTCTCACCAAAACATTTCAAAACCAATAAACAGCAAAAATTCATCAATAAACCATGACTTAAAACCAAAATCGATCATGCCAAAAAGCATTCACACTTATCAAAAGTAAATGCGAAAAATATCGTGATTAGTATAACTGCGAACTACGCTTGGTTCTTTAGCTTAACTGAGGCATCAAATATACTAGGAATAATTGACAATATATCTGATGGTGAAACACTTAAATTGTGTAATAGAAGGTTATGATTTCACCATCTCTACCGACCACAAACCTCTGACCAGAACAATAAAGTCCAAAATTGAGCAACCCTGGCATATGGATTACATCTTCCAGTTTCCCACGGATATTCGGCAAGTGAATGGTAAAAACAATATCTTCAGATATTCATAAAACGTGTGGTAGGCCTATTTAAGTTGTGACATATTTCGAAAAGATAAAAAAGCTCCAAAAGTAATTAAAATACAAAAATTTTGAAATATTTCGCATAATTTTAAATCTCCAAAAATCATAAATTAATTGTGAAATATTTGGAACAGTTACAAAATCTTCTGAAATTGAAAACCAAAGAACTATTTGATGGTCAGTTTGTCAAAATTGTGAAATATTTCGAACCGTTCAAAATGGTCCAAAAATCGTGGATACGTTTTACGAACAGTAAAAAAATCCCCTGAAATTAATCCTTAAAATTGTTAAATAATCCAGACAGTTTAAAAGCTCCAGATATTCATTGAATAAATTGGTAGGCCTGTTGAAATTTTCAACATTTCGAACAATGAAAAAAGGTTAACAGAAAATGGGTTAGTCTCTCAAAATTATGGTATTTTGGAAAATTTTAAAAAATTCACGAAAATCATGGAATAGACGGCCAACCACTAAACTAAGATTTAAAATGAAGAAAATGCTATGCTAGTGATCACAAACTATCAATTCCAATATACCTCAGAATGTTCACTGAACGCAAACTTGACGCAATGTCGCGAATGTCAAACATTCCAAACGTGATTTTTGGTCGCTAAAGACAAAACCAAGGAAAAGGAACCTACAAAAATCGCAATTTTTTTTTTGGCTGATTGAAACAAACGGTGCCAACATTTACAACGCATTATTTCCAAATGACGGATCTCAGGACGCATTGCTTGGTACAGTTACCATAACCAAAGTCGTACCAGCCGGAACTGTCGCCAAAAAAACATTAAAAGAGATTAGCCACGAACAGTGAGATCAGTGCATCATATATGAAAGTCAAATGTTGCGTGATTGCATTATCACGGGGGTTTACGACAAAAAACTCCAGTTGAAATTACTCGGACGTGAAGAAACGCTGGAGCGTGTGATTGAAATTTTCAAAACGTTCAAATCCACAAATGTCAACTTAGGAATTTAAAATCAAAACATCGATTGCAATCATATATCGAGTCAGTGAATGCTGTTCACACAAATACCAAAAGGTTTTGTTCCAACTGTGGTGGCGAATGGAAGCCAGAGCATAAAGAAAATTATTCATCAAAGGATTTTACGTTCCATTGTGCGAAGAAAGAGCATATCAATGGTAATGAGCACTCCTATGGACGATGTAATTGCTGACGAATGGGATCTTTTAGTGAGTACTGAAAATAATACATCCTCGGAATACGATACCACTGAAAGTAAAGGTTCAGAATCAAATTTGGGAGAAACTCGGGAAGTAAATCCTCAGCCTGAGGCTCAGTTAGGTGCATGTGAGACCACTGCAAAAATTTGGCTGAAATTAGTCGTAACGGTTATTAGGAGTGGTCTGGTCCTAATTATCATTGTTAATAATAATAATTTGAGCTTAAAGAAAAAAGCGTGTAATGTGATGATGCAAAGTGAAATGTCACAACTTCATCTGATTACACTAATAAGAATGACAGCTGACATATTGAAGTTAGTTTAACTTTAACCTCAACTCAAACAAAAAACATTAATTGAAATTGGAAACTATCGATACTTTTAAGGTCGTTAGTCAAAACTAAACAAAACTTATTTGAAAAGTTATATTACTGCTTCATTACTGTTAAATTCTCTTTGAGCATTTATAATGTATTTCTATATATGGTATTTGGTTACGAAAATAACTAAAAGCTTTTCAAAATTATGGCTTAGTAATTAAATTGATTACTTTTTCAACAAAATTCATCCATTTTTTCTAGATTAGAAATTAGTTGAATATTCATTTCATCTCTAACGAAATAATTTACTAAGTATTGAATTACCATTCTTTATATGTTAAATATAATTGACCCTTAAATAAAATGTTGTAAAAATAATTGATTTTTATAGGCCATTGATAGTCCGTGATGAATAAATAATCTTTAGTCATCGAATTCGACCACCGTACTTCGAGGAGTCAAAGTTTTTGTCAGTAATATTTGTGCCCTCTTCTAAGTCCCCAACAATTTTTTTCGTTTTTATGAAATATACAAAAAAACGAGAGCTTTTCAGACACTTGGGTGCCAAATCTACAATCCTTTTATAAATAATAACAAAAACCAATAAAATAATGGTAATTATTAATTATATGTAAGTGAAAAATGAAAAGGGGTTTCCATATAATTGTTGTAAAATAAATTAAAATTATTATGAAGACTTAATTTTTTGGTTGTTTTCGGTTAATTAACAAAATTGAAATATAATTTTTTTTTACATGTTTTTTAACAATATACATTTTGCTAACATAAATTTAAACTATCATGACAATTCCTTCTATAATAAACGGCGATTTTATTAATAAGTCCTCTTCTTTTAAACTATTGGGCTTAACTATCTCTTGTAACCTTTATTGGAAATTTGTCTTATTAATTTTACAAAATACCAGTAAATATTTGAAGTACATAACCTTTGAAGTTTGTAACTTTTATTTTAACATGGTTTATATTAGGGTCATAATAAGGTTTAACTCATTTGTATGGGGCATATCTTCAAAATATCAGCTTAGTTGTCTTCATATAATTCAACTAGAGTTATACACCCGATCTTTAATCAAAATATGTTCAGTGGACAAAACCTGATGTAGAAGAAACCATTTTAAATTGACCGATTCTTACATTCAGTATACGTCAAAATTTGAAGAAATTTCTAAAAAACTTTGACAGAGCCAAAAGTACACTATATTAAGTCAAATTTGTTGGTTTTGAGTGAACCTTAATCTACGGAGTGTTCAAACAATTTAAACCAAGTTTTAGATAGACCGAAAAATGCAAACCTTTAATTAATATGAAAAAAATAATACGAATTTGTTTACATGATATAAAATATTCTAGTTCTAAATCATTAATACCACTGCAGGGCAGAAGTTAAATGAGATTTTCGGCTTCTTAAATTATACAACATACACCTTAAAAGGAAGTTAGAACTCTAGAGCCGTAGGACCAACATACTCTTTTTTCCAATTAAACAATCATACATTTTGCCATAATAGTTATACTTGAGTGAATCCCACTTGCAATATAACTGGCAAATTTAAAAACCAAAAACTAAATTTTCATCAAACACACCGATATGCAGTAACAATCATGAAAGGAAAGTTAACAAATCTATCTAGCGCGGAAAATCTCGAAATAAAAAATCTGTAAGTTGAAAACCGAAAGACATTTCATAATATAATTACACCGGGCATCGAGAATCAAGCACAAGGACAAGATATCTAGTAATTTATTTACAGTTATTTACTGCGAGCAGTGCAAACAAGTGATCCTCAGCAAGCAAACGCCGAAACTTTTCTTTCCAACGTAACCAACTGACACTGACATAACAATTAAAAAGTAGAAGTAGAGATATTAACATCGTCATATGCTGAGGAAACGTTCAAATGACATCACACATAATGTTAGAATGAAACGCGTTATGGAAAATAAAATTTAGAAGGGGAAAATAATGGGAACAACAATGCTGGTAAAAGCACAACAATTTGTGAAATGATTCAATGGCCTTCAAATAGAAAAATATTTCATAATTCGTATAAGTAATCAGAATGGCCCCACTGATGTGAAGGATTTATGCAACAATTCCAATCTAAGACGATAATCGCCACATTTAAACATCACACTAATCTAATAACAATGGTGGAGTGGCATCCAAATGATTTGACGGTATTAGCATTGGATGGGGCTGATAATCAATTCGCATTGTGGGATTTATCTGTTGGAAGAGATACAACCGAAGTAAAACAGCATGCGCAACAACAAAGTGAAAAGCTAGATGAGGTTTAATTGGAAGGTTCCTTTAAGGCAAAAAAGAAGAAGAAAAAAGAATGCAACAAGAAGTTAAAAGTTAAATGCAATAATTTGAGGGCAAAATGAAACTGTTGGAAGACCACCAGTAAAACACTCTTTCGCACGACAATGAAGCTTTCTGAGGAAGTAGCCCGATGATGGTTAACGAATTATCTACGGGCCGTCATAAAAGAATTTTGAAACCACCATCATTCGATGGTGATTCACCCAGCGCAAGCAACAAGGGATTCGCCCAAGCAACCCGGATTGTAAACAACAAGCAACCGGGATTGTAAACAACCAGCAACCGGTAGACCGAGGCAGCGTGGAGGAGGTGAGAAACATAACGGGAGGACATTTAAGCAGAATATGGACAAGGATTAATACATAACAACGCAGATAGGGCCAGAAGGCCCGGTAAACCTCAATGTAAACACTTTTCTGGACAAGAAGAAAGGAACCCCATTGTACAAATTAGAAGGATCAGATTTATTGCAGAAGATCACTGGGGCTAGGAGCAGTAAGTAAAGGTGCAGCAACCAGATACGTTCATCAAACCAATAATCAAGTGGATGGAGAAAGGTACCAAAACGCAGTGGAATGAAATAACGATGGAAAGTGCTACGGTGAAGAGTTTATGGGCAATAGAGGATGGGTTGCTGCTAAGACGCTAGGAATCAGCTTATGGTAAGGACATAAAGCAGCAAATCGTGCTTCCAAATGACTTGACAAAGGAAATCCAGTGCGAGATTCACAATGGAACATCTGGGACACATTTAGGCACGAATACGACGTTAGACATTATAAGGTCTCGGTTCTATTTGGTCAAATGCCTAAGTGATGTAGAAGAGTGATGCAGGAATTGTGAAGTTTGTGCTACCAGCAAAGGCCCTCAAACGAAAACCAGAAGAAGGAAGAAGCAATACAATTCCACGACAAAAGATGGAAACTGATACATACTCGTGTGTATCGATTACTTTAGAACTTGGATAGAAGCGTAATCGGTGATAAATCAAGAAGCTCAAGTATTAGTAGATTTAGACCACCGTTGGAACTTCATTTTGATCAAGGAGCTAATTATGTCTAGTACCTAACATCAAGAAAAAGAGGACTACACCATTGCATCTACAATCAGACGGAACGGTGGAGAGGTTCAACTTAACTTTAGATAAGAGCATTTACGTAAAGAGGTCAATGATAACCAGGATAATTGGGACCGAAACATTCCACTATTATTGTACTCTGACTTTCTACGTTTCTCTATTCCTTTTTTTTGTGCTCTTCTTTGCTAATTTTCTTTTGCAGTTGACCCATAAAAATGGTTCTTTATATCTTGTTAAATGTTTTATGTCCACAGAAGTTTCAGATTTTGCAGTTTCGCCGATGAATACAAATATTTTTCGGTTACTGAGAAGATTACCTTGCATGAAGGTTACTAGATTTGTCGGAATATCTTTTTGTATTAGTTTGAGTATGAGGCCATCGGGTCAAACTGTATCAAAGGCCTTCTGTATATCGAGAAATACTGCTACAGTTATCTTGCGATGATTTTTGTTAATTTATAAATACGGCGATTTTTTGAGTATGAACCCGAATTGTTCTGTTGGTATTAAATGTTGGATAGATTCCCAAAATCGTTTGGATATCATTCGTTCTGTTATTTTCCTGATGATGCCGAGAAGGCTGATTGGTCTGGTATTTTCTGGGGTTTAAGGTTTGCCTGGTTTGAGGATCGCGATTATTTTGGATAATTCTCAGCAGACTGGGAAGTACCCAGTATGTAGTGGAGTTGGTACTGTATATTGTATAGCCAGGAATTGTAAGCTTGTGTATTAGAGAGTTTGGTTTCACATAAGCATATTTAGTTGGGTCTAATATTTTTAACGAGGGCGCTAACTTTACTCTTTTTTGTATGCTAATGAGGGTATTGCAATTTAGTAAAATTATTTTCATTTTAGGAATTAGAAGATGAAGTTTAAGTTCATACTTTTTTGTATGATTTGTAGAGATTGGTCTTGGATTTGTTTAAATTCTTCCATAAATTTGCTTATGTTCTCCGTTTTTCCGTTAAGGAGGATAAATTTACCCCGAAGAGAGATGGGACAGATCAAAAAATTCATTTAGTTTGATATTTGGTTTCGGGTCAGCTGGTTACTTATTAGTTTCTTTGCTTGATTTAGGATTTGCCACGTCGGCGAAGCCCAGTCTGTTTTGCCATTGTATACCATTTGGGTTTTTTTATCTTCTTCTCCTAGCTTAATAATATCCACAGCATCCTCTGATTGTCCGGATTTCTTTTGGTGTAGTTTGTTTGCTTTAATTACTGGATATACATTTATGACTTTAAGACCATGCTTTGTTAGGTCCGATTTGATTTCTTCAAGAAAGGCTTTACTGTCCATTTCTCTAATAATCATCGCACCCTCGGTTTCTCTGCCTTGACTGAATATGTGTAAAATTGCGATTTATGCTCATTTAATCGAGTTTTTATAGCATTAAATGATTCCATGCTAGTCGGCTCTAGACAGTGACATTTCTTGCCGTTACTTTCAGCAAGGTTTCTGGATGACTAGTTGACAGATCTTTTTTCAAATCGGAAATGCTTTTTTTGGTTTACTCCTTTATTATTACTGGTGATTACGTTCTATCCTTTGGTTTGGCCTTATATGCGTGTTGTTGATTTGTGATGGTTTTATTTGTGTTGACAGTTACATCAGTGTTAGGTGTGTGGAATTTCTCCCCTATTTGGGAATTTGTCGTTATCCATTTCGGACTCAGATGAATATTCTCTATCGTTTAAAAGTAGACTTCATGTTTGATGCTATATACTGCGACCGGATTTTTATTTTTTACCGAGTTTTTATCTACTTTTTGTAAAAGAATCTTACTAATACTTTAACAGGAAAAGTATGATTAAAACAGAAACTTTAATAAACATAATTAAAAAGCAAATAACCAGGGTTTTTTTTCTTATGGCTTTAAATTTAACACTCCAAAACTTATATTTGTGGATACCATAGATTATGCCAATACGTCAGAAATACTTTAAAAACTGAAAAATTGTCAAGTGAAAAAACCCATTTTCTGAAATCGTCTTTCATATGTAATTTTCAACACTTTCGTGTCATGGGAAACTCCACCCCCCCAAATCAAGGACCAACACAATAAAATAAAATTTAAAATTTATATATTTTCCAAGCAAACAAAATAAATTAAAGTAAAACAGGTTCAAGGTTTGTTATTTAATTTTAACAAAAGCTCTTAAAATTACCATATGTGAGCTTTTCCTCTTTCGATATATTTTAAACTTAATACTGTTTTACAACAAATACAAAAAATAATATATTTAATACTATTAAAAAAATAATAAATTTTTTTTTGTTATCCAACTCACTTTCTTGCTGTATATGTAAACAGAATGGATCTGAAAATAAGAAAAATGTAGAAAACGGTTGAAAAAAACTCTTAAATCACACGAAGATGGATAAAATACGAAACGTCTTTTCCGCTTTTCCCTTTAATGTTAATATTGTGTTGTGTGTAATATGCTCTTCAACATTTTCTGTATAGAACGAATTATTATCTCTCCAGTGTATAATTTTTGTTGTCTTTCATCATGCCGAAGGTTAAGACAAAATGAAACTTAAAATAATGTGATCGTTCCATAATTAAACTAGAAAATGTACTTATATATGTGGATCTAGACGGTTTTTATGAAGAAAAGAAATTCCAGTTTAAAACTTCAATCCATAAATCGTTTAACATTGTGTTGTATTGAAAGCTTTTTTTTTTTAATTTTACAGAAGAAAAATCATAAATCGATTGAGAAAGAAAAAATTTCAAAATGAAAATTCATTTCGACAGATATACATAAAAAACCGGAATTTTGTTAAAGCACAAAATTCATTTTGGATTTCATTGAAGAGAAAAACACAAAGAAAAGTGGAAAAACTAGATTATTGTTAAAAATTGGAATTTTTCTCGTTTCATAATTTGTTAACGGGTATACGACTACATACATGCTGTTCATGTTCTACGTGTATCTACATACATACAATGTGTGGTATATAGATTTTGTATATTTCGGTTATCAAAACTATATATGTATGCAAATTAAATTGGATGCAAACTATTTATGTAACTGAGTATGTTATTTTAGATTTCAATATTTTAAACAATCGACAGATTTAAATCAATTTTGCCAAAATATAGTTGAATAAATTGAGTTGTTTATTGGTTTTTCGGAATGTATATTTACTTATACAATACGTTATTTGTAAATGGTGAATTGTAAAGGTATAGTTATAGTGAATTGAATGGATTTTTGTTGATTAAGTATTTGAATAAATCGTTGGTGATGGATTAGAGGAATGGTAGTCTACTTTGCGATTTGTTACCATTTTTAAATATTCAGTCAATGAGCACCAAACCTATATGAAAAAGAGACACAAAAAAGATTTATAAGAAATTGCGTCACGTTAGATAAATTACCCACATCTTTACCCACGTCTTTTAATTTGGTTTACTTATTTTTTGTCATTGCTGTCGATCAAAACAAGCTTTAATTGCCTATATTTTTATTACAAAATACTTCTGTTTAAACCTTTTCTATGTCGACTTTATGTATAGATAAAGTCGTCTACCCACAATGAAACATTTACTGTCAGTATTTTTTCACTTTGAAACCAGAAAGAGAAAACAATACTAAATTACTTTAGAGAGACAAAGACATTCGTTTTTGTTTTTTTCAAAAACAATAGCTCCAAATGAGCATGTTTCCGATTTCAAAAGATTTTTAAGCTTTAAAGGTTTACCACCAATATTAATTGACACGAGTTCAATTGTTTAATATGGAAGTTTTTCATTAAACTGGAATTGGGATTTCCGATCTGACAAAATACTTTCTATGTTGAAAATACGATTTGAATTGTTTTAGTTTTTGCATCGGGAGACATTATATATGAAGTTTATACAAAAAACCATATCCGGACTGAGTCAAATGCCTTTTCAAGGTCAAGAAGGACCAAATGTCTAGATTTTTTATACAGTTTCTTTAGATTTGAGCATGCTGTATTATGCGATCGACCTGGTGGATTATAGAATAATAGCACCGGAAAAGTGGTTTTATTCAATAGAATCATTGACTATATTTTCATTGATACATTCTTAGCTAACCGTGCCAGGCCAAATAAGTAGTCAATTGCTGCCTATATTGATTGAGTTACTTGCGTGCTTCATTATTGTAACCATTTTTGCTTTTTTCCAACATGTTGAAAATACTACAGATGATCTGATTTAAAATTTAAATCTCGCCTATAGGTTTATCTTTTATATCGTATATTAGTATTTTGTATATGGAACAAAGAAACATCGGTTACCTTAAAGAAAATGAGGAGCTTTTTATATCTTTTAATTCTGCAGTATCGACCGAAGTTCCAAAAATATTGAGAAAATGGTTTAAACCCTTTCCCTATAACTTTCAATTAATCCTGCCATTTATCCTTCACAATTTCATAAATTGTCTGCCTAATTATAGAGTTAAGCAAATAATATCATTTCGACATAATAAAAGTATAAAGGTACAGAAATATCTGCTGCTTCCTTAAAGTATTCGGAAGCTCTTTTGTCAATAAATCTATTTGGCTTTTGAAACGAGTTCCAGTAATTTATTTAGACAACAGGTTTGAACCGGCAGGTTAGATAGAACACAAAACTAGAAAGTGATCTGAATTAGGTGCACTCCTGAATACTCCTGATAGGTTCAATCCTATCTTCCTACGGGAGGTATCCATTGTTCAGGGTGACAAAGAGTTATGCATTGCGCAGGTGCGGTATACTGTACTTGTGTGAATGAGTGGCATGAATTTGTGTGAATATAAAAAAAAATATTGAAGTATTCAATAAAGTAGGATTTTAAGTTCACTGACTGATCAAAACTTTATAAAAAAAAATGTGGTTTCGTTAGCACTTAGCACATACATATTTTGTTTCAACTTGAAAACAATATTGGCAACGTGGCTTTACAATACTGTTTCTTGAAGTGTGACTTTTAAGCTTTTCAAGCACTGTGTGAGTGTTTTCAATATGTTCAATAAGTTGATGCTTTTTAACTGGTTTAAAGGAAGTTGGTTTTGGAAAGGAGATCAAATAAAAAGCGCTATTGGCACTCCCATATTTTCCTTAAGTAGAACTTTTTAAAACGCGATGGTAAGGGACTGGCACCTTTAATGTAAGTTTCTATAATAAATTTGATCTTGAATTAAATTTTCATCCGGTAAAAGTACTAAAAATTCTTCATCAATTTTTTAAAGCTCCTTAAAGCTAATTGTAGTGTGTTTTGACATAATTTTTCTCTTTTAGAACAATAAAGACGTAAAGTTCATGCCAAATTTGATTTCTTTGAGTTTATTCATTATATCTCTAATTTAAGCTCATCTTGTACGATTGGAGAATTTTAGTATATGTTCGCAATTAACAGTCAATTTTGTGACATTTATTACCGTCGAGCCGTAAACCTAATTTATTATTTTAATAATTAAATTTCAAGGCAGAATTTGGTTTATTTCATAGTTGAACCAAACACGTATTTTGAGTTTGTTAGTGTCATCTACCAAAGATGTCTCTACAAGTTTAACGAATTTAATAGAATTCGAAATAAAAAAAAATCAACTGATTTTCTTTTAGCAATCACATTTTTTATTATTTTGTAATTTCCACACTAAAAAAAAAATTTACTTTAAAAACCAATCTCTGATTGAATTTTTATTATAAAACTTTTTTTTTCTTTCTACAAAACTAAAGCTTTTTTTTGCAGCTTTAATACATATTATAGTAAAAAAAATCAAGTATCAAAAAACTTATATTGTTTAATTTTTAATTTGTAGCTTGCATCAACACACATACACACACACAATGTCACCGTACGTACTAAATTGTAAAGAAATTGAAGAACAAAAAAGCTTTTTACCGAATAATTCAAGTTTATGCTCATGTTAAAAACTGTAACCAGTTATGTCAAAGTTTGTATCAACTTTTCAGTTTCAGTTTTTATGTGTCTTAGTATAATTTTATATTTTATGTCATTCCTAAATTTTTATTTTTTTTTTCAAGTAAAAAAGTTAATAGACAACAATTCAAAGCTCATAAAACCGTAACAAGTTTCTGTGTTTTCATGAAGTTTATAGTTTTTCCATTTTTTTTGTCTTTTGTTTTTATGTAGTAAATGGTTTGTGGTGATTTTTTTTTTATTCTTTCATTGCAGTACTATACTATACAACATTGTTCCTATTTGTATTCTATCGGTTTGTTCAATTTGATATAAAACCGGGTTTAATGTCATCGTTTTGTTCGTTAAGAGAGCAATAAAAGTAAAATTCAAATAGATTTTATTGAATAAGCGAGAGGAAAAATCATGGTTTTTCAAGTGGAAATTAATTTTTATGAACTTTGTATATAGGTCAACAGAAAACCACTAGTAAAACATATAGGTTGATAACATCATGTTCTTTTTATGCCAATATTGTATGTGATTGAGCTTGAACAAGGTTTTGCACTTTACTTTTACATACATATAAATGCAGGATCAAGTACTTCTCATTATTTGTCTACGTTTTAAAGGCAAGAACGGTATAATTTTCCCTTGATAATATATGCCAAAACAACAAGGTAATAAAATCAATTTTTTGTTATTGTTGGGTTTGTCTGTATATATTATATGCATATATTCGTATTGAACGATATAAAAATATACCGAAGACATTAACACCTTAAAATAATTTACGACATTTTCATGAATTTTCTTGAAACCCCTTTTTTACATCATTTTTGTTTTTTTCTTCATGCCGAAAAGCCTGACATGAACTTCTAATATATTCCAATTTACTTACTTTATTTTGTGCCTTGTTATTTTGAACTAAAAAAACATAAAAAAAACGTCTAACATAAATTTTTTGGTTGTTGATTTATATCGTTACAATCATCGTTACAGAAGATTGAGTTTATTTTTGTTGTTTAGTTGGAAAAAATTATTATTTTTTTTTCATTTACAAACGACCCTCTATACTTCTCCGGTATGCCATCGTAAGCAAACGATATATTTATAAAATAATATTTTATATTTAGCTATTTTTATCATCAAAATTGGAAATAATATTTTTATATATATGATATCATGTCGCAAAGTAAATTATTATGATGTTTGATATTTTTTTCTATATTAATGATATGGCCCTACACTTCATTATTGACTTGTAATGAAATGTAATCTTTGTTATCAATAGTCATTTAACGGACGACCACTGTAATTCTAAGGAAGACGATTTTATGTTATTTCCAACATAATTTGTGTTTGTTTTTATGACGCTATTTACTATTTCTGATAAATGAGTATTATTTTTTATTTAGAGCCGGAAATATTGACTTGTTTATTCATCCTTCTAAAATCGATAAAATAGAATGTTTGCCATAAAATACATTAATAGGCTTTTGATTGGTATATATATATATATATATATATATATATATATATATATATATATATATATATATATATATATATATATTATATATATATATATATTTATATATATATATATATATATATATATATATATATATATATATATATATATATATATAAACAAAGCTAGATATGCATTTACATGATACATAAAAGAATCTGAAATAAATCTATCCTGTCCTGCAATACCAAAATACAACGAATCTTCAACTCAAGTGTAAAATCAGTACTAAATGGGTGTCAGACATGGAATCATAGAGAAAAACATCATACCGAAATGAACTATTCGTAAATAAGTTCTTGCGGCAAATACTGTATAGTTTATAAAGCTAAACGCAGTAACATGATCGAACGGCATAGAATCATCAAACAGTTGGTGTCAATAACCGAAATAAACAAACGAAAATTAAGATAGATTGGTTCTTACACATTTACTTACACATGTAACGTTAATAGAATAACACATAGTACATGCTGTTAGTAATTTGTTTGTTACCCCTAAATGTTGAGTCGTGTAAAAATGTTGTTGTTGTCAACGATAATTATTTGTTTTTGTCACTCAATTATTATGCTAATGGTAGTATTATTCTTTGAACGAGAAACGTAAATTTAAATTTTAAAAACTATGATTCATAAATTAAAGATAACCAAAATCTTAATCTAAAATCTGTTGCGGCTGCTAAACAATTATATAAAATACAATGATACGTTTACATACTTACTATAAATTATAGATGGTTATGAACCGCAATGACGATTGAAATCCGATAAAAAATGGGAACGACGTCTCCTTATATTAAATATAAAGACCACAGTGCAGCGACCAATTCCATACTACCATAATCATACTAGGGTTCTTACTAGGTTTTTGTATTTCGTATGATAACGGTGTTCTAGTGAATTATAAAAAACAATGCAAATTTCGTTTATTACACCTTCGATGCGTTCAATTTTTTAATATGTATGGAAAAGTTAACTTAACTCTTATGTTGTTTTTTTTGAGTTGAGAACAATTATCAAAATTTTTAACTATTTAATGTTTTAAATTTAATGTTTTCAAGAACTAGAGCTACCTGCTAGAATCGAAAGAAAATCAATTTAAAGGTTCATCTCAACAACAAAGGATGCTACAATCGATTTTAATAGGTTCTCGTCATTCCAGCGACTTTTTGGACGGAGGTTGCCTATTATGAGTAGGAGGGAGACTACGAAATTAACTTCAAGCTTTTAATAATAAAACGTTGCAACGTCTCTTTGTATCTTATTTGGTTTCTGATGATACCATAATCAAAAGCATTACTGGTCATTAGTAAAAATACTGTTTAAAAATATAAATACATTTTAACTCATACTTTTTTTACAAAGAAAATTGCAAAGGAGTTTTGCCAACTGCGGTACTGAGAGTACATGGTAGTGACGGGTATTCATTGTGCGCTTGTCGTGCGTTATTAGAAAGTGGATCTCAAGTCACAATCAATGATCAGGAGCTAGCGAATTACAATTAACAAGAACCAATGGCAGAGTTAGAATATCAGGTGTAAGCACTAGCGATATTTATAGCAGAGGTATAGCTACTGTGCAAATTAGCTCCAGATTTCAAAGTCGTGAACCAGTAAGCACTGATGTGCTCATATTACCAAGGCTACCAGTATTATCACCCGAAATTAATGTAATGAAACAGCAGCTGGAGCAGATTGAAAATTTAGAACTTGCGCATCCCAACTTCAGTCAAACATCAAAGCTAAACTTATTTATGGCTTTGATGTAGTTTTCAGATCAATAAGAGATAGATACAAGAACATAGGCAACAATATGTTTTCATTAAAAACAATATTTGGTTTTATAGTTTCCGGAGGTGTAAATCTTGCTAACCAAGCAAGCAGCTTAAATATATCGGTTCACGTAGATGAAACTCTCAGAAAAATCTGGGTACTAGAAAAGGTAGATCGCAGCATTGAAACCAGTAAGAAGTTCAAGCTAGCTGAACTATGTTTCAAATAATCTACTATACAAGAAACTCAAGTGGCAGATTTGTAGTCAAACTTCCGTTTAAAACCAATAGTGGAAAATTGGGCTATTTAGTTTGTATTACAAAGAAAAGATTTACATCAAACTGACGTAGAATAATTCAGGATCTTATCATCTCCGAGTCTTATCATCTCAAAGCCAATTTTCCAAGAATTGTGAAGAATGAATTTGAGCTGGGATGACAGTTTGCCTACTGAAATCCGGGTCAAATGGAGAAGACTGCAAACTAAGTTTCAAGGGTTCCGCCAATTGCAAATTCCAAGGTAGATGAGTAGTAGTAAATTAGAGATTTTGCGGTAGCAGCAAGGCAGCATATAGGGCCGTAGTATATACCAGGCACTTAGAGATAGATGAGGCAATTGTCACAAATATTATCACAGCAAAAACAAAAGTTGCTCCACTTAAAACGATTACAATTCCGATATTGAAGTTATGTGGCGCACTTTTACTAGCGAAATTATTAAAACCAGTATCTGCATCTATCAACATTTCATTAAAAGCAATGAAAGCATGGACTAATTCTTCAGTAGTAGTGGCATATCTTAGCGCACATCCTTCTAAATGGAAATAATTTATCGCGAATCGGGTAAGAGGAAACTTCGGGCTACGTAAAGTCAAAGGAAAATCCTGCTGATATTTGTTCTAGGGAAGAGTATCCTGCAACATTAAAGCTTTGAAGTTTCCTGCAAATATGTACAAGGCGATCCAAACAAATCAAAAAATATCTACAAGATCATCAATAAAGCCATTATCACCCTTTTTGAATAGTGATGGCATTTCGAGGGTTGGCGGGCGCTTAAAACATGCTGTACTTGAGTATGACGCAAAACATCAAATTTTACTGCCAAAATTTAGCAGTTTCAGCAAGTTATTGATGTGATATATGCACATTACAAATTTACATGCGGGCACTGCATTAAAATTTCATATTTCACGTCAAAGGTATTGGGTTGTTCATTGACGCAGCATACCCAACCAAGTCACTCGACAATGTGTCATTGGTTGTCGGTACAAAGCAGTATCCTTATATCAAATAACGGGTCAGTTACCAAAATCCAGGTTAGCCGGGTTTCGAGCATTTGTGAATACCAGCATTGATTATGCTTGATTTTGTGTATATTTGAAAGCGAGATTCATGTACACCTATAACCTAGTAAAGTCTGGGAAGTTTTGCTACTGAGCAGTGTAATTGTGATTGCAATCTGTTAATCAGTTTTACTAAAGTTTAACTATAATTATATTGCGATGCAATAAAACTTGTTAGGCTATCAAAAAAGCCCTTTAAGTAAATTCGAATTCAGCATGGTAAAAAAATAACATTAGCGGTGTAACAGGCAATAGAGTCTTAAAAAGGACATATCCTTAGATATTTATAAAAGCTGAAACCAATGTGCTTAGATTTTCAATATAGGTCTACTAATTTAAATTTGTCAGTCACCAATCAAAGTTCATTCTTTAACTCTTTCACAGCCAAAGCCAAAAGTAAAGCAAGTAAATTCAATGCCAGTTGTAAATTATTCCTCGTTACCAATAGCAATAAAGTTTACTTAAAAAAGTTGCATGATCTACAATATCAAAAAATTTATTCATGTGACGTGTCGATGAATAAATCAGAAGATTTAAATCAACGATCAATGCTCGCACTATCTGTCCAAGAATTGATAGCATTGCTTGTTCTGTATTTTTATTCTTTCTATAATTTCGAACTGAAGTGGAGTTGGTTTCTTTTTTTTTTAAAATTGGAAAATACGGAAGGAAAATTTATTGGTCGGTAGTTATTTAAACACAACAGCTCGCTTTGAGACAGATGTAAAAACATTGTAGTAACATTTAGTTTCATAATACAGTTTACAATATTACAAACTCTTTTCCTGGAGACCAATACAGAAAGGGTAATTAATGATTATATAATTAACTTCCACCGTGAGTCTTTAATTTAACACTTCTAAAAATTTAAAATCTAAAGATTTGCCCGCATATTCGGGATTTTATAAAATCGTAATCCTAACTTTTTCAGAATTAAGTGAGTAAAACGTTTTACTTGGTGAATTCATTATCTAGAATCTAATATTTCATTGAGTTCATGCATCTACTTAGTGCTATTTTAATAAAGAATATTAAAAATATCTATAATAATATATCAAAAAAATATCTCGTATATAAGTAAAAACATGTTGAAAGCTTTCGAGTGTGGAAATATTAAATTAAATTTAAAATTACAAAAAAAAAAATCTAAAGTTATAAAGCTTTAAAATCCGAGCGTACGAACATATCCACCTAAATACTAATATAATGTAGCAATGCCAGAAAATAAATCGTGCTTTGAACATCATACACGAGATTATTTTCTCATTTTCCATTACAAAAAAAAAACATTTTAAGAAATAAAATTTTAATTTCATCTCGACAAACATGAAAGAGAGTCTACACGAGTATACATAAGAAAAAAACATAAGTATATCCCGTCGTAACTGTCGCTGCGTTTATTGATACATTTTTTTGATTCAAACGAATAAATAAATACTCGTATCAGTTCATTGGGAAGAAAAACGATTCTTTCCCTAATTTTCTATCATAATTTAAATTTTTTTTATGAGGCCTTCGATTTTGTTGGTAAATAAGTTTTAAACGATATTTTTGAAAAGATTTTTTGTTTCGTTTGTGTATGCCATCAACTAAACAAAATCTAATCGTTTTATTTTTCAATCATCAGTTGAGTGATTTTTCCGCATATTGGATTTGGATACAGTGGATGAGACAAAGCGCGATGAACATAATCTAAAATTGATTTTGGAAGATAAACTTGATTCGGTTAATTTTTTTATTTTATATATTATTATTGATATAATCGGTTTAGTGGTTAATTTATTTGTTAAATATGATGGTATTTTAACTAAATTGTTATGCTAATCGAGTAGAGTAATCATGTATTTAGGAACACAGAAAATGGACTAATTGAATTAAATTATAAACCGTTTGTCTTTTTGAAAAAGTTATTTAGTAGCAACACGTAAAGACAATAAAAGTCACACCTGAATACAAAGTAATTATTTATTTTCGCTAAATATGAGCAAATATAAAAGGAAGTTTTGTCACTTGTTTGATTTTAATTTTAATGCTGCGCAGGTTTTATAATAGTCAATCTTTTCCAGTAACACATAATGATTGGAGCCCGGCGTACATAAATTTAATTTTAAAATAAAATACGAATGATAATAAATTTAATGTGCATATGGATTTGGTATTTGATTTACACCGTCACAATATGAATTGAACAATGCGCCTTTATGGTGGTTCTCTCGTTGGTGATTTAAAAAAAAAACATATTTGTGACCATCCAATCCAGAGGGTGTGCAATTTTCCTTTTTTTAAATTGCCATACATGCAGATATAGTTTATATCTACTATAATTTATACTTTCGTGGTGGCTGTCTCTAAATGAATTTTCTTTGTAGCAGGACATAAGAAGCCGACATTGTATCTATATAGGTCATGTTGCCTAAGTCAACCCATTTACTGTAGCTATCGTAATGAATTCTGCATAATCAATATTTTCAAATAAAAGCGTCTTTAGAATCTTATAGATACCTGAGATTCTAGATTTTGAAAGTTGGCTTATATTTTGAATCAAAACCTCAGTTTTATGCCTATGACATAAAACAAAATCTCGGGTGACTTTATTACCATAAATGATCCAATGGCACTAACGCTAATGGCAGTGATCAGTAACCTGAATATTTATAAGTGACATTTTAAAGTTAAATAGCAAATTATCATTCAACCGAGTGTTACCTGAAAATTTTTGCTTAAAATTATTAACAAATTTATACAACCTGTTTTTCGTAAAACAAAGTTATTTTCAAAATATTTTAACGATTCAAAGTTTTTGTTCAAACCCAAGTTTTTTGTGAATCTAATTATCACGTGTGACCGTTTGTGCTAAATTTTCAGTTTTTAAAGAGACATAAAGTGATTAAGTTTTTAAGTTGTTACATTTCTAGGGTTCAATTTAAATAATATTTTTCCAAGTTTTGTTTTTATTTTGTTTCGTGCCGTAATATTGTTGTGAGTGAAGTGAACTGTGCAACATAAATATAAATATTCATATTCATTATTAGTGACAAAATGAAAGGCAAAATAGGAAATAGCCTACAAGCTGAACTACTTACCGCAATGGAAAGTCAAATAGTGCTTTCGGAGCAACTTAAAACGCTGACCAGCATGATTCAGAGTAGCCTTCCGTGCCAGTAGGAACAGCAAACAGCAGTTATTCAAGATGAGCTAGATTCAATAATCTTGCCAGTGCTACCCAGCAAACAAGGCCATGAATCTGGCGAAGAAGAAACTTCGATTACAGCCGTTCCCGAAACAATTTATTCGAAAAAGCTTGCCAAAAAGCCGCAGCAAATTGAAGAGGAGATTAAAGCTATGCTAGACGATTCGTTTTCTAGCATTAGCTCTGCGAGTACGAGACGTATCGCAAAAATGGCCACTGTACAGTAACCACCAATCATTCTGCACAACGTACCAGTTGAGTAAATGGCGGAAACAACACGGCAAATAATTACTACAGCAGAGGGAAGAGCCACATTCAGATGCACGGGGAAATCCGTCTCCGTTATCACTACTGAGAGACTGGAACCAACTAAAAAATAAAATAACAGAAGACCAAATTGAATATTACACGTATACGCACGTTAATGATAGAAAAATGGTTTATGCGAGACTAAAAATGTTCGCCGTATCAAAGTTATGGCTATAAGACACCCAACCTGCCCAAAAATGGACATAACCGATGACCTTTAAAATAAACAATTCAAAATTCTGAATGCTGTTAATATTATAAAAAAATGAAGGCAGACCAGAGAAAAGCCTAGAAAGTGTGACAATAAAAGGGCTTCCCCTTATTATGCTGACTTTTGATAAGACCCAAAATATTCAAAACATAAATAATGTATCTGGCACTCATAAAATAAGAGTACAACTAGAAGCAATTAAAAGAGCTTCAATGAGAATTCCTCAGTGAAAAATATGCCAAGATTTTAAGTCATATACACGCAAAAATACTATGGACGAGGAACCATGTGTGACAAATATGCTGAGAAGAACCCAACAAAATAATGCAAACTAAAAAAAGATGCACCACCATAATGCGTTAATTCTAGTCGGCAGTACCTAGCCTAATATAGAGGATGTAAAGTAGCCAAGCAGCTACATAACATAAAGAACCAAGCATATAAAACGCCGGATGATTCGGGGAAATAAAGAAAGCAGAACAAACGGAACTTTTCCACATATGCAAAAGGAAGGAAGTACCAGTCCTACATAGTTGAAACTCAGGAAATGAAACTGAAATCACAGAAAATTGAGAAAATAAAATTTAAGATATTCTAAAGTATTTCCTCACAATATAAACTAAAGATAGACGACACGTTTAGGCGCCTTCAATGCAAAAATACTTTTAAAGGCCTAAGGCTGACTTCTCTTAAGGTTTTAGAATTATTTAACGCAGATCAAGAAATAAATTGTGACTTTTACTTAGGTGCAGAGACGTTTTGATAAAATAAAATACCAGCAAATCTAAAGGATGTTACCGCACAGGGTAAAGCATGACACAATGGCAAAATGGCAAAGGAGCTGATTCCTGGAACTCACTCTGGAAGGCAGCAAATCGAATAAAATAACCAAAACTTTACTGATAGTATTTGTTGTACATTGTAAGTTAAACTTGCTAACCTTTATTCAGATTAATAGCTGATGAAAATATTTGCCATATGAATGGAAGAAATGATTCTGAAAGAACGTAAAACTGAAATGAACACTCTAAAATCTAAATAAAATTCAGGGTATGATCTGATAACAGTGCAAGTAGAGACAGTGGAAAGTACCAGACAGTGGAAAGAAGCAGAAGTAAAAATTTTTCAGAAATTTGATAAGCGGCGAAGGATATTGGATAAGTGACCGATCGTTATGTCACAAATTTTGCTTCTTTCGCTGACATCGAAATTGTTCGAGAAACAAATATTTTACGCAAACTACCAACTCCAATGATTTTTTTCACCCAAAAACCTCTTTCTATATATGCAAAAAAATGGTTCTATATATTTTTCCGTATTGTCACGTTTTATGTTCTGGACTAATTTAGATACTTTTTTTTAAATAAATTATGTGGAAAATCGAGTATTTTAAAGGGCAAATTATGCATAAAAAACATTTTGGTTCCTGAATTGAAAAATTAAAAATTCTTTAAGGTAATCAAAAATTTTTCAATGCAGACATAATATTTATACTTTTAGAGAACTAGAATTTGAAAAATTGGTTTTTTTTCTCGAGGTGCCGTGACCCGATGCTTGACTCTCGGCTAATTTGGTTCGCTTAAATCTAAACTTTCAAATGTTATTTTTATATTACGCTGAAATTATGTAAAACACTAAACAGGTTTGTCTTATAACTTGAAAACTTCAAAACAATTGAAATTCATTATTTGTAAAATTAATCAGAGTATATTAAGTAATTGATACACATTTTTAATTTCCCATTGAGTTTAATTTGTTAAAAACATCAAACTAAACTGAAAACGTTTAGTTATACCTATATAACTTTGGATAGAAGTTCGAATTAGGTTAAATAACTTTGTAGAAAAAATATTTCGTTTGGGAAATTACATTTTATATAATGGAAATGAAATAAATTGATAACCAACCAATTCTTATATTACTATACAAAGATATTTTACCAAAATCGGTAAATTTTTTTTTATTTTTTTTTTAGTTCGGTTTTCGATGATGACAATAAAATGAAGTATCAAATACTAACAACCGCATCGAGAAAGAAAACTAATAACAATAAAAGATTAAATCAAAGTATTTCTAATATTATTTTTTTTTTAGCTAGAATAACAATAGGATTTCGATTTTTTGCCAATTTCTTCATTTCTACACAGCACAGTAGGTTACAAAACATACCTCCAGCAAATATATATAATACTGAATACCGAACGTATGAATGAAAGAATGTATATATGGCACACATATAAAATGTCTATAATGCATTGCTTCCGGATTTTTATATCATTACTAATATTACTTCTTTTTTTATATTATTATCAATTTTAGTTTTAAGTTTTATTGTTATTACCATTATGAAGGTTTTTATTATTATCATTATTACTATTTTTCGTAATCACATTAAAATCATTACAACAGAACGAAACACGAACAATGAAGTCTGGATTGTGTTTCCTTATTGTATAAGCGGACAGATTATTGTTTTCTCGATTAAATTATTTCAACGTCCAAGAACAGTGTAAGTATCAACACATAAGTATCAACAGTCTGATCTGTCAAGCAATATATAGTTCAAATATTTGTATTGTTCTCATATTTTGTTCCGGGAATATGAAATTTACATTACATTAAAGTCAAACAAAAGAATAGCGTAGACACGTTTCGAAAAAAAAAAAAAAAAATCGTTCGAGATAAAATTTATTTTTTATCTTGTGTAGTGTAAAAATGATTAGTATTAGAAGTATAATAGTGTTAAAAGTGTAAATTACTTAGTGCAGTATTAATTTGAGGACAGTAATAACAATTGGTGACACCGGTGGGATTGTGAATTAAAAAAATAACGATGCTTTTCTAAAAATTGGAATAAGTGGAATTGAAAAAATGAAATTATTTAGTAGAGTGACACGATTATTATAATATAATTATGAAAAAGACAGTTATTATAAGTTTAGAAAATGAATGTTACGAAAGTAAGAAGAAGAAAAGCACACATAAATTTGATGTTTTTTTGTTATACGCAGATCACACTGTAAATTTAATATAAAGAATAATGAAAAATTACATTATCACGTTTAAAAAATGTAAATGGAAATGTTTTCGGTTAAAAAAATAAACGAGAACAACACAACAGGAAAATCAATTTTCCTGGAACACAACAGGAATGTACCAAGAACAAGGACGATTATGTTTTTGTATTTTTATTTTAGATTTTAAATTATTACATTTTTTGTTTTTATAATTAAAATTTTTAACAAAAAACTTAAAAAATAAAAAAACATTATCAAACACACTGAGTTGTGGCATCATCATCAACAAACAAAACGTTTTTTTGTTTTTTTTAATTTTTTGTGAATTAAACAGCATTTAGCAAACAATTTCCATGTAACCATGCGACTAAAGTACATCATCAGAAAATGGTATAAGAGAGTTTTTCGTATCGTAGATACCAGTACATGTTTCTTTGTATATTTAATTTCGGTTCTGTGCTCGGAGACGACGTTAGAGAAAATAACGACTAAAATTGCACACACAGTGAAAAAAAAAATGTTGACAATACCTAGAATAATATTCATTATGCTAAGAATATGGGGTTTCAGTTTTTGGTCGATAACAAAAATTTTAAAACTTTTCATTACGAACGTAGTATGAAAAGATGAAAATTACTTTTTAACCAAAAAAATGTTTTTTTTACTTTTTGTTTAGTGCAAAATGTTCTACTCTTTTCTTAAGCAGGTAGCTATGACATTATTTTGTAATTTGATAGTACTGATTATGTAAAATGCATTTAATGAAATTCGTTTTTATATATACGTACGTAACTGCTGCTGATGTTGCTCTGAATATAAGGTTAATTATATATTGTACATTGTTGTTGTTTTTAAATTAATTTAATTATAGTTAAAATATTATGCTTCAAATAAATTACTCGTAATCATAAAAAGATATGGTAATGAGTAATTTATTTGCATATGCATTAACTACAAGTTTTTTTTATATACTAAATTTAATAACTTTCAAAAGACTTTTTAATAAGCAACTAAGCATACATTTTTATAAATTGTTGCTGTTTTATACACATGGTAGACTATATACTAGCTTTTAGCAAATATTTTTTTCTAAGAAAGCTGAATGCATTTCTTAGAATAAAAAAAAACATTTTTGTATGAAAAATGTGGTGATGTTGAACAGTTTCTGGTTTACGTTAAGAAAATGAAAACATATTGCTAGAAATTAGATTTTTTGTGAATAATATGAGCATAATTAAATTGCATAGCTTGGTGTGATTTGCATAGTATCTTCGTCGAAACTAAGTAAAATAACTTATACTACAGATAGTGTTTAGATATCTGAGAACTGTATATTATGTAAACGGGGAGCCAGTCTTCTGGTAGTCGATGGGAAAATTAATAAATTTAGTTTGTAATAAAATAAGTTCCATATAAAGTAATAGTACTACCTAGTTGTATATTATTAAGGGAGCCGAAATCATATGTAAGTGCTACGGGTTAAGGACATGAGTTTAGGATTTTATATTTCTTTAACCGCAGTTTTCTGAAACAAAAAATTTTCAAATAAGGAGATCGATTTGTGGAACCCAAATGCGTGGTGACACAAAAATAAATATATATATATATATATATATATATATATATATATATATATATATATATATATATATATATATATATATATATATCTATATATATATATATATATATATATATATATATATATATATATATATATATATATATATATATATATATATATATATATATTTAGTGGCTGTTCGGTTCAGTGAGGTTATGTTTTTCGGAATAAATGAATTTACATCGTTACCTGACATATTAAATGTATATTGCACGAAGTTTTGGTTACTTCAGGAAAATGCTGTTAAACAATTAATTTTGTTCCGAAAAAGCAGGATTATCATTTAGTGCTTAATTGTATGTTTGGGCCAATCCGGTTATGTCTGGAGTTTGAGATACAAAGCATGTGGTGGTGATGTTTTTTAGTAGGGTCGTACAATTTATTTGTGTTGACTTTCTTGTAAGTTTGAATTTGAAATAATTGGATTCGTAGGAACGAAAGACTTGGTTTGAAATTTGGAGTACATAGAGGTGCCGATGCAAGGTGATGCGGACTCTTAATGTGTATAAAACAGTAAGTTTTTGATTTATTTGGTTTTATCATTTGTTGTGAAAAAAATTTCCTAATATAGTATTAGCTGAAAAAAATTATTTAAAAATTTAGTATGGTGACTTATTATTTTAGGACAGGCAGAGTAAATTGATTCTGTGTATCTGAAGTTTCTTGATTATTGTATAACTTTTGAAGATGTTCTTTATTTTGTATTACTTTGTATGCAGGGGGTGGTGGGTTAATACAAGATTCTAATTCAAACCAAAAGTTAAAATTGCAATTTATGGAGTGGTACATCGTTCAAAGTATTATGCAGTGTTGAATTTTATACCAGATAAGATTACGGATTACGGGCGAAGGGTCATTGAATAATAAATCTGGATCCTGCACTGTGAATTTTTTTGGTTTAACCTCTATGCCAGCGAATTTAATATTTTTTATTGCCTTCTTTAATATCGATCCTAATATAGTGATATTTTGGCTAATCAGTAAAACACCATCAGGTCACGCAAGAATTAGTGGTAGATGGTGTTATTATTCTGCTCTAGTTTAAGCCCTGGAAACTAAACAATCATCTAAAATAAACCATAGATTATATGGAATATACTGAAGTATGCAATCTTAAAATGTACTTATAATGACTGAGTTGAAGGCTATTGCAAGACCAATAGAAAATAATTGACAGTTCGCCGTCCTTTATAAAGAACTCGACAAATGTGGTAAATATATTCTCATTTCCACAACCTTCGCACATAAAAAAAAAATACGCTCTGAAGATGTTTTGTATGAGGATTTGGATCTATATACATTATTTAGCAGGTCCAATAATTAATGCCAAGTGTTTCAAATAATGACAGAGAAGGTCAACAATTAAATTTTTTTTTTATAATTCATGAGCAAACCCACACAATAAATAGACAATAAATTGAATATCCGAATTCAGTTTGCGAAGAATCCAAGAACGTTGCATCACAGTCAATTATGCCTTTTAAATGCTATTGGTGTGAAAAACTGACAAATTGTAATTCAACGCTGGTCGAGTTGAGTACGGTTTATTTCAGATACCAAATTTCAATTACAAAAATTTGATATGAACAAGATATTCATTAAAAGATATTCAAATGGTAATATACCATTTGAAGTGAAAATATAAAATCCTTGGAATTGTTGCAAGTTTAAATTAGTGAAAAGTTCGCTGTTGATGATTAATGGTTGAAATTTAATATTAATATGGCTGCTCACCTTTTGTCCATACATGGGCATGCGTTTTGGATGGTTTATTTACAAATGTCAAGACTATACTTAAGTAAGTATGTATTGTATTACTGTATTACAAGGGAAAATATTGATGTTGAAAATATTATGCGGATTAAAGATTCATATATGTTCAAGTTACTCGTATAGTATGCATATAATTTGCACATTGTATGACAAAAAATCAAAAACTACCTGTTTTTCTACTTTTAAAAAATTGTTAAAAAATTTTAACATCAGCGTCCTGAGTATTTCCAAATTTTTAAAGTCATCTACTAAGGAATGGTGTTTTGATTTATCGTTTTATTGTACTGCATGCAATATATATATATATATATATATATATATATATATATATATATATATATATATATATATATATATATATATATATATATATATATATATATATAATCCTTGTAATTTATCTGTTTTTTTGGCAATTTTCAAAAATTATATTTATGAAATTTGTAAATTAGATTAAACCATGCAATGAACCAATTAAAAGTTTCAAAATACATAAAAATTTATAGCTATACATCGAGTTCAAAAAATTGAACCAATCCTAATTAACATACAATTTCACCAAACCAAAAATATAATTTTTTTTTTTAAATTTAATTATTTAATTTTAATTTATTTATGAGTATTTTAAAAATATTTAATATCTGTACGATATCAAAATTTACAAATTAAAATATCATTTAATTTTTTTAAATATAAATAAATAAATAAATAAATATATATATATATATATATATATATATATATATATATATATATATATATATATATATATATATATATATATATATATATATATATATATATATAATATATTGCGCCATTTAGGCAACTTGAACCATTGGTTGTTATTGAAGTAATTATACGGATTAAAAAAGTGAAATCAAATTCACTAGTAGGACGACTAAAATACTGTCTGGAAACAACAACAGATGAAGCTACTTTCTTTTTAACTTTTCTAAAAAGTTTATACTATCAATACCGATACTATCAATCCAAGATAAGCAGAAAATTCGGAGTCAATGGCATCGTAAAAAATACCTTATACATAAATTAAACCTAAATCGAACGAAAAAACTCTTAAATTCGCAGTGATGTAAGAATCAAAGCGGCCACAATTACTTAAGTTACTAATGGCAACATAAAAAACAGAATACTCTTTTCTGAAGGCAAGCTGATGTTTAAAAGCGACCGAATAGACTACTAAATGGCAATATATAAAGCTAGGCATATCGAAAAAAAGTCAAGGCATTTGCTCTCCTAAAAAAAGTGTTTTCAGCTATTCTCTAAGAAAAATCTATTCTCTGAAACATAGAAAAATGGATATCTGGAGAAGTAGTTTTTTTTCAGATATTAAATACTAAAATTCAAATTAATTGTTGACATCCAATATTGTAACCATCAAAGTTTGGAAGGTCGGAGTAAACACAGTAACATCTGTACTTCGTTTGTCTGTTCATTACAGGAAGCAGAAAGATCATTTACAGATAAAGTACACCAAGTTTTTGAAAAAGTCTGTGTCATAACGAGAGGAATTTAGAAAAATAAATAATGACTTTTTTTAGTTGTTTTAAGACACCTGCAAGTCAGTGCAGATATATCCAAAAGAAGAATTACTATTGCAATATCAACAGCTTACTCCGATAAATGCATTTCAGTACGAGCATATATGCTCCAAGCATATATAATATAAATAAGAATATATTGTGTCTGAAGTACATCGATCTTGCCAACTTCAAGACCTTGAGCAGTGGTATCATTTTCAAATTCTCAAACTTGCGAATCCTGCGTTCAAATAGCTCCATGGTATTGATCTATCGATAGAAGCTGATCATTTTATCATAATTTTAGAACTAATTAGCGATGGGACGATCGCAGCTGCTTTAGATATTAGCCAATAGCTATCAATACAATTTTTGAATAGGTGATCACTGGCAGCACCACAGATCGCGCGACATATTGTTCTTATGAATCAACATAAAATATTGATAGGTCCCATCGAATTTTATGAGTAACAGAAGAACTATACTAGAGCAAAAACACTTTACACATGACGAAGAAGAATATGATTGTTACTTTGCACAAACAAACATAAAAAATGCAAATGGGCGATTGCTCATCCGTTTACCATTCAAAATCAACATGTGGGATCATATACAATGGCGTTTTAAAGATTGATGGCAATGGCGAGGAAACTTAGTGTTCGACGGCTCGTCTAATACCAGCAGAGGATATTCTTTTAACGAAATCCTGCTTGTTGGTCCTATCATGCAAAACAGTCTGTATCAGATACTCGCCAGATCTAGGAAGTATCAAATTGAGTTTACCGGACACATCAAAAAAATGTTTTGGCAAATACTTTTAGCGCCAGGAGACCTGAAGTATTAGATGATTTTATGGAGAGGTAGCCCATCTGATAACGTTAAGGCCTACAAAATGGAATGGGTCTAGCATCTTTCTTAGCAACTTTGGCCATTATTATACATAAGGTAATAAAATTAAATTTCAGGAAGCAGCCAAACGGATTAAGGATGTCATTTAAGTTAATGATAATATGACTGGTGCGGATTTACCCAAGTAGGTGAAATCTCTTAGATCTAAGATTGCACAACTTTTATCAGACTTGGATTTCTAATTGTACAAATGGACATGTTGATACTCGCAGATCTGCCTGAAGATAAAAGAGAGGTGTGGCCCCAAACGATTGAAAACAATAACAATCAGTTTCATGATAGTTTCTACTTTCAAGTTACTTTGGAGACTAAACGCAACTAATCGTCGAATAAATTTAAAAGCCTCGCAGATTTATGATCTATTAGGATAGCTAGCACAAGCCATCGTCCATATTAAGCTACTCTGTCAAAGTCTCTGACTCCAAAAAGTTGCTTGGGATAATCAATTATCAAGTTAACTTAAGAAACATTTGCTGATACTTCGCAACGTGCTACCTGGTTTAAAAAATATTAAAATTTTACGCTGGTTGTCAACTAGACAAAAGGAAAATATTAATATTATTTCACTTTTGATTATATTTTTGGGTTTTTACGGCGTCCTTTAAAAATATCTGTCAAAACATATCGTACAATCAATGAAATAACCACGAAATTCAGTAAAGATTTATTAGTAGTACCATCATTCCGGGCAACTACCATTATCGAATTGTTTAGCGTGAAGCTGAATACCGATACGAAATCGAAAGATATATTTTACATTTTTCTTTTAACTTGGCTAAATTTTCGTCGATTTTGTATGGAAAATTTACCTACCTGCGTACCTACGTAATTGCGTACCTTCCTTTTAAGCTAGATATTTTGTAATTTCATATTAGGTTTTTATTACATTATTAATGTCGTAAGGCGAAAGCACGTATGCGGATGAAAACAAGCATTTACTTAAGTTTGCAGAAAAAAATCATCCGTGCTCCATGTAAAAACATTTTTATCTCTGTTTTTACTTTGTTTTTATTCTTCTCCAAAACATTTTACCCGCAAACGTGTGATTTGGTTGGTGGAGCTCGTCACATGGTTTAGATATATTGATTTTATTGGTTGGTGAGCGGATGATTTTTATAAATCATCCGCACACCAACTTGTGAACCTTTTCGAGTTATTAAAACTAGGAAATGTTGTCTGAAGTAAATAAAAAAAAAAAAAAAAAAATTAAATAGTTTTTGAAATTGTGTTACAGATGCCAGTTTTAAAGCTCAAAATTTAATTGATAACTGTATCAAAAATTGATAACTGTGAGTTTGTTTAGGAAAACAATAGATAAATAAGAAGATGTTTAAACAGAACAACACGTCATGTGAAGAGACCTACAAAAATAAAAACAGATATGCATCACGAATCGGAGGACGAAAGCCCTACTCATTATATTGTAAAACGCAAGCTAGTATAATATAATGTAAGCTAGGATAATGATCTTAAGCATAAAGTGCTACTGCTTCACAAATATCACAAATAACAAATTTTCACATATAACAAATTTCCAAAATTACATTGACATCACTGTAGATTATAAATATCGCAAATGTTCGCCAACAGTATATGGCTTCAATTAAAAATAAAAACAAAAAAAAACTTTAGTAAATACTTTAAAAAAGCTTATTTTAAAAAGCTTATTTAGTGGTTTACACATGCGCAATCATGCATTTGTGCTACTGTGTGGACCAACAATGGCTCGTAAAATTTATAAATATATATATATATATATATATATATATATATATATATATATATATATATATATATATATATATATATATATATATATATATAATGATTCAGACTAATATCTCTCAATATGATGATACATTTATTTATTTACAAGCTTTTACTTAATTATATTTATACATACGCATTAAAAGCTTTTTTATTTTTCGAATATGTACATTTTTAAAACAATTATTTTTTATGTACTAAATCAAATTGATAATTAAGTAAATATGTACGAGTAAAAAGCGCGCCACGCCATTTATTTATATTTCGTATATGTATATTATTATATCAGTGTGTGACTGTGTGTGCGTCTGTTTAAGTACATTAAAAGTTCAATGAAATTAAACTTTTTCAAAAGTACATTATATATGATTTATGATATATTATTATATATGTAAAAAATTTTGAATATGGTTGTTATGTTGTTAAATAATTGCCGCTTATTTATTTATTTATTTATTTTTGTTGTTGTGTTCATGTCATAATATTAAGGGTAAATTAAAAGTTTCGAAAGTATCACAAATTATGTTTTTGTTTTTTCGTCTGTTGACTTATTTTTTATTTATTTTTTTTTTGTAAGGATGTAATAAATAAAATTGCTTTACATAATATCCTTTTTTAGTATATGAACAACACTTTATGTTGATATTGACACAATAAAATGCTTTGTAGATTTTGGTTTATGATTAATTGGTGAAAAAATAAATTATGATAGAATTTTTTGTTGTGGATACGTTAATATTAAATACAATTGGTGAACGTTTTGCACATCACTGCGGTTGACCAAATTGTGCTGATTTACCAACCATATTGTATTACTATAATTTTAATTTAGAAGATAAATAATTTATGTCGACCAAATTATTGCCACGGCATCGAGTTGGTGATTGCGACAGTGAATATTAAAAGTACCCTATTTTATTTTGTATTTTGTTAGTCAATATATATATATATATATATATATATATATATATATATATATATATATATATATATATATATATATTATATATATATTATATATATATATATATATATAAATATATATATATATATATATATATATATATATATATATATATATATATATATATATATATATATATATATATATATATATATATATATATATATATATATATATATATATATATCGATGCGACCTCCTGGATACGAGTACGTTACTCTTCCAATAGTCTGATTGGCTTTGAATATACCTCTCCTTTTAAGCAACCCAATAAAAAGGTCCAATGGATTTAGGTTCGGGGAACGTGGAGACCACAAAATGGGCACAGATGGCCAATCCAAACAAATGGGTACCTCTTCCATTAAATTTGATACATCATTCCGAAGAAAATTCAAATAGTTTTGACCAGGTAAGTTCCCGTCGAGCACTTAAAATGGGTTAATTATCATTACGTTTAATATGCCACTCCAATAATTTATTTTGAACTGGTACTGGGATCTGTTTTCTTGAATTTAATGCAAATTCAAAAAAGGCCAGCTGTGCAGATAGTTCATGTTTAAGTATCCATCTCCCTTCTGAATTATGGATCTTCTTATATTTTCGCAAACATTTGTAGGTAAACAATAATCTTGTGTTGTAGCCTTTCGGATGCAGAGTTTGCATACGTGTAATATGGAAGCGGTGGAACTTATTTTTTTTAATACACGGTATATGTGTGGCAACGTCAGTGTCAAAATTTATTATTAGCAAAATTGTCTTTCAATGACAGATTTCGCCTTTACAAATGAACACAATAAAGTAATAGATTTTTATAATTATACCTTTTAAATTGTATTTGTACATTAAGCTCAACTGAAAACATGGAAACGCTTAATGTTTTTTCAACAAATTTGGGTGCTTAGAAAAACCGTTGTAAAAGTTAGTTGAAAATAAAAAAATAATCATTTAAAATAATAAATAATAAAAGTTAACATTTTAAATTAAAAGTCAAGTCTTTCATTAAATCTAAGACATTAGTTTGATCATACCCAATAATTAAAAAAAAGTTCTCTTAGAACACAAGCTCAAAATTGGTGACCCCGACGAAGGGTATGGATCATAACCAATTTGCAGTCAAAGTAAATTATTAGTTTAATAATGAACCTTTTAGCCCCCACCAGTGGTAAGCTATTGTGATAATCAGGCCAAATAATCAAAGATTAATCATCTGTACCATCAACCACACGATCAGCAGTCATAAAATTCTTGTTTACGTGGATTGGCAAAAAACAGTAAGTGTTTCCTTTCTGGTTGAGCAAATATTATTGTTAAAAAGTATTTTCTGGCATTTTATTTCTTTGTTAATTTTTTCTTCGGTTGTTATTATTTTATATGGTCTTTAAATAGACGCCAATTTAAATGAGTCTAATGGAAGGTTCGAACAATCATCAAATGTCGTCTACCAGGATATTAACTGACGCACAGTTACAAGCATACGTGGAAGAATAAGTCCGATTAAAACAGGTTGATAATAGAGGCCTTTCTAATTCTTTAACCATGAATTTTGATCAGAATGGAGTTTTTAGAAACATTTCTAATAAACAAACTGTCGCTTCAATAGCATTTAAACCTCCTCAGCCGTTACATAATCAAAACCCGATTATATGGTTTAATATATTAGACCAGTTTTTCCAGTTATCGAACATTTTTAGAACAAACTAAATATGCTAATGCCCTTGTGGCGCTAGATGCTAGGTATTATGATCATTTTGCTGAGCTTATTGTTAAAGATAGAGGTATCATGCAGCATATTCGATTTTTAAAGAAGAAATAATTCACGTGTCTACAAAAGTTTTTAGATAACCATCAAAAAATCCCGGCTAAAATTGATGGTCAAAATACTAGCCGTTTAATAATATTCGACATTATTTCAAAATTAAAATTTTGAATTGACACAGGAGCAGACGTGTCAGTTATTCCTTTAAAAAAATTTAAAAATTCACCAACAGCGGTGGCCTGCAAATTTTTTGCAGTAAATAGTGCAAACTTTCGGAACTAAAATATTAAAATTAGATTTTGGACTAAGACGGGAATTTAAATTGGAATTCGTCATCGCAGACGTATCATTGCCCATGATAGGTGCATATTTTTTTAAAAATTCAGGTCTGCTAGTAGACATCCAAGGACAAAACATTTTAGATCCACTAACTTCGTTGAATGTCAAAGGTTTAGTTTCAAATAAATTAGTTCCAGGATTATCTTTCATAGGCAAATCGTCACTAAACTCTCAAATTCAAAAATTACCCTCAAATTTCCCAAAAATTACTCATAATGGTCAAAAGTTCAAAAATCATAAAACATACCATAACTCATCGCTTAGAAACCAACGGTTCTCCAGTATCATGTAAAACCCGTCGTTTGTCTCCTGATAAACTACGATTATCGAAAGAAAAATTTAAACACATAATGACACAGGGCATATATAAACCCAGTAAAAACGCTTGGCCTAGTCTACTACATTTAGTAAAAAAAATGGCACCTGGCGATGGTGTGGTGATTATCATTCATGCTAAACAACATCACAACCCCAAATAGATACCCAATTCCGCATCTTCAAGGTTGTAAAATTTTTTCCATTGAACCGACGGACATATATAAGACAGTAACTACTACTCCTTTTGGCATTTTTAAATTCACAATAATGACATTTGGACTTCGTAATGCTGCACAAACTTTTCAACGACTTACGTATTCAGTAATGTTAAGATTAAAATTTTGTTTTGAATATTTGGACGAAGTTTTGTTTGCTTCAAAATCAATGGACGAACATTTGAATCATCTTAAATTTATTTTTCAAAAATTTTCAGAACATGGACTTGTTCTTAACTCATACAAATGCGTTTTGGCCAAAAAAAAATCAATTTTTAGGACATACGATCAGTGGAGTCAGTTAGTACTAAACAACTTCCTAAAAGGCTACAAGAAAAATGGTGAAGTCGAAATTCAGTGGTCAAAGGAACCAATACTTGCTTTTGATACATGCAAAAAGCAACTCTATGATGCTACATTACTGGACTACCAATTTGCATCTGCACGATTCGCTATCATGGTTGATGCCTTGAATTCTGCGCTTGGGGCTATCTGTAGTTCAGCATTTTGTCTTTAACATTTGGCTACCACTCGAGTTTTTCTCTGTAAGTTCTCGCGAGACACAAAAATGGTATAGTGCTTATGAAATAGAGTTATTTGTGGCTTATTCTGGTATTAAACACTCTGTTCGTTAATTTGTGCATTCCAACAAAATCCGGGAAAAGCGCCAATTTCGACATCTTGATTTTATCGGTAAATTTACCATCAATATTTAACATATCTCAGGCATAAGTAATGTCGAAATAATTCTCTGAGAATTTGAATTTTGTGAACTTGAGATATATGGTTCAAATTATGATGAATGCCCAACACTAAATCACATTTTATAATCTCCAGAAAATAATACCAATAGTAATGCGCTTCAAAAATAATTAAATTGGGATGTTAATACAATCTAGATATTATTTGAAAAGGCCTCGGACCACATAACTGATTCACCAATTATTTAAGCATTAAGAAAAATAAATAATTTAATAGTTATACAACTTCAAAGTGCAATTAAATTCGATAAGCTATGTATTCATATAATACGAGAGTAAAGCACCCTCTCACATAATACACATAATAAATTATTCCAAATAATTATAATAATCAATAAAATATCAGAATATTAACAAATTAAATGACCTGTTAAAACTCAAGGGGACCCTAAGTCCATCATTATTTTAACCCCACATGCAAATATACACCATTAAAAATAAACCAAAAACTTTTTAATCAATAAATAACATATTGATGGAATTATAAAAATAAAAAAATGGAAAATTAAAAAAAAAACTTTGGTTTTTCCATAAATTCTTCTCTGTACCCAATTCACAACTCAAATCAACTTATTAATTAGGACTTTTGTACGGTTTTACATAATGATTTAACAATTTTGGGAAATTCATATATATCCATCTCGATCGATTTTCATTTTTTTTTTTTTTTAAATAATCATTGAACCATAATTAACCCAAATAATTTAATTTTAATTAAAATTGTTTACACTTTATATATACAAAATCACTATATAGTCATCGGTTGTTGTACTATATTTTGTGAAAGTTTATATATTCGAGTACAAACGAAAAAAAGCTCATCAGCATAATTCGTTTCTATATATCTCGACCACGTATAGGACCAAATTTATTTTTGTATCGACAAAAGCTCCTACTACAAACTAAACTCTATATAGCTATATTGTACTAAAATTTAATTTAATTTATTTTTTGTAGCTCATATAGTATTTATTTTTATCGTAATTAGTGATTATGAAATTCTATTTAATGACAAACAAAAAAAATGTATGACAAAAAAATATAATTACTATGCAAATCCGTATATTGATATTATTATAACCACCATATATTACCATTTATTAATTGTTACGTTATAACAACAAAACTATAAATTTTTTGTTAAACAAAATTATAAGCTCACCATGATCCAGCCAGACTCAGTTGGTATTTTTATCTAGCTTTTAAATTCTTTTGATTGTTCACCCATGTTTTGTAATCCTTTTATTCATAGTAGAGGTTTTTAATTTTAAAATTCAGCAACAATTTTTTTGTTTTTTATTATTTTGTTAGCAGGTACACCGTCTAGTTCACCATTATGTTTTGTATAGTTATATTATAATTAACGTACCCAATATTTGGACAATACGGTAATAAACCTGTATATAGCGATATTTTATTTTACAATCTAGTCTCCTGGACTAATGAACAATTTGCTTGTGACTTAATTTACTAAGATAAGTATATCTATGACTCCACCCATTGTCGTTTCACAGTTTCTGGTAAGTTGTTGTTTATACCACATCGTTATTGTGGATCTAAATCAGCAAGCCGCTGTTGGTTCTAACAATTAAACCAGTTCAAAGTTTGGTTCTTTTCAGTCTGCGTATAATATTGGTATAGGTTAACAGCGCCTCTTTATTCACAAGTTGCTGAAGTCTTTCTCCGTGTTTCCTTGCATTTTTTAAAATTTAAATTGAAACGGGGTCCACTTTAAGGCATCTATGTAGATCACTATTCATGATGTACTATGGTGCATCGACGATGTTCCTTACTACCCTGTTCTAAAACCTTTGAATGATATTGACGTTGCTGGGTTTTGTACAACCCCAAATTTTAATACAATAAGTTCATATTGGTTTCAGTATTTGCTAATAAAGTAGCAGCTTATTGTATGACGATAGAGAAGAGTGGCTGCCTATCAACCAAC
Organism: Tipula confusa; assembly: GCA_963556175.1. Taxonomy (NCBI): domain Eukaryota; kingdom Metazoa; phylum Arthropoda; class Insecta; order Diptera; family Tipulidae; genus Tipula; species Tipula confusa. The sequence goes on along the minus strand of OY744476.1, from coordinate 19,555,479 downwards.
GCATTTTTCTATATTTTAGTTTCAATTCTTTATTTTTCTTTTTAAAGTGGACCTTCCATCTAAGTTTAGCATCCAGTCATGCCTAAATATTTAGCTGTATTCGCATACGGTATTATTTCTGCCCTTTGGTACACCTGCTTTTATTTCTTAATTCAGAATAAGTTTCAGCCAATTTAATTCTAAAGAATCTATATTTTTCAAGTATAAGTCCAGTATTTTGGCGAATTGCATTGGTAAGAGGTTTCTTAACTTATGATTAAGTCCTTCATGCCAAACGTTGTCAAAAGCTTGCGCCACGTCTAAAAATGTCGGGGAGCAGACATTTTTCTCTTCAAGTGCTTTCTCAATTACATTGATTACTCTGTGTACTTGTTGTATTGTTGAGTGTTGACGACGAAATTCGAACTGTTGATTTAGAATTAATTTATTCCTTTCGACTATCGGATTTAACCTTTTAATCAGTAGTTTCTCAAAGAGTTTAGACATAACTGGCAACAACGAAATTGGTCTATAAGATGAAGTTTCATATGGTGGTTTTCCATGTTTTGGTATCATTATTACTTTTGTAATTTTCCACAAACTGGGCACAAATTTGGTTCTAAATGCTGCATTGATAAGATAAGTAAGTTTAACTAGAGCTTCCCTTGGTAGTTCCTTTACAATTTTTGTAGTACAAGATCCTAACCAGGAGCTTTTTTCGATTTCATTTTGTATTTCATCTCATGCATAATTTCTTTTGCTGAAGTCAATAGAATTTCTTCTTTTTCTTTTTCAGATTCCACCGTTATTATTTGAGTTTTTAAAGTTTGATCATCATGTGGTTGGAATATTTTTTCGAGGTGCTCCGCAAAACATTGAACTTTATCTTCGTTATTTCGAGCCTATTTCCCCCTTCTATTGTTATTGGAGGGTTCTGCAGTGTTGATCTTTTAATTTTTTTGGTTGCTTTCCAAAGTGAATAATCAGTTTTGCTATCATTATTTGGTTTTTTTTAGACAGTTATTGATTGACTCATCTTATTTTCAATAAAGTAAATTTTTAGTGCTTTGTGTGTTTAACGGTTATATAATTTAACTTTCGTGCTAAACAATTTTTTAAATTTGTAATTCATCCATATGTTTGATGTTTGTGTGTATTTATAGTGTTTTAACGTATTTTGTTTGTTTAACGGTTGTTTCGTTTAGTTTTTGTTTCAAATATTTTTTTCATTTATTTTTTTTAATTTTGCGTATACTGAAAGTGTTGTGTTGTGTTTTATCTGTTTAACGTTTATTTAGTTTAGTTTTCGTGCTAAGTATACTTTTTTAGTTATATAACTCATATTTATTTCAGGTTTTAGTAACCAGATATTGGCAATATCTGGAATAGAGCCTCTTTTGGTTCTCTCAGGGAAAAATCAAAATAAGACACGTCTTTATGATAAATTCAGGGATCAACTGAATACCAAATTTCAGGATTGGATGATTTTCGCGAATATCGGAAAAACGTATTTTTGGATCAGTCAATGGATTTTAACTGACCGATTTTAACTGACTAGAGACGAATTTCTTGATTAACTCATAATTAACATGAAAAAACTGATTCCTCATTGCTTTATATCACTAAAACCATCTGATTTCATTAAAATATGAAAATATGACTCAGGAGCGATAGGACTTTTCACCAAATTATGTTTATATAATGCAAAATACTACCCGGAATTTTCATGGAAACAATAAACAAGTGACTTTTCATTCATTTGTAATTTACAAAACTGAAAGAGTTTATAAATAGGCAAAAATTCATCAGATTTCGTATATGAATCTTATTGCTCCTCACCAGGTCAGGAAGCTTTAACCACAAATAATTTATAAATTAAATAATCAAAAACAGTATGATAATAATTAAAATCTGTAATAAATTAAGCCGAATATCAAGAGTTCAAAGTTAACAGGATTTGTTTAAAAATCAAACTATGAGAAATGAATAAATGGAACAAATCCATGATACAATTAGACAAATAACAGAAAGGCTCAGTGCCCAAATCGAATTAAACAAAAAACTTGAAAAAACCTCGACCTATTATAGAAAAAGTATCCTGAAAGACTTTGAAATAGTCAAAGATAAACCGGTATATAGAGCTATCCTACAAAGTGTCCGGCAGAGAATTCGAGGAACTGTAGACGCAGCACTACTATTGTACAATATTTTTAGATAAAAGAGATAACATTTCAGAATCAGCTAGGCAACCTCACTCAACGAAGGAAGAGTGTCGACGAATTCTACGCAACCATAAATCACAAAGTATCCTTAATTATAAATCAAATCAAAACAGAAAATAACCATGCCGACCCCGTGACAGTATATAATGTATTATTATTAGAGGGTTAAATGGGGATATTGCAAGGATACTGACAATTTAAAGACAAAATACAAAATCTCAATTTCCAAAGCGTGTCAATTCACAACAAGAATTTCAGCAACATAAAATCAGCAACAGCACGCATAAAAGCCAACGCGGCTGCCACAAATATCGTTACAACAAAGAATTGCTGGGAATAGTTCACAATACCAAACCATACTAGCAGCAACAATATAGGTAACAAGCATACCTCCAACAACAAAATTTGGAATACTACCAGCAAGACCACCGAAACCAACTTAATTGTTGACTTACTACAGCAGTTTCGTCAAAGACTTCGCGTAGGTCGCGAAACCTTTGACCAATCTAACAAGAGAAAAAAATGATGACGAGCTGCAAGAATTTTAACATCTGAAGCTTCTCTTATCTTTAGTAGAGTTGCTAATATTTCTGGACTTCAGAAAACCATTTCGACTAACGACAGATGCGTTCAACCGTATAATTGGGCCAGTACTCTAGCAGGGCTAAATAGGCAATGGTCATCCAATAACATACCTATCTAGATCACTCAATAAAACGGAGGAAAACTATATGCTACTAATGAAATCAAGATGTAAACAATCGTTTGGGCTCTAGATAACCTTAGAAATTAACTGTATGGTGCAAAGAAAATTTAAGTTCTTACCAAAAATAATAATAGTTATTTTGAAATAAGAGTATGACTATTAAATAATGGATATATACATGCCCGAAATCACAAATTAAGTAGCCAACGCAAAATTAAGGCTAAAACTGACGATCAGCGAACTTACATCATCAAGCAATGACACTATATATAAAACAGAAAAACGGCATTCAACTTATCGCACACTGCGAAGTTCTCTGCATAGTCAGAGAGTTGTAAAATATATCCGCAACGAAGATAACAAATACCAAATCATACAAGAAAAACACAAAAGGGCACATCGAAATGCCAAAAAAAATATGGCACAAATACTGGAACGGTATTATTTTCCGCCAAATAGCCTGTCTAATAAGGAAATAAACACGAAATTGTGATATATGTAACCATAATAACTAGAAGAATCTTATATTTAAACGTAGAACAAGATGAAAAAACAGCTGAAAATTTTTGTTGCAGGTAGTTTTGACAAGTTGAGGAATGTATCCATAATATATCTAAATAATATCAAAAATGTCACAGTTAGGTGAACTAAAAAACTAAAAAACATGGCATTAGATTTAGTACTAAGTACCATATAGTGAAGATCCAGCCAGTCTCTAATAGCTATAAAATAGTTATTAATTTATACAACAATATTTGTCTGGTTGTATGTGTGACTATTGACATAAAAACATAGTGCAATATCATCGGCAAACCCTACCACTTTACTATTTAAGCTTAATAAAAAAATTGAGTTGATATATATCAAAAACCAAATCGGACTCAGGACAGAACTTGCGGAACACTGAAAGTAACTAATAAACTTTTGCTTAATACACTCAACACGTTACCCATTTACTTCTAACTTGTAAATAAGATATGAACCAATCATTCGCAAGGCCACGTATATATCAGCACATTTTAATTTGAGTAATAGCAAATTATGGTCAACTATATCGAAGGCTTTAGTTAAGTCAATAAAACTAGCACTCGCACACTTATTCGAGTTTAATGCAAGAAGGATATTAGATAGAATGGCCTCTAGTGCCCTTTCGGTGTTAAAAATAGTAATAATCTAGCTTTAATACATTTCTCAAAGATTTTAGTAAAGTTTGATAAAATTGAGATAGAGTTATAATTATTAAGATCACTAAAACTTTCCTTTTTATGTAACAGCTGAAAAATGGCTGTTTTCAAATATTTTGGAAAGATCCCTAGTTCAATGTTACGATTAAAAATATTCGCTAGTACGTGTGCAATATTATGACCAATTCTTTTTATGACTTGACTTCTAATTCCATCAATACCACTACTATGAGTATTTTTTAAGCTGCTTATTTAATACAATATTTCTGAGCGATAAATTGGGGTTACAAAAATGATTTAGAAATCATATAAATATCAGTATTACAACCAATAGAAGTTTTAATAACATTAGGTTTGAGCAGCGTAGGAACTTTGACAAAATAAGAATTAAAAACATCTGGTAATTTTTTAGGAACTGATACTACCATTTTGGTCAATAATATCACTCGTCTGCATTTGTGGTGGTTTCCGACACAAAATATCATTAATTAGGTTCCACTAAGATCTTGGGTTATTACTTGCCTTTCCAAATTGCTTAGCATAAAATATTTGTTTTGTTTTAAATATCTCAAATCTCCTTTCATTTAGTTGTTTGTTATTTGGATGTTTGTGTCTAATATGGAAAAGTTTATATTTTCTTTAATAACATACAATCAAGCTATAAGACATCCAAGGTTTGGGTTTCTTGATTTTAGAATTTATTGCATAGCACATACTAGACATTGATATAAATTCAGAAAGACTATCAATAAAATTTTGCATACCATCACTAGGATTATCAAACAAATGAAATGCCCTTTGTTGTTGAGCCAATAGACCATTAAGTTTAGCAACATCATTTTTTTATGTAAAGTATTGATACGAGTTAGTTTACAATTCTTTAAATTAGTAGATATTTTAATAGATACAAAGTGATGATCCGATAAATTAAGATCGTAAACATCAGCTTTAAGATATAAATTAGCATTTGGATTCGCTCGAGCAAAAACATGGTCAATACATGTTGAAGTACTAATCGTAATACGAGTAGGTACATTCCCATAAGACTTTAATCCAAAAGTGGACATCAATAAACATAATATTGTTAACACTATCTGACTTATTATCAAGCTTCAAAATATTTACATTAAAATCACCAGTTAGAATGAGGTTTTTCACTCCAATATTCTGCACATAATTGGAATTCAGAGATGAATTCACCAACATCACAAAAGTTAAAACGATAGGCACAGATAATACAAACTAGTTTATACAGTATTTTTTAAATGAATAGCCATTACGTCAGCAGTCGATAGATGTTTAATATCAAAAAATTTTAATATATATATATATATATATATATATATATATATATATATATATATATATTCATATAATTGACCATGCAACAACAATTAGTCCCATTACAAAAATTTAAAAAAAAAATTATAAAAAAAACATTGTATTATGTCACACGCACATTGCTATCGTGTGATTTATTATCATTTAATTTAACAATTAAAATTGTACCAGATAAAACCAAATCTACAAAATTTTCAAACATTTAACATAATAAAATAAATACAGTCGGACTTGCGTGAAAACGATCGAGCCCAAAACGAACATATTTTCTAATTGCCATTTTAACACTAATTGTAAAAACTTAATTTCCATAATATAAAAGGAAAATTACCAAAAAAAAAAAAAATTTTTCCAAAACTTTTTGTTTTGTTGTATAATTTTATTAAACCATCCAATCATCATTATTAAACGTATATAAATGACGTTAATCATTATACATACAACATTTATATGTATATATGGAGCAACATCAAAAAGGCGCATAGTTTGGTTATTCTTGTTATTCAGTTCCTGTTTTATATATTAAACGAGCATATACATTGTTAAATGATTGTCACGCATGGCAATAAATTTCAATTTCACTATATGTGCGCGTACAAAATACTATGCGAGATTTGTTGTTAAGCTTTTTTGTATATATGTGTTCGTTATAAATATACGAGTTACAAAAAGTAACACCGCAACTTTGATCAAATAAATTCTCTTGGTATTTTAAATATGTTAAGCGCTAACAGCACACCAAAAATAACCTAAATTTTAGATTGCATAAACTCATGTATATATGTATGTACATATATATACATATATGACAACCAACCATTAATTTTTTTTATTATCACACACCGGTGACAATTCATATACTTATTTATATTAATAACTTTGCGTAAACGCGTGAAAATCATCCATTAAATAATTTTCCAAAACTTAGCAACACAAAAAGCTTCAATCAAATTAAATTAAATTAACCTTTTTTTTTATTTTTTTTATTGGCTTAATGATTTTCGCCCAAACGAACGAAGCACATACAAAATTCTCATACAAAGCAGCAAAAAAAAAAAAAAAATTAATTTGAACGTTAACAATTTTGGTTATACGAGTTGTAAAACATATAAACATTTTTATTTTGTTGTTGTTGTGCCATACAACACATTGATATTTTTAATAATAATAAAAAAATAAATTATAAAAATATATAAAATATATAATTTCCCAAATGACATTTCATAAACATTAAATAAAAAATATCCGTTTCAATTAATATTTTACATCGTATGTACAAATATTATATTGAAAGCACAAAAAAAAAGCACGCCAACCATGTCATATATCTCAATGATGATGATCATAGTCTCATGTGTGTTTAGAAGCTTAAAAGTTTAACATGAATTTTTTATTTATTTTTTGTTAATTTAGAGAACATTGAAATAATTTATTTTTATACAAATTTTAATTGGTTAGATTCTAACTCTTTTATCGTTCATTGACCTTGTGTCACATTTTGTTTGGTTCGAATCACAGCTAAGTGATTTTTCAAATAGAAATTATATCAAGGAAATGCAATTGCCTAAGTAAAACAATGCCATTTCAGTGGCAAAGATATCAAGTTTCTTAAATTAAATTGAGCCAAATTTTATTTTATTTAAATTACCCAAACTTTTTTTGAACTTTAATTTTTTTACTCTTCCCAAAGTTTCTTTACCTTAATGTCGAGGATGTACTAATCTAATTAATTTAAAGCACTAACAATTAGCTCCTATATTCGCTTCTCCGATCTAGAATGTCACTTTGGCCAAACAAGAGTATTTTCTTTTAAATATAACATACTTATGGATTTCTGGTTCCATAATCTAACACAGTTACCAAGCAATTGGTGCAGTGGTTAAAACTGCGGTGTTTGGGACGGGAGGTACCCGGTTCGAATCCCAACGGGGGAGGGTTGCCAAAGGGGTTTTTCATCACTTGATTACGATTGGTGATGATGATGAACACAACTATGACCCCCCGTTGAAGTGAAGATTTCATGGGTCGAACCATCGTTCATGCCAGTACAGGCTGGCTGGAGCAATGCAAAGTGCAGATGGATATTTGAAAAAACTCTAACTTGTATTCGCGCGTCCTCGATTTGGCTAGTAATGGCGTAAAGTAGGACGTTGATTAACCGCAATCTAACACAGTTAACACCCAACAAATTTATTTCTAATTTTTTATCTATGTATTTTTCTGGATTTCTATTATACGAAACGATACAAACTGACGATAACTATTTGGATCTAAATTCAACTTTATTTTTTCAATTAACATATTGTCTAGTGATATACGTCATAGCAACATGGGATAAAACCCTTTAAAACTGCGTGCCTTTCGAGATAGTTCATAATTTGAAAATTCACTATAGACAACTCCATTACTTTAGATCAAAGCAATTAGGCAGTAATTGGAAGGAGAAGTTTTGTCACCTTTTTTAGGAACCGATTGAATATTTGCTGTTTTTCAAATAAAGGGAAAAATGCCAGTTTATTGACAATCAAAACAATTTGGCAAGAGGTTTAGCTAGAGATAAATAACAGCTTTTTAAGATAATTAATGGTAATCCGTCAGGCCCACTTCCTTTATATGGACTGAGAGTTCTAAGAATTTTAGAATCAATTCCAGATCGAAAATATTTTTTGGGCATAGATGGCCTTTTGCCATTTATTATTATAAAAAAATAAGGGGATAGATAGCCTTACTGAAAAAATTTCTTTTTCCCAAGCAAGCAAACGACCAAAAAGTTCGGTTGCTTGATTTAGAATCTAATACATTTCGTATTTGATTACGAATTATGAGGTTATGGTTTAATTAAGCCCTGATTTATCATTAGATTTAATATGACCAATTCTAAATTTGATAAGATTTTCATTATAAGTATTACTATGAGACTCTACTACTGGATACTACTGGGAACTCCATTCCTTTTAATATCACCGAAGTTATATGTTTGGATACTGTTTCAGCATTACTACTAATAAAACACACAGCCCAATCAAAAGAAGAGAAAAATAGTTTGAGTCTTTGCTAATCAGCATCATTGAAATGCCAAATTAGTCAAATATACGTGTATTGAGTCCCGAAGTAGGTGGAGCAATCGAAAATTTCACAGAGGCCAATGCATGATCAGAAAGATCTAGTGGAGCATTAACATAAATATAGAATATTTGTCAGTCATGGTAGTCAAAAATAAGTTCTACAAATGAAATGAATAACATAAATGGTTTGTCTACTAGTGGGACAAGACTATTCATCCCCGCAAACAATTCAAAATATCCACTTGTTTGATCTCTAGGTTGAGCAAATCCCAACCAAGTGTCATTATGCATATAATCTCCCAATACAACCACTTCAGACATTGGAGAGATCTGATAAATTATATCATTGGAATTTTAAATTATATCAAACCCGTGACATGTCTCTGCATGTGGTAGATTTGGACTACAGCACAGAGAGCTAATAAAAATAGTGTGAGATTGTCTTGATTTCGATCTCCACCACTGGATTACCACTTATAGATGTACTACTTTATAGATGTTTGCTCCTACAGACAAACGAGGATAATGTTAACTAAGTACTCACCAAATTTTAAAAATTTTATCATTACTCAAACGATTAAATAAAAAGGCGGAATAATTAGATACCTACGGGTAATAAATGTTGGTTCGCATCAGAACTATAATAATTGAATATTAATCTCAGGAGGACCATTTTTAAGCTTTCCTCCATCTTGACTTCAAATAGTCCTTAAATGTATATACTTGGTAATAGTTGTAGTCTCATGTTGGGTTGGGGTGTATTATATAAATCATAATTTTTGTCAATTTGTGGTAAAGGCAAAAATCTAGTACCAATCGGGATTTATTAAGTTGCCACGAAATTTGCAAAGTTAGTGTTCATCCCAATTGTATCGATTATAAGATGACATACATGGATTAAAATGTTTTAAGATTTTTCGTGTACTATATATTTTTGTTCCAATTGCCAAAGGGATTTTGAATATTCCACGCTTGCCAACAAAATAGATGATAAGTTTTGAAAAGTCATTCTGAACGTTTCGGGAAAATTCCTTCAATCATCATACATATTGCTAAGGATGTCGTTATACATAGTCAATCTAAAAACTATGAAGTTCATAAAAATTATACAACTAACTGTTTTTATTAAGTGTTCCATCGTATATGCAAGCCGAGTGCATTGTTGCGTCTTGTAATGATATTGATGAAACGAATAAAGTTTTACCAGATAAAAGAATATCTACACTTTGATATTTTTTAGAAAAAGTTTACTTGCCGCTTTATCCAAATTTCCGAACTACTTATCGTTCATAACCTGTGTAGATTTGGATTTATTAAAAAATTATTACAACCGGACATATGGCTATCAGAAGTTTTACTAACAGAGTTAATTTATCGTTCCAAAAACTTGAAACCAATAATTTTGAATTACCCCCGAAACTAGATAATCAAAAAAATCTGCCAAAACCAATGCAACTAATAAATCTAACAAAAGTAATTCATCTGATCATTCAACTCGGAAAGCAATATTTTTTAAGCGACCATTGAACCATGGTTCAGCAAAACTAAGTTTACAGAATTTTTCGGAACAAAAAATTCAAAACCTCTCCAAACAGTTTTATAAAACTCATGTCCAGATAATAATCATGTCCAAAATACGGCCTAAATCGCTCAAAACTGCATTGAATTAAAGTGAGATTAAAATTTCCCGAAAAACCACATCTGATCATTTTCTTTTATGGTAGCGAAAGAACGTCATTTTTTATTAAATTCTATGAACCCTTTGTAAATATCAGCATTACTATACCAAACAGTACATACATGACAACAACAGTAATGCCAAACAAGCCACACTTATGACCTCGAATTTATTTGTCTCGCAAGTTTTAATAGCAATGATGACGCCTCCACCGATGAGTTTGACATTATTCTGGTCTAGATCATGGAGAAATACAGAGTACCAAGTAACACAGTGGAAAATATTTCTCAAAAATAAAGTTAACATTCAGAAAGGTTTCTGTTAGCAATATCGAAATCATAAAACAGCAAAGGTGAGTAAATTGCCTTAGCTTTAGTACGAATAGTAAATATAATTGACATTAAAGCGCTCAGTGGATAGGTACAATAAGGATAAATAAATTTCTTATTGACTTCCTTTATAAAATGTATAAAATGTAGATTGAAAATAAAATATCGGTTAACCCAAAGCAAATTTTTTGTATATATTAATAAAAAAAGAAAATCTCAGGGCTTTTCAAGAATTATGACAAACAATATAATGCTTCCTTTTCGGGCTCACTATAGAAATGTGTAACGCGTTTGCTTATTTTAACCGGACATCATTTGATAATTTTGACTCATTCTACTTAAATATATGGAGTATGTCACAATTCTATAATGTTACAATAAAATTCAGTGCCTCGAAAATCTTAAATTAAGATTGGAAAACTTAAATATGTCAGGCGAGCCAGGTTCCGATATTATTTCACGTTTTTCGAGCAGTATATTTCAGATTTATGGATTTTGAGAGATCTTAAATTTTTCCATATTCAAATCAGGTAGAAAAGCAATATTACGTGTTACAGGGTAATTTATTTTGTTTTCTAGTATAGAATATTTAAGTCTAGAATATAGTTTCAATTGAAAGGTAGAACTAGTTCGCGTCAACACGATTTTATCCAGGGCAGATTATCAGTTACTAACTTCATGGTCTTTTCGAGCAATGTATTCAGTATAATTGGAAACCGCAAACAAATTAGCTACAAACTAAAAGAATACAAGAATATGTACCGACCATCGCTACATACACAATTAAAAAATTATTCAGATATTTCGTGCAAATCCATATAATTCGCTAACGCTACATGTACACTGTACATAAATATATATAGAGCGTAAAGTAGCTATTACACATAGCACTTGGTCGCCATGGCCTGATGAGATGACAATTAATTTTTAATCAAATTCCTCATCAGATCGAAACTGAGCTTTGCACCGCCGTCGTTATAAATACTTTCTTGAAATTTTATTGATTTTTTTTTTTCAATTTGATAAATAATTCATAGTTGATTTTTTACAACTTCCAATTCAAAGAGGAAAAGGATATTTATCGTAAACTATAGGCGCTTTCGATTGACATGAATAAACAAAATTAACTGAATTAACTGAATCAACTGAAGTGATTTAACTGTTCTATTCGGACCTGTCAATTCAGTTAAAAAAATTGAGCAACTGAATTAACTGAATGTGTATTTTGCTCGTGGAGTTAATTCACATAGGTTGTTGTTTTTTGTTTTTTTGAATTTATTTTGTTTCGTGTTCAATTTTTGAAAATTATATATATATATATATATATATATATATATATATATATATATATATATATATATATATATATATATATATATATATATATATATATATATATTTGTATATATATATATATATATATATATTTGTATATATATATATATATATATATATATATATATATATATATATATATATATATATATAATGTATATTTTTTGTATTTTATAGCAAGTTCTAATGATTTTAATATATGCATGAATTTATTTTTTATTTTCATTCCCGCTGTAGTAAACAAAAGCCAAAAATAAAATGATTTATTTTTGACATTTAACTGAAGTGATAAATACCATTCGAACACCCAAATCACTTCAGTTGCTCAATTATCAAAATAGCAACTGAATTATTTAAATAGTAACTCAATTTCAATTCTGTTAATTCATGTCATTCGAAAGCGCCTTATTTTGATGGCCGTCTTGCTGGTAACGTATATGTGTAAATTAAGAAAAAAATAATTGTATAGCCTTATTAAGGTTTGTTATCGAAATAGGATCCAAAATATATGCGTTGCCTAATTGTGTATATTTAAGAAAAATTATTTGTTGGATCCCGAACGAAAAACCTATCCCCTTAATTATTAAAGTATAATATTAATTTTATATAAACTATATTTTAAAAACCACCTCAAAAAACATTCCTCATTAAAAAGCATAACTTTTAAACAAAGTTTTATATAATAAAATAAAAATTACTCGACAAAACTACTTTATACTGTACAACTATAGTAACAAAAATACTATAAATTTAGTGCTTACAAATTTTGTGTTTGTAAATTTTTCTTTATTTGTTAGCGCCTCCTTCCACGTCACTTTTCCCTTTTCGTTTATGTGCTGCTTTAAAAAAAATAAAACTATTAACTTTTAACTTTTATTGTTGTTCTCATTATATTTATTTGTTTTATATTGTAACAAAATACTTTCTATAAAGTACTGGCAGAAGCAAATATACGAAGAAAGCTTTTCAACGGCAAAAATCCGTTTTAATTTGTTTTAAACAAAATAATAATAATAATAATAATTATAATGTTGGAATAGAAACTTTAAACATATAATTTAAATTTTAATCCGAATTTTTTCCTCTCAATTTAATGAAAAGCTTTTTCACTTTTCAAAAACACAATTTTTTTTGTGTATCCATCGTTTTCACAAGTTGCATTCATATTATCGTATGTGCGATATATTGTGTAAGTCTTTTTATATGGCTTTCTGCATATATATACCAGCATTAAAATGTCCTTTTTATGTTACATACTCCTATTATGATTTATAATTATTTATGAGTTATAATTCATTTCAGACACTCAATTATGAGTTTTTTTATGTTATAAAAAAATAAAAAATGAAAATTCAAATGAAGAGTTGCTTTTAGCACATATTGTATAAAGTGATTTAGAAGGGATCAAAGAGCTTTATTATGTTTGAAAAAATAAATTTTTTTTTGTGCAGCCTCGTTTTTGTTTCGGTCAGAAAAAGTGAGAATTCATTTACGTTTTTAGTTTTTTTTAAAATGATTTACCATCTTACCATTCTATCTGTAGCTCTTGAAAAGTTTAGTTTAGTTTTTTTTTTTTTGATTCAGTGTTTGCGTTGAATTTCAACAAAATAAAACTTGATATAGAAATGAATATTCACCAGAGAAAACGAATATATAGTAAATTATAAGAAAAAGTAAAAAGAAAAATAAAGAAAAATACAACGAAGAAAAACTAATTATTGCGAATGAAAAGATTTTAATTTTTTTTTTTATATGCTGCTTTTTATACAGTTCGCTAAGCAAAACGTTTACTTCATTAAAACGAAAATTTATTGTGAAAGTTTGTTTAACGCTTTTTCTTTCATTTTGAGCGCAGAAACAAAATAAATGACACTCCATTGAAAGCACAAAAACATACGACGATGAACGAAAGAATAAGCGGTTAGAGTAATGATTTTCAAGTGTGTATTTTGTTATACTATATACTAACCCTACAGTTTCAAAAATAATTATTATTGTTTGAATATACCTTTAGAAAAGATTTGTTAATATTTTAATTTAGAATTTTTTTTTTGACAATTTGTATTTTTAATATAAATTGTAATTGTTTAAATTTATTTGTATTTTGGAATGTGCGATGAAGTTATTAAGAAAATTAAATTAAAAAAATTCGCTTTTTGTTGGGGAAGGATTAATTTGTTTTATGATTATTTTAAAGGTGATATTTTAGTCAGAGTTACAGTATCATTTTGTAAGTTTTGTCAACTCACCATTTTAGATAATTGTATCCTTTAGGATTATGTTATAACTTAGTGATGCAAAAGTAGTAAAAATATTCCATTCTCATCAAAATACTATTGGACTAGCTGATGTACTATAATACGTGGTATATTTGGCAAATGGGGACATTGTCGTTCTTTGTGCAAAATTGCAAAAGTGCAACTTTACTAAACAGTTCACAAGCTAATGCAATATTTTTCTTTAATATTACTTAATATCAAAAGTATTCCAGAATGGTTTGAGTTTAGGTCTCGACTTTCGTCTGGTATTTTCTTTTGATCTGGAGACCAGTAGGTGGGTTTTTCAGTTGAAAAAGTTTCACTATCGCATTTCTTGAGAGTTTTAGGGAGTTCTTTACCTTGAGTCGATGTTAGCCTAGAACTTCAATGCACATTTTTTGCAGTAAAATGTCCTCCAGTTCTGTGTCTTTTTCCTAAGGTACTGAAAAATTCGAGATAATCTTTTTCTTTTAATTCGTGTTTCGGAGGGCAGCAAATACTATATATATATATATATATATATATATATATATATATATATATATATATATATATATATATATATATACATATATATTTATCATGAATTTCAAATGCACTTGCTAGGAATCAAAAAAAGAAACCAACAGCTTAAAAACTGAGACAGCATCCTAATAATTTGAATCTCCTTGAAACCTATAAGTTTACTTGCAACTAGGCTTGATACATTTGGAAAATCCCAGAGGAGGACAGTTAAACTTTTGCTTTAAATACTCCAAAACATGTTTGGTAAGTCCAAAACATCCACGAATCCATTTTGGCAAATCTTCACTAATGAAATATCTTGATAAAGCTGGCCAAATAATTATAGTTGTATCTATACCAGGCAATAAAAGCAACCTTCTCATCGATATGGGCCGAAGAATTACTTTAAATTCAATTTCCGAGTAGTTCAAAATTCAATCTATTTTTGTCGACCTTAAAAACGTCGTAGGGGCGTTAAAAACGTTTCATAAAAATAAACTTTCATTAAAAATCTATCCTCTTTATAGTTCCTTGGTTTCCGGTGTTTACTATCGAACCGCAGCTCGATTCATTTTCTTAACATCCATTTCTTTAAGTTCATTGAATTCAGTAATTGGAATTTTGTCTGTAAAGGCGCGAGTAATAATTTGTTTTTCAATATACTCATCGAGTTTTAGGTCAAAACTAAATATTGTTGCAAATTTCCAGTAGTTGAACTTGGTATGTTGTTTAATGACCATTGCAATTGAATAATTTAGAAATCCTATTTGTGGTCTTTTTCGCATATAGTAGCCCTTAGCATAGATAGTATTGTGCGGTTATATCTCCTTTTAATTGATCATCCGCTCTCGGCATTGTGGTTGCGTTCATCTGCTTTATGTCATTGTCTTTGCAAAAGCTTTGGAACAACTTACACGTAAAAGCGTATAAGGAAATGGTCCAAGCTAAAAAATTATCTGGAGCATCTTTATTTATTTCTAAATTCCACATATCCCATATAGTCATGATTTAGTTAGGCGAATCTTCACTTGATCATTCTAGGATGACACATTTATGCGCCCTGCGAAAGGCTTACAAAGAAGTTGGCATTTATTCGCCAAATAATCGTGGAGAATCTGTCGTTAATCTGCAATTCGATGTGGTCGTTTCAACGTAATAAATATTTCTCTAAGATCTTCGTCGTTCAATAGGTGCAAGCTATCACGCTCATCGTGTTCCCCATTAGTAATTTTATAAATATCTAAACTGGCCGGATGCATCAGTTCTTCCGTACCATTTGTATTCCAACACAGCACCACCACATGCTTCATTTGTACTCCTGGCTGATATTCCATGAAAACATCGTAATCTGAAAATTTTAGCCACCAGATTGAAAATTTTGGTATTAAATTTTTTTTTGTCGAACAACTTTGTAAAACGACGAAGGCTAAGGCTTTTAATTCGTATGAATGGTACTTTTCTTCACATTGGGTGGTCTGTCCATTTAAATAGGCCACAGGTCGTCTTTTTTATACTAAAAGATTTACAACAAAATTCCAACTAACCATTTCGATCAAGCATCGGTAACCACTTCATGTTTTAAATTAGGGTCAAATATTGCTAACGTTTTGCGATTCACTCATTTAGCATAAAAACACGGTACTGCGCTTCCAAAGTTTTTCAACAATATTAAAGTTTTTCATGAACTTTCGAAAGAATCCCGTCAATACCATAAAATGTAGTCGTATCTGAGTTCTGTTCTTCGGCTGTATAAAATTTACATTGGCATCTGGTTTTGATCTTCCGGGTCTAACTCGTGATCCAGACACTTCATGTCTTAAAAATTCTACCTTGCGTTTGAATAAATTGCTATTTTCCAGGTTAAGCAATAGACTCATTAAATGACTGGTTTAAATGACATTAGCGCAGGTGTTCCACAAGGAAGTGTCTTCTTTGTGGAATATCAACATTTGCTGACTAAAGACTTGGCGAATAACAGTTAATGAAAATAAATCAACACATGTTACATTCACACTTAACAAACTCACCTGTCCACAAGTTAAATTGAACGGTGTAACTCTTCCGCAGCAATCTAGTGTCAAATACTTATGGTTACATCTGGACAGAAGGTTGACATGGAAAAAGCATATAGAAGCAAATCGTAATCAAATAAAAATAAAATTTGCTAAGATGTATTGGCTAATAGGAAGAAAATCAAGATTATCACTCGACAATAAAGTTTTACTAAATAAAGCGATACTTATGCCCATATGGACATATGGTATTCAGTTATGGGGATCCACCAGACCATCAAATAGAGAATTTTTGCAACGTACACAATCAAAAATACTTCGTAGAATCACGAATGCTCCTTGGTATATATTCGAAACACCAACATACATCATGAACTCGGTATTTTAACCATTAAAGATACAATAAGAACCTATAGTTCCAGATATTGTTCAAAACTAGAGACACATCCCAATGCTTTGGCTCGAGACATTCTAAAACAACCGAGATACAGACTACTGAGAAGAGCTGATCCACTTGGACTATTGAATTTATAAATTAAGTAAATGGTGCACACTAATAATAAGTATTAACATTGGTTAAGACTTATAAAAATAACAGCAAGGTAAGTTTGTAAGATTCGCATTCATCTTGTTAGTTTCTTTTTAGAAAGATTCAAGAATAAAGCCATAGGCAGTTGTAATACAAATATTTATATATATATATATATATATATATATATATATATATATATATATATATATACATATATATATATATATATATATATATATATATATATATATATATATATATATATATATATATATATATATATATATATATATATATATATATATATATATATATATCGATGTTTGTAAAAATTGTATTATTTATGATTTATAATGGATAAAAAGACATTTAGCAATTATCAGATTTTTGTCAGATGGTCATATAAATTAATTAATCAAAATATTTCAGACACGCAACCATTTCGTTTTATATAAAAAATGGATTGCTTCACTTATGATATTTATATCCATAACTCAACGATACGTTATATTTTATGTATATATAGGTATATATAGTATGTTTATAATAAATAAAATCATAGCGCATGGCCATCGCAGTAATGTGCTACATACATATACACGTATACATTAAATATTCTTATCTAAATATTCTCATCCTTTTTATTTTAATTAAGTGTACAAATGTAAATGTATGAAATATATAAAATTATTTATAGTTTTAACGTGATTAAAATTTAAAATATGTTTTTAATGTGTACAACATATAGAGTTGGATGTATATTATATATACTTATATATTATATATTTAATTATTTAGAAGACACCACTCACAAATTCACTTTATGTTATAGTTTTATTTTTTTTTGTAGATTTGCACATTTAAAAGTATAATCTAACATGTCAAGTAGTTTTCTATATCATACGAGTACATAAATATATACAATGTACGAGAAAATATCAAACATAACACAATTTTTGTTTTAAAAATAGAAAAAAGCTCGTTTTTCATCTACCAAATCAAAAACATTAAAAAATATGTTTATGCATGTACATGTGGACATAATCTGCATAACCTTATACATAAATTGAAAACTATGTACATATATCCATAAAAATATATTATAATATGTACATATAGAAAAGTTTTTACATAAAATAAACTTTCTCAAGTTTTTTTTTAAGCTTTTAATTTTTTTTTGTTTATTTGTTTGTGAACCTATTTTAAAGCTTTGCTTGACTTTTAAAAATGGTATGAAAATTAAAATGTAAAAAAGTGAAAAGATAAAATTAGCTGTAAAAAGTTTTAAAATAATAAAAAAAAAAGTTAATGCAAATTTTAACATTTTAAATAATTACGTATAGCACTGAGATAACAAACAACAAATAATTTATTTGTGTTATAGTTTTTTAAAGGTTACGCTACTATTTTACTATTTGTTTTGTATAGTAGCATTGCAAGGACCTATGACATAGTTTTGAATATGTTTGTTTGTTTATGGTATTTTTATTTTGTTTTATTGTCAAAGTTTTTTATAGTGTGGAGCACAGTGTTGTCGTTCAAAGTTTAACCATATATTGCACACGCAATTAAAGAGGTAACTTTCCTTTATAATTGCAAGCTTATTATTGCGAGAAATTGCGCAAAACAAACCTAATTTCAACCATTTATATTGGCTCAGTGTAATTGCAACATCTTGATTATCATGTTTATGTTTAGTTTTAATAAAACTTTACTGCACATGATATGTCCTTCTTCTATATTTCAGGATGTTTTCCTAATATATTATTAAATAACAAGAAGTCATATGTTCAACATCCGGTTTTCATGTATTAAACAACAACAAATATTACAACTAAATACAATAAAAAGAAATGAAAACATTCATAGTGCTTTTGAAAATTTCTGAAATGTTTATTTTTAAAGTTCAACGAAATACAAATTTATAAAGCTTAACAGTTTTTTTTTTCTTTAAATATGTGACTTTTCATAATTCTGTAACTTCTATGTGTTCCAAATGGATTTTAAGCTTTTTTTTATATTTCTTTAAGTTTTTTTTTGCAATGTAATAGTATTTTCGTCTGCTTTATGTGGAAAAACTAAGAAAAAAAAAAAAATAGGACGTGGGTTTTATATTTTCGAGAAGCACAAAAAATATAAACCACAATGATTACATAAAATTTTAAGAAAAGGTTAAAATAAAATAAAATAAAAGTTCTTGTATTATATAAAAATTTTGTATATTTACGAGTTTAATGCTTTTCAAAATGAACTTAAAATTTTATTCTATTACCTTTTGTGTATAATTACATATAAATCAGCGGTTTCCAAGAAAACATTTTCAAGTTTGAGAATATTAGGTAAATCGAATTAATGTGACCATAGAAACAATACATTTACAGTAAACTTTCTTAAAAATGACCTTCCACAAGACCATCTTTTTGATCCTTATTGAGGTGGCCAAAATGAAAAGATGCATGTTTGAATAATGCAAACATTTTTATGTTTCGTAATATGTTAGCAGTTTCAGTCTTTTTATCTATTTGAATCTATAATAGTTCACCAAACTCTAATAACTTACCATTTATCTCATTCACTTGAAAACGCAGAGTTGGTTATTAATTCCAATAAATTTATGCGCTATATGTAAAATAAAATAAAATAAATGTATATATATATATATATATATATATATATATATATATATATATATATATATATATATATATATTTATATATATATAAATATATATATATATATATATATATATATATATATATATATATATATATATATATATATATATATATATATATATATCAGTGACGAGGCGTGAAAGTTTTTATTGAGGAAGAAGCTCCTCCAAAACGTAGTCAAGATTTAAAAACATATTTTGGAAATTTTCATGAATTTAGTAATTTTTATTTAAATAAACATTTTCAATCCTAAAAATCATTGGATTAATTTTTATAATTTAGTTCCATCCGAATATTTGGTTTTGCAAATTCATCTATAGCATTATCATAAAAATTTTCCGAACTCTTCAATTTCCGTAACAATTGATTTTCTATGTACATCCTATTTCTAACGTAACTTTTTAACAGTTTCAACGATGAAAATGATCTCTCTGCACTTGCCGTTGTTGCAGGAAAAATTAAGATTAAACTACATAATAAAAGATCTAAAATATTATAAATACATTTTTTTAATTTTGAAGATTGAATTTCTGTAAATGACTGTAAGCTTTGCTTCTAATAGTTAAGAATCAAATAAATGGAGATACTTTTTTTTTTCTTCAAAGGTAAATTTCGCGAGATTCGTCTGTTAATGTACCCACCGAGGCCTGTTTTTAGAGGTATTATTGAGCCCAATCAGACCACTATTACTCATTTTGATTTTGAAATGGCTTAAATTTAAGTAAAAATTGGATAAAATTTGGATCCCACCAGCTAAGTAAGAATTGTACAATTTGGCCCAGTTAATGTTTTCACTGAACCATATTCTTAGAAGCATCATTGAGCCCAATCAGGCAACTATTACTCATTTTAAAATTTTTGATTTTGAAACGGCTTAAACATATGTAAGAATTGGATACAACTTAGTCCCTGCAGCTAAGTAAGAATTGACCGATTTAAATACATGTTGGCATAGTTCATGGTGTCACCGAGACCTATCCTTAGAAAAATTGGTGCTTAGATTGGTGCGTCGGAGATAAAATTTGGTTCACACCCGCTTCATAGAGAGCACCAAAGTGGGGGGAGAGGGGCAGAGGGTGTGAACTTCCATTAAATCTGGTCTCTTTTACACATCGATTATATGATTTCCTTCAATTGTTGAGACCAAAGCAATATATATGATTACGCAGCTCTAAATTGGCACCTATACAATTGGTACAGTTGTCCGAAAAGATACGCCTACACAGTCCTTGATTGGCAACAAAGTGATTTAAGAATCCCAAAAATTCTTGTGAACTGAGTTCGGTTGCTAATTCAAGATGAATCGCCTTCGAGATGAAATAAATAAACAAGCACATATATGTTTTCCGGTGTAGATAGCCGGTGGCTTATTGCGGATGCAATATTGCTCAAAAATAGTCAAGCAAAGTCAATATTAACCATATTTAATGGTGGCAATTACACGTTTCAGAGGTAAGTTTCCTGAAATAAATAAACAAGCACATATATGTTTTCCGGTGTAGATAGCCGGTGGCTTATTGCGGATGCAATATTGCTCAAAAATAGTCAAGCAAAGTCAATATTAACCATATTTAATGGTGGCAATTACACGTTTCAGAGGTAAGTTTCCTATTTGTTGCGTCATTGTACTTGCGGTCGAGCTCAAGAGCACATCTTACATTTTCGACAAACTCGTTTGCATACAGTCATTTCGTATATTGGCCAATATAACTGGTGAGTGGCGGCCAGTAATGGACTACAGCAGTTTCTATGATAAAACCTTGCGTAATGTTAGCGTACTTTGAGAGGTTGGATAAAATAATGCCGTGTTTCGAGATGTATGCTAAAGTAGTATGTTGATGGTGGCCACCAACTCAAATACTGTCAAATACCGAGTAAGAAGTACTGTTGCACATCGAGGCCAAGTTGCCTTTTATAGCGGAGCTACTTGAGATTTAGAACTTAGTAGTTAGACCGAGGTATGTGGTGCTTTGCATGTATAACAACGCACCGTATGCACGTTTGCTCACATCCGCAAACCCATGTATTTGGATGTGGTGTGGCTCCTTAGAATTAAACAAGTGACAGTAAATTGTAAAATTGTTGAGCACGATTAGACTCTCTCAAAGTTTTTGCAATATGTGTGTAGTTGTTGAGGAAGTGACTGGTCACAAATTCAGCTGTGTTTTAGTTGTGCTAGTAGTCCGAGTGCGGATCGTAAATTCTAGTTTTTTGTGAAAATATGGCCCGTTTCAAAACAGCTGAATACCAAAATGTGCCTAGTGTTTTGACTGGGTCATTTTCAGCGATTCTGAGAAATGTCTCTACAAATTCTGATTGGACGTCTGCGACAACTTCCGTAGAGTTGAAACACCACTTTCTTAATTCCATGCCAGCGGAATGTAAAATGTTCAAAATCTGCATTTTCACAGATACAATTGAATTTGTTCCAGTGAGGAAGTCATCCACGTATACATCTTTCTCGATTGAATTGGTGGCCTTACTTTATAATATTTTTGTTTTTTTTTCTAACTGTCGCTTTTTCCATTTGATACTTTGACTTGGTCAAACTTGCTCTTTTAATTTTTGTCTTGTTTGTTTTTTTTCAATGATGAATGGTTAAAATCAACTGTAAGGATGGGTTGGTAAGTTGGTACACCGCGTGTAAGGTAAGTTGACCCATGCCTTGATATCTTTCTCCTTTTTCTCGTCTCTTATAGTTTCCTCTTCCTTGTGGTCTAACAAGCTACAATCTATCTTTGGCAATCACACTCCCAAGCTCCTGAGCTTTAGCCGGCCTACGATGACCACGCCGAAGCTCTAGATTGTAGACACAATAAAGTTCAGTAACGAATGGCAGAGTTTTTATTTTTGTTATTTACCGTGAACCTGCCTAACAGTTTCGTTACAAGGTAGCGTAGCTTTATGACCGTTGGCTAGTTGCTTGAGGCATTTCATGGCAAATAATGATGCTGCTGTCGTCCCATATGTTACAATTTTCAATTTGTATGGTAAAAACGATTCTACCGGAGACCTTCGCCACACCATTAATTGATTTTTTTGATTATCCTCATGGA
Organism: Tipula confusa; assembly: GCA_963556175.1. Taxonomy (NCBI): domain Eukaryota; kingdom Metazoa; phylum Arthropoda; class Insecta; order Diptera; family Tipulidae; genus Tipula; species Tipula confusa. The sequence continues at coordinate 19,532,602 of OY744476.1, read as the reverse complement.
CTAGTTTTTGCCGATACATTTTGTTGATGTCGGCACTGAAAGTATATGTGTGTGCTCGAAACCGAATACGACAGGACCAACCATAAATATTGAGTTGAGTGAGCTTCTGTTAGTTATCTTGGCAGAGCCGTCGAAAACTACTGTTAGTTTAGTTGAGGAACTTTCTGGCTTTATCACAAAGTGATGTGGAAGGTAAAAGTTTGGTGATGTAATGGAGTTTTGATCGGCAAGCTCCATGTGATCCAAATTTTTATATATTCGTCAATAAATTTAGAATAACTGACGAACCCATCTGGTGATTTATCGAGCCGATTTTCCAAATTAGGAAACCGACGATAAATTTTCCATTATTAAGGCGAGTAGTGTAATCTGTGAAATACCACAATCAGCTTCTTCAGGTATCAGTGACTTCGACGAGTGTGGCAGATTTTCCATGGTCCAGAATTTTTCGATTTGATCACTTTATGTGATCGGGGTTTCAACCGTTGAATGGCAATATTGGTTGTAAGGCGAACTTGATGAACATTTTTCAGAAACGATCCAACCCATCACGGTGTTCTGAAGAATGGGCAAATGATTTCGCCAGTTGGATTTGGGTTATAGAGAGTAATTGCCGATAAATCTCTGCATGCAACAACAAATTGATATCTTGAAACTGAAAGAAATCCGGATCAGCGAGTTTTATGTTTAAAGGAATTTTCGAAGGAACGATATTATCAATGGATGTGATATCAATGGTAGCTTATTTTTTTCGGCAGAACATGAACGTCTAAGTTGGTGTAAGAAAAGGTAGTCTTTGATTTTAATGTTATTGTTGAAAGGCCGGAACATTTGAAAAAATTCCGATTCTATACGTATGGTTAAGGAACGGTTGTGCAAGTTTCAGTACCGAAGCAAAAGATTCAGTGATGAAGTTCAGCTGCGATCCAAAATCCAAAAGTGTTCTTCCTATGACCGGTTGTTTAAAGTAGTCAAGCACGTTGGCCAATGCAGTGACAAAATAAACAAATGATGACGAAGTTGTTTTGTATTTTTAATTCTATCCTTGGAATGTGCATATGGATTTTTGCTTAATGATGCCTTTGATCAATGAATAGTGTGATGAATTGCAATATCGGCACCGGTTTGTCACTAGACACGTTTTAACACTGTGATCAAGCCAATATATATATATATATATATATATATATATATATATATATATATATATATATATATATATATATATATATATATTTATAAATATATATATATATATATATATATATATATATATATATATATATATATATATATATATATATATATATATATAAACAATTTATATTTAGACAGTAAATTTAAACGCTAATTTATATGGTACAATCCACAACCTGTCAGAAAAGGATTACCAATTGCTGACGTGTATTATTCTAAATACACGTAATAAAAAGTACCACCTAAATGCGTCACATCTCATTAATTTCCTATTTTCCAACCGCTAATTACCCAAAAAAAAAAAAAAAAAAAAAAAAAAAAAAAGCTTCCAAAAAATAATGATATAAATCGCTTTTACGTTACCATGTACGAATCAAAATCGTTCCCCCAAATGCAAAAAAAATAAAAGTATCACGATAATTAAAACACGAAAAATTAATTTGGAATCATTTTCATTTTTTATTTTTAATTCACAGATTATTCATTTTAACGTAATACAGATAAAATGCAAACGAATAGGAAAGGAAATTTTAAGTACAGACACCGAAAGCTTTGATTGATGTTTTAATTATAGTCATAGTATAAAAACGAAGGACGAAAAACGAAGACAACGTTTAAAAATTATATAATAAAAAACGGAAAATTAACATTTTTATGCGAGCTTTTCCTGACTCTCTCGATAGCAACAAAAAAAAATTTAACGGAAATAATTAAAGAAAAGAATTTAATAGAATATTATCTATACTTTTGACATTCTATCCGCTAATTCATTGGACTTGTTTCACTTTATGGTGTGTCGTGTCGAAAAGTGTATAAAGTGATAAAAAAAAGAAGATGTATTTCGAATTTTCTTGGTGTTGTTGTCATTATTATTTTTGTTGAATTATTTCGTTTCGTTCAATTTCTAATTGAATCGTAAAAATTTGATGCACGCACATTTCGTGATTTCACGTTGTGTTTTACTTCTAATAAAAATACAGTAATAAAATAAATGTATCCTTAATTTATTAGGTGTTATTATGGGTGAAGAGGTAAGCTTGGTGATTTATTTTATATTTATTGAATTTTATTTTTAAAGTTAAACTTTATTGAAATCCTTATTTTAACTCTTAGAAAATTCAGTTACTAGAAAGGATCTTATTTTTACCAAAATTCATAATAATAATAATTTTACAAATTTGTTGGGTGTCATTTTCATTTTCTCAAAATCACAGATATCAAACCTGTACTAGTCTTACGGTACAAAATGTTATCCTAAACTGTTACACTTTTACGTGAACTAACTTCTAACATGAAGAGATTAAAGAGTATCGAGAAACAAGCATCTCATTGTTGTACACTAGAGTTAATTGCAAAAACTACCAATAGCTTGTTCCTAACTTTGACTCAGTATTGTGTCTGCATTAGTGTAAATGTACATACACGCACATATTTGCCTGTATTTTCAGACATCGCAAAGTAAACCATAAGCTATCCCAACGAATTGATTTGTTTAACGATTTGTGAGTCTTTGAACACTTAAGACATTTGGCTTCCGCTATATGCAAGATTTTTCCGTATACAAATTAGCTTGGCGGTTCTTTTAGTAAAGACCACTTTGGTCTTCCGTGTGATTATAAAATGTATTTATGTTTCTTTATTGGCTATTTTCTGTTGTTTGACAGCAAGATGTTTGATTCTTCATCAAACCAATAATTTCGAGTTTAATTTTTACCAGCACCGACAACCAAAGATTACCATACTTCCCATAGAACTTTAGCTACACCAGAACGTCGGTTGGTTCCCATAATGCTACTGCGTATAAGATTCTGATATGCTATGTTATCTTCGTTTATCAGACCTTCTTAAGTTGAAACGTAAGTTTTGATTTCCTTGGAGCTCTGACTTGTACAAAAACTACTATATTAGCTTTGTAGTGACCAATTGATGATCATTGCCCACAAATTTGATTGCTGAACGAAAATATCTTACATTTTGGATGACCCGAGACCTATCTTTAGAAATTAACATAGGATCAATTTGACTTCGGGACATCTTACAAGGGTGTACCCATGTTTTCAAATGAATATTTTTATTAGGAAAGAATGGCTAGCCACAATTTAGAAGTGCGCGATCGCAAATTACATCATTATTTCCCAATTATCGGTCACTAGATCATGTCATAAGTACGGGCCTATGTTTATAAGTCAGTTTGATTTTTAACAGCTTTAGCATTAAAATCATCAATTACTGATCAAATTGTTGAAAAATGAGTCTTTAGCTTTAGGTTGGCTTACATCAGTGGCCGCTTGAACACAAATAATTAACAGTTTGGCTATTTTCTTGCGTAAACGTAGCTTTAATATACTATTATCAACTGCTTTGAACTCAAAAACAGACGTTTTCATTTGGAGCCCAAGAAGAAAACCAACGCCAATATTGCCGATGTCATCTACACTGAAATGAATTGTGTAGCATTGGGACACATGGTTTTAGATTTTCTTTGAGAGCAACGAGTTCCAAGCAATTCGTTTTCATGCTTAAAATATAGTGTCAACAAACGCGCCTTCGTGGTTTTCTTAGCAACTGCAAGTTCCAAGTACTAATCCTAAACTGAGTGTCCATTATCGTAAACGGGTGCAGGTTAAATTTTGGAGATATTCATATTTTGTTTTGTGGATTTTTTTTAACAGTGATGTTTTTTACGGATCATGGTTTTCAGCCCAGCGCGATTCAACTAGTGTTATGTTGTCCCCTACGACAAGCTAAAGATACTGTGTAGGAATTCTAATAATATCATGTCCATTTAGACGTCTTTAAAGAGAAAGAAGTGCCCCCAAACACGCAAACGCACCTTTTTCTTAATGCAAACACACCTAGAGTGCCCAATTTAGTCGCCTGCTACGGCTTATAAAGGTTACTTTCGAAGCATTTTATGGAAACCATGCTCTTATAAAAAGACTTTACAAAACATGTGGGTGCCCCTCGACCACATACATCAAATGTATCTCAATCATACGCATATCAAAAGAAGTGAATACTTTCTATACACATACAAAAAATTAAAAAGCCTTTAAAAAAATTTGACCAAAGTTTCTTAAATATTGCATACGATAGCACTGGTCAACATCATGTCAGTAGTTAGCTTCAACATTATTCGTTTAACAATAGCAGTCTGAATCACCCATTACATAAAAAAAAACAAAAAAACTTGCTCTTGTTTATCGTAAATCGTAATCATCGTAAAACGCAGTTGTGATCGGAATGTTGAACGATCAACACAAAGTGATAGATTATTGGCAAAAAAAAAAAAATTTAGGTTAATAATTGATTGTGAGAGCTAAGTGCTTGTTAGTTTTTGGGTAGTGGTTTGTGCTTTTTATAGTGCTCGATCCATAAGGCGTTTGTGTAATATTTCAGTGTATAGAAATCCAACTATTTTGTGTTGGTCAAAAAAAAAAAAAAAAAATTTAAATGTACTTTATGATGATTGTGGCAAAGACAACCAGTAAAACTAGGTCAGTGATAACCAAATTTATTTTATTTTATTTACTGTGAAACGGTATAAAAGATGCAAATGTTAATTTATAAAATATTAGTATAAACTTTGTTATGTATTCAACATTTTTATGGATGTTCGACACTAATAAATTATCGACTGGAATAATCTAAATTATAGGCATTAAAATCAAATTCCCGTGAAATTCAAAACTACGCGAAAGAACTTGACGACGGACATGCTTCCATATTACATCCTATGAATAAATCTTTTGTTGGTTTGAATAGTGCTTACGAAGGTGAGATCTAGTTTGGCCAGTCGCTTAGTTCTTTCCGAAATCGTTAAGAAATCGTTAATAAGACATAACTGCTCTGAATATTGGCAACTCTGATTTAGCCATATGTTATTGTAAGACACCAGTAAGACACCAGTAGCTTAAAGTATTGCAATAAATGCATTTTATTTAATTTCGGTTACCTACTTTCAAACATTTGTTTTTCCAAAAACTCAAAACTCCGGTGATTTTTTGTGTTTTTGGGCTTTGCTTTTTGAGAATTGGTTCATATATATTCTGTTTTGTACAATGTTTGTGACCATTTCGTTCTGAATATCAGATGCTTATGAAGACATGCATACACATCTAAAGTTCCTTGCTGATGTTAGATGTACAGTTTAATGTGAAATGTTGCGTTTTTGTACGTAAATATGGAATTAGAAAAAGTACAAATTTGAATCCCAGATCTAGAAAAAGGAATCCAACAGCCAACACGTCAAAAACCAGTCTTTAAACGTCATGCTGAGTATCGGAACAATGTTCTATTGGTAATGGATCAATGATATCTATATTTATGTGACTAACCCGACAATCCATCAGTTTGTGTAATTGCTCATCGATGTCGACCTATTGTGGCAATGTATCTTTGAGCACTGGCACTAGTGCTTTGTAAGAACTTTTTATACACTTGGCCATATATATTGATCCGCATAAATGTATTCTTAATGGTTGATCGCATAATTTAATGACAATATGTACATGATATGTTTAGTAAATATTTCCGAAATAATGAAAATCCCATCAAATAATCTGCGGGGATGAAGTGATATGATTATGATAAGTCTGCATGACATTATAATAATCAAGGTGCTGTAGATCGTTAATGCTATATTGTTATTGCATGTGTTAAATTTTTTCATAAAATAACCCAAAAACTCGAAAATTTAATGACATTAAAAAGTTAGTTAACTGTTTTTCGGGAAAACGAGTGATGTGGCAGTGGTGAGTTGTTCTTTATACCTGCTAAATGATTCAGTTGCTTCATCGGTACAAATTTATATAGACATTCGGTAGTGTACAGGTATATACACCAGTCAAGCATCGTTTGCTCATTAAACGCTCTTTCCAGTCTCTGCATGGTCGCATCCCTAATATATATGGCGGTCAACTTTTCAGTGTTTAATGTATAATCTTAGTATTTTAGTAAACGTTTGTTAACCTACTGTTTCAGTATGGTTTAGAATATTTCTAAATTTAGGATAACTATCGGTGCATTTTTTTTGTAATGTCTCCAAATTATATAAAAAAAAGTCGGCAAATGGTGATTGTGAGTCCAACGTTTTTATTGAATCTGTTGAATGACAAAAGTAGCTGCAAGCTGTTCATATTAAATTAAGATTCAATTTGATTAAGTTTTTCGAGAAAACTCTTATCGTAGATCCATTTGCTACGAGTAATTTTAAAATCTTTTACTTCATTTTTTTCGTTTAATTGATAGGGTGTATCAAGGAGATATCTGCGCCTGTATCGATGAAAATTTTGCTAGCGGATTTTTGTCCAAAACAAGATATATTTTAGGATAAAGTCGTCACAGTAGGCAATGTTAATCACTTTTATACATCACATAAGAAGGTAGCCGTCTTTTAATTTTGACATTGGATCTTTTGGTGACACTTTTTCTACATTTTAGGTTACTTGGTGATTTTAGATATCTAGATTTGTTTAATGAATTAAGATTTTAATAAATATTTGTGGAAAGATTTAATTCAAATTGCGTTTTTGCCGGAATACTTTTAAATGCAAATACATTTAAAGCTAAGATTATTGATTGCTGGTACAATGCCACCGGTTTAACAATGAATATCCATGTAGTCTATAATGTTTTTAATATATTCTATAGCGATATTGCACCGAATTGATTTTTTAATCTTCCTATCTCCTGGTAATCCCATCTCCAGGTAGACATTATACATTTGTAGAATAGTTTCAAAAAATTATAGTTCTTTGTAAGATATAAATGTATCAACTTTAATTAGGTTTAGTGTATGGTTTGCATATTGACAAAACACACGATACAATCGTCGACCAAAATAATCCAATGCACATCTTTATATTTTACGCCATATTAGATCAATTGTCATACCTTTGGCCACTACATTTTCAAAATTCAAATTTAATACTTTTTAAAAGCTTTAAATCTGCGTTTTGGCAATTTTACTACCTGGGAGGCGTACAGCAATAATTGTAAAAATATTTCGTTTCTTGAATTTTTTAATTTGTTTTATTTTGATAAAACGAACCGATAATTTCGATAAAATGGTCTAAAATTTTATTTGCAAAATAATTAATATGCAACTTTTGCTGTTTTTCCGTGAAGTTCGAAATATAGTATGACAGAACTAAATCTGGCTTACAAATACCACTAAAACCAAAGAAATATGAAAATTAATTCAGAAAAGTAAGATTGGTTTCAAATAAAAATAAAATTACATCTCGTTTATCAACATTTATGGTAAGACGATCTGTACATTTTCCATAAAGTTTAATAATAAGCTTTTACCATATAATTACCTATAACATAAATTTACCAAGCATTTATTAATGACCATACAAATATTATATTTTATGTAATTTTTAATGAGCAGCCGATATGAACTTTGTAGAACTTTAATTGCAATTGTGTGCTTAACTGAAACAAATGCAATTTTTTTAATTGCCATATACAGAAAAAGTTTAAATTTATTATATAACCGTTTTTTATAATAAAAAATTGGTAGGGGAAATGCCAATTTCCTTAAATAAGACTCAATAATATTTTAAAATTTATGCAAAATATGTGTTATAAATTGTCTCATAAAAGATACAAAAATCTTCTCCGCTTTTTACTAAGTAGAGTAGTCGGTATATCATGCTCCAATTTAAATGAGTATAATAAGGCTTAAGCTTCGAACAAACATAATTTTGAGGTCGGAGGAACATAAATAATTGATGTGTTAAGCAGTAAATATATGATCAAATCTCGCTACACAAACTATATCGACTGCTTTGAAATCAAAAACAGTCTTTCTAACCGTGTTAAAAAAAACTATCACCACTATGGTTAAATAGTTCTTGTCTGTAAGACCACGATTAGACTTGGGACACATGGCATATTCTCTTTTTTTTAAATTTATTGAAAAGCAATGGGTTGTAATCGATACACCTTCATAGTTGAGATGATACCGGCCAAATCGACTTCTTTTTTCGCCACTGCATGATTTATGAGCTATGTATCTCTATCTAGCCATGCTTGCAAGTGTCCTGGAACATGGGTGAAGGTAAGTGGTTTTCTTGTTTTGCATTGTTGATTTTTTAAATAAATTATTTTTAACGTATACAGTTTGTCAGCAATGCGGTCAATCTGTCAATCTGTATCTAGTAGTCCCTTACGATACGCAAAATGAATATGAGGAAATTTTAAGGTTATATATATATATATATATATATATATATATATATATATATATATATATATATATATATATATATATATATATATATATATATTATATATATATATATATATATATATATATATATATATATATATATATATATATATATATATATATATATATATTTATATACTTTATTAGAGAGACTAAATTTCGATACCTAATGCGATTAACCGCGCTATTTAATGATTAATTATGCTCACTGATACGTACAAAACCGAAATATTATCTGATTAATTACAAAAACCAAAAAAAAACATCACAATATAAGTACGTTTTAATGTATATAAAAGTCATTTGTTTAAGCGAATTACTTCCACCAAAAATTATATTTTTTAAATACATAATTTATGTATATATATTCATTGTATCATAAATCTCTATATACGCTATATACCTGTTTAACCCCAATATAATCATACCGAAACCTCTTATGAAAAAGCGAGTCGAAATAATTGAAATGTAACTATATATACTTATAAGTATACAAATCAAGCTTTTCAATCAATCTATGGGTATATACATTTTATAATATCAGCTATTATACAACATCTAAACGAATCACAAAAAAATTAAATAAAAAGTTTTGTAGAAAAATGAAAATAATTACAACGCTATTAAACTCTGTAATTAATAATCCTTATTTTATTATGTCATTTATATATATTGTGTTCAACCCTACTGTTTATATATATGTACATAATAAAGCGACGCAAATTAAGTTCTTTTCCGATATATCAATTAAATCAAATCCTTTTATTATTTATTTATCTCGGATACGACACTACGTACATTATACAAACATATATAGACTCGTATGTGGTATTGTAAGATGGTATACCATAAGATATGGAAACTTCTGGAAAAGACGTTACTAAATCATTGTCTAATTGATTGATTTTGTTAAAAGCTTATTTTACGAAGTTCACAAATAAAACTTTAAAATTAAAATTTTGAATTATTCTTTAAAATAATTTTCTAGGAAAACCGTTTTGATGAATTAGTTGAAAGAAAAAGTCCTTTTCCAAAACCTTTTTTTGAAATGTGCCAGTTTCATACAGTAACAATTTAGTTCATTTTAAATATTGGTCGTCTTACCATGTTAACATTACTTCCTACGATAATAATTAAGAACATTTATAAAAAATTTGACATTTTGAATCAAATAATCTTGTAAAGTATTATAAATGATCTAAAATGTGGCAAACAAATTATTTTTATTTCACGTGCCAAGTCTAGACTGGTAAATTAATTTGGGCAACTATTGAAATATTATAATCGATTGTATCCGCAATTTTGAAATAGGATGACGTTCGTTAATAAAGGTTACCATCAAATAACGTAAAATATAAATAAAATGTATTATTCGAGTATCGGAAATTATAGGTGACAGATGTAGATAAGTTCAAATAAATAATCAAAATATGAGTTAGGTAACGATATATTCTTATTATTTATTCAACTATGTTGTAAGGGAGTTCTTCTCTCCTTAACAGTTCTAAAATTGTTATTTTCCCAATATTTATTTCGATACGAAAACTCACTAAAAAAATTAAAATTAAACTTTTTTTTTTCCTGCTCCTTTTTTTCTGGAAACCTTAACTCCCAGATGAGTTATTTTGTGAAGGTTATTAATAATTAGAAGCCTGATCGGTTCTGGGATAAAAAATATTAACATGGTAGAGGTTTTGCATCATTTTGATTTTGAGTCAGTATTGGGGGAGATTTGCTCGAGTTTGTTGAACGGTTTCGTGTTGTTCAAGATTTTTCAAATAAGGATCTAATAAAAGATAAACTGTAGACATCGTCAGGTTAGTAAAGAGTATCAGCAATAACGTTATAAGAACCTCTCCATGTTGGATATTAAGGGGGTAAATAAAGTTATGAATTGCAAGTTACGCAATAACGGACTTCGTTCTGTTTTGGAAAAAATTGTTTTTATCAATGGTTTATCCTTGTTTATTCGGAATTCCAATAAAGATAGCAAACAATATATGATCGAATGAGTAATACTCTTGGTTTATGATTTAAATTTTTTTAAAAAAATTTTAAAAATTCCAAATTATATCAATTGGTGGTGGTGTGCAGCTAACCACATATGCTTTATTGTATTGGAAGCATCAGACCTGACACCATATGTTGCACTTTCTTTGTAGGGTGTGCAAGTAAAGTGCAGTTAGAAAAAAGTTTTTAATAGTTTCAAGAAGTGCTTACCACAATACCGTACAAATTAAGCTTTTTTACTTTGCATAATCAAAGAATTCATTTGACCATAAATAAGGTCTTACTTAACTGCCAATTTAAGTGAAAAACTTCATAGGGAAAATTAGCCATTAAAACAATTCGTTTAATATGACTTGTTAGAATGTGGAAATTCCCTGATTGTAATATTTTTTTCACTCGAAAGTTAAATTCCATTTGTCAATGATTGAGATTAATTTTAATCTCCTCGTGCAACTGGATTTTGATGCAAAGCACGACAACCATCAATTTTACTAAAACGAAAACGATTTACTTTCAGGAAAATGACTCAAAACGTCATGAATGTTGAGCAATGGGTATCTGTAACAGGGCTTAAATACCTTCCACTACTGCATGAGGATTCCAATCATTGTTTTTTACCTTTTAAGAGACCATATGACATGGAGATCAGGTTGCTGAAAAATATGCTGTAAATAGTCTTTAGTTAATGCCTTTAAAGCTAATTTTTTAAGGTCAAAGCGTTGTGGTTTCAAGTACGGAAATTGACCTTCTGTCACAACTCCGTGAATTTATTTTACCGCCAAGTCATATGCTATATAGGTTTTAAATTCAAGGCGATGGTGAAAAATTTTTTGTAATGGTTTATTGCAAGATTGAGCAGCTATACAACTAACCTGATGCTACAATAAATTAGTGTTGGATTTAAAGACAAAGTCCCAATTTTAATGTAGCCTTGAACCGTATATATTAATTGTTGAACCATTTTCTGCTGTAAGTTGAAGATGTTCGATTATATTGTATCAAGTAGTTTATATGACAGAAATGTCAGCGCCTGTCTAATTATAGAAACATAAAGTTGGTGTTTTAATACTAATACAGTGTGCCTTAATCGACTTATCAAACCAAACTTTTCAAATTGTTCAAGCTTCCGCTATTGCCTCATAGGTGGTAGCTGAAAAATATTTTTCCGAGATAATTTTTCGGTGACTTTTCACAAAAAGTATAAAATAACTATAATAATTTTAAATTTTAAATAAACTTTAATCTTTTTTGGTTTAGTTTAATTTCAAGTTGGGCACAGTTAGCAACTGTTGTCTGCTTTTGTGTAGATCTTTCTATCTAGAAATAGCATGAACAAACTCGTTATAATAAAGTTTAGTTAGTTTAGTCGATTAAGGCACACAACATTAATAAATAACTGGCAAACTGCGGTTACTTCAGCATCTATACTAGCGATGGTTTTAAACCTGTAGTGGTACCAGCACATTGAATGATTTAAGAAACAAAATATAGTTTGCTCGGTAATTATTTCTATGAAGAATTTCTGACACAATTCTTTACACAATTCTTATAAATGAGGACTTTCGTTTTGTTCAGTACAGTTAAAGGATTCTTTCATTGCAGCTGAAAGGTTTTTTAGTTGAAAGGATGATACCCAAAGTTTTTTAATAACATCTGATGACAGTGCTCCTAAGTTAACTACCACCTGGCTTAACGGTCGGTAAAAATTGGGAAACGACTGGTTTCTAATTTCAAAAGTATGTGACAATGACTGTATCTTTCTCATTTCAGACAGTGTAACATAAGAGTAGATAACAGTGAAAAAAGAGTAAACTATTTTGTGTTGGACATGTTTAATGTCCGTCGTAAGCAGGCTAATAAAGCCAAAGTGTCAAGATTGCCTTAGACTACGATTATTTTATGAATAAATAGCTCTTCTCAAAAAAGAGCTTTTTATTCATAAAATAATCGTGCTTGTCAGAAGTGTAAGTAATGAAATTTTCATTGTCGATGATAATGGCTAAATTAATTGCAAATAATTTTTTATCAAACGCTGAGTATTGAACTTTAACATCTACCAGTTTTTTTTATTAAGCAATACGAAAAACTCCCATCCACCAATATTTTAATCATACAAAATCCGAACTATTGGTTTCGTCTCGTCAGCTAATAGAATTTACTGGAAGCAATTTATTTAGTAACAAAACCATTGCTCATTCATCAAGCAATAAACCCTCGAGCTTTAAACCACAGTGTATTATAGCCAACTTGAAAAATATATTTTTATATATCATATTTGAATTCATCGTAGATAACCGACCATAAGTATATTCACAAGATTTAAAAAATTTAGTTTAAGTTGTTAAAAGTTGAAGCACATAAATGCTGAGGAGCTGGGTTTGTTACACAAATTAGTTAATTTTATGTATCTATAATTTTTTTTCAGATCAAATTCAATGTGTTGTAGGTTTAATTCAGGAACGTCATTGTTTTTTATCCTTAACTTGCACTTGTATATATTTGTCTTCAAAACGAATATCACAAACCCTTAAGAAAATGTTATCTAGATTTACTATGCCAAATTAGGTACTTTCTCGTTCCAGAAATTTATAAAACTGTTGATTAGGGATGTTTCCTTTGCTTAAAAAATGAATTAGATCTTCCTGAAAGAAATAATCAATCAACTGGAATAAGCGGAGAACATTTCCAACAAAAACTAAAGATGTTTTGATACTCAGCCATATCTAAAAATAAGGATAAAATGTAACCGAAAACCTAGCCAATAATGAATCCTGAATTTCTTGCTTTGACCAATATATTTAAATATATATATACATATATATATATATATATATATATATATATATATATATATATATATATATATATATATATATATATATATATATATATATATATATATATATATATATATATATATACATATATATATATATATATATATATATATATATATATATATATATATATATATATATATATATATATATATATATATATATATATATATATATGTATATATATATATATATATATATATATATATATATATATATATATATATATATATATAAATAAATATATATATATATATATATATATATATATATATATATATATATATATATATATATATATATATATATATATATATATATACAGCGATTCCATACAAAACCGATCAAAAAAACGGAAATTGGGTCCTGATTTCCTGACCCCTTTAGATTTTGATAAAACTTTTCAAAAATGTTCTTTATGTTTGAAAAACATGAAAATGAATTTTGTTGTTTTTGCGGCGCTGTACTTGTTGACAGTGGCGCATGTTATTTTACGTTTTTCTTGATTTTTCTTGAAAATGCTAATTTTTGAAGTCCTCTTAACCGATTTGAATGTTTTATATTTCAAATGAAAAGGAATGAATGGATCTTATAAATAATAGTACAACTACAGTTTAATAAAAATTGTTTATTAAAGAAAAATTGTGTTTTTTTGAAAAATGTCATTTCCCGTTATTTTTGACCCTAACGAGTTATCAATTTTTTTATTTTTTTTAAAGCTTATTCATTTATCAAACAAATAAAAAAATAAAAAAAGTATTGTTATCTTTCATTTTTAAAATATGATTTTTGGAATATTTCAGGATCTGAATATTTTAAACCAAAATTCAGAAAAATCTATCAAACTTTTTCTTTGATAATTTTTCTTGGAGTGTTCCCTAACTGACACTTTAGGCAATGCAATAAAACCCTAAATTGGTTGTTAATATAATCTTTTTTATGTAATATCAAAAAGTTTTTGCTTGATATTTATGAGTATCTATGATATTTATGATATTTATGAGTACCTGCTATTTATTTTACTGAGCTATATCTATTTTATTTTTAATTTTTAAATTTCTACCTAAGAAGAAATAAGGAACAGGTGTTCCACCACAAATATTTCCATCTTTCGTAAACTAGGTCATTATCTAAAAAACGAATGAAACAATAATAATGTCAGCGAAAATTTCTGATGAAATATTTATGCTTCCGTGCAGTTCCAGGCATGCCGATAATGACATACCAGGCGATAGTATTGAAATGATTCAACAATTACGAGAAAAATATGGAATGTCTACAACAACAAATGAAAAGTATATGATTTTAACATCGGTATCAAAAAGCTGGCCTGTTCGGAAAATTTAAATGCGTTTGGTGTGTCTTTTTATATGGCAAATAGAGCAAAACAGATTCACAAAGAAAAAGGTATCATATCAACACCGAACACCAAAGTGGGATCAACAACAAATAATTTACAAAGGTATGTTCAACAAAGGTATGGTCATTACATTCAATACAAACGTTTTTTTTTCACAAAAATTCTTAATTCACCGACATAAAATTAAACTTTTGTCAAGTTGTTATTATGGGAATATAGAAGTAAAACCAATTGAAATTTTTGTATAATTTTGCATAACACAAATATTCAAAAGAGATAAAATTTTACCATTTATTTTGTGTCTATTTTCATCTGAATATAATGCCAAATATGTGTACATACTGCATACACAGTAGAACAATTCTTAAATGTTAATTATAAAATTAAAAATAAATAAATATTATCTTCAAAATAATTATAAAATAGTTTAACATTATGTTGGGTAATTAAAAAAACTCAAAACAAAAAAATTTGTTTAATTCCCTTAAAACGTAACAACAAATAACAACATTAAAAGCGTTGTACAGGCAAGCATAACACACCATATACTATGTATGCTATGTATATAAGAACGAATACATAAATGCTTCATAAAATATAATGAATTTTATATGGTTAATTTAATCTTAAATACTTGACATATCTATTTAAGTATTTTTGTTGTTATATTTAGTGTTTATGTAATATAATAATAATAATAATATGTATTAGAATTTTGTAACTCACTTATGATATTATTATGTACACAAACATATATGTTACATATTCATATACGATAAAATCCTTTTATTGTTATTATGGTATACACAGTACAATTTTTTTGTGAGTGTGACGTTAATTCAACAAAAAAAGTTTTTGTGGCATAGATATTAATTCAAGTTAATTCTTTTTGCGTTTTTGGTTAGGCAAACACAACATCAAAATGCAAGACGTAGAGTTTTGCTTTGAATTTGTCAACTTTATCATTTAACGAAAATAATGAGAATCAAAAAAGCTCGTAAAAGGAGATACAAATATTGTACTGGTTTATCGTGACTATAGTGGTATTTTATTTGCGATGGAAATGAATTTCAAATTGGAATTCATTTTCTGGTCAAAAGAAATAACCAACCAATTCTCAAATTTTGTTTTTAAAGTTTCGTTGTGTAGTTTAAATCAATGAATTTTAAATTAAAAAATAAAAGTTAATAAAGTTATTAAAATTTGGAATTTGACAACATTTGCAAAAATTTATAATTATGTGATATCTAGTAACGAACACAGAAACTTAAAATTGTAATTGGATTTCAATACCATCAAATTATTTGGAATTCCAAACTGGAATTGGATATCTGGCATTGTTAGTATAATTTGGCAAATAAAATGCCACTTTTATCTCATTTATATATATCATCGACTTCTCATTTGACAAAAACTTTTTTTTCACGAATTCTGAATAACACTTAAAATGGTTAATTCTTATTTTGCACTTATAGTGTTTTGTTTCAACACGATATGTTTTCAATATTTTTTAATGACAATATTTTGCCTATGTGGTTAAGAATTTTAATTTAAACGAAGCAACTATTATAGAACGATCAACTGAAATATAACTGGCCGTTTGTAGCTCTAATTGCCAAAATAAGCACTTTTGGCCATTTTAAACAATTAATACCACTTTAGAAAAAAATAGCTATAGAAATATGAATAGAGGATTTTTAACCAAAACCTAATACCAGTAGATGGAAACACTATAAAACAAAAGTCCACCCAGCCATTTTATAAACCAAAAGCAAAAAGTATTTCTGTTAAAAACAGAAAGGCGATATGAAATTCCTTGGAATTTCTGACTTTTAGCATGCTAAACTACTTTGAGCAATAGTTCTTGAATCCTTATTGATGAAAGTCCAACATTTTTTTTAATAATTAAAAAAAATTCTTTATCCCAGAATATGGTAAATTATTCAAGTTTCCAAAAAAATTACCCCAACTGAATTGGAGTGTAGGACCTTAGAATTGTTTTTGTATTTAATGAGAATTGCTTTAATTTATAAGACTTATCACTAAGTAATATTTTTCGGTAATCTGCATCATTAGATGGAGCACCGATTAATAATATATTCTTTCAGAATTAGTAATTAGATAAATATGTGATAATCTTTCTGCTAAGACATGATTAATGCCTGAGGTATGTCGAATATCGGTAGAGAACTGTCAAATCCATAAATGACAAAATTAAAGAGAGCATGTTTTTTTTTGTTTTCTGATAAAATGTCTAAACGAGTGGTTTGTTTCTGTGATCAAAGTAAACTGCCTTAACTCCTCGGAGTGAATTGCACAGCGCTATCTTGTCTTGTCCAAAGCATCCACTATAGTTACTAATTGCGCAGTAGAAGATGAATTTGCAAAAGGTATTGCATCGCCAACAGTCTTCTCACAATTATTGAAAAATTAAATGACTGCTAATCATAATTTGGCATGAAACGCCTGTAAAAATGAATCATACCTAAGAATCGATTAAGATGATTAACTGTTGAAGGACACTGAAAATTTTTGGTTACTTTAACTCTTTCTTGAGTGGATAATTTGCTTTGAGCGTTACCTGTATATCCAAAAAATGAAATTTCATGTGGAACGAATTTATATGGGTTAAGATGAATAGAGAGTATAATCTTAAGAAGGATGTTTCTTATAAGATTTAGACGCTGTTATAATATCGTCTATCAGAGTTCGCTAATTTTTGAAAGGTGCAGCAATTCTGAGGCCAAAGATAAAATATTAGTTTTTGGGACTGATCGTAATTTGACGATAGGCTTGGACTAAATCTAACGTTAGCAAAATTGTACAACCTATACGAATTGATACGAAAAACCTTTTTGATCCAAAATTGGGTATCGATCAAGAATGGTGTAATGATTTAAGCTTCAGTAATCCCCACATGCGGTCTCCAACCACTACTTTTCTTTAATTAAAACTAAATGCAATGGGCTTGACCTATAAGATGCTAAAACTTGGTTTTTGCCAGTTGAATCAAACTAGCCTGCAATTTTGTGTTTAATAATTTTATCACTTAACACACGGTTTATAGAACATTGGACAAATTCGACAATGAATTTTAAATTTGAGGGTCCATAAGTGAATGATCTAATTTAGATAATAATGGGCTCTTTACTTTTGAGGTCGTACCAACTGAACATAAATAAGTTAGCGGATCAAGATTTTCTCCCTCCATAAATTTACAATCAGCCGGTTATTTAAAAAAAATCCATTCTAATGGCAATGACACGTCAGAAACTACGAATTCCCACCTAAAAATGTTATGCAAATTTATGTCTGAGTTAAGAATTTATTTACTGAGCACCTGCAATGGTGTTCCGTTTGCCTGAAATAAAATAGTAAAACCTTTAGGAATTTTTGCCAATTTCGTAAATGAATATCTTAATTGTCAACTGTAGTATCTATCTAAAATTTTGTAAATGTATGAAAAATACATTTTACCAACAAGCAAATTTAAACGTGACGTATGCTATAAAAAAGCCTTACACATTTTATTTCATTACCCGGCTTTTCAAGCTTATCAGAACTGTAAAGCATAGACAAGTTCCATAACTAAAGCAGCCTTGATTGTTTCAGCAAAATCATTTACTCAACCCAACATTTCATTTTAGCTGCGGTACTTGCGAGCACGTATTCCAGGCATTAAAAATTGTAAATAACGCCGAAATTTATGCCAATAAAATGTCTCTTTGATTATAAAGCTTTTTAATAAAAGCTTTCCAATCCGATATTCCACGTCGGTTGTCTAAGGCCAAATTAAAAAAAAATCAAAGATATATATCGTAATTTGACCTAACTCGTATTTTGATATGCTGATGGGTTTTATTTTATTTACACTCATTTGCATTTGTTACCCATAATTTTTGATACTAGAAAACATCCAGCATTTTATTTACTTTGCACGTAATGTGATATGGTTACCCTTAATAAAAGACGTCATCCTATTTCAAAATGGGATTCAATAAATAAGAATACTTCAATAGTTGCCCAATTCAATTTACTAGTCTAGAGTTGACAAGTGAAATAAAAAAATAATTTTGTGCCACATTATGGGTCATTTATAATGGCTTTAAACTTCATTTAAGGCATATTTCATTTTTACCTACAACATTTAAATAAACTGAAGAGTGTTGACATCCAGATAACCTTGTACTCATTCTTTTCAATGAAACCATAATTGAACCCTAACGTTGTTGGTTTTGACCCAATCGTTCTACCACTGATCATATTTTTAAAATTACGATGGTCTTGAAGAAATGTTGGGAGTACAACATCATATAGCATACATTAACCTTACTTCGATTTCACCTACCTATTTTAATCTGGTGCTTGTAGATAACTATAGATTTATCATTAGGACATTATCATGTCACAATGATAAAACTATAGTTAAATTTGTTAGTATGCAGGTGATACAGTTCGATTTTGACGAATACCAAGCATGTTATTATTCATAGTGTCATATAACCTTGAACCAAAATACCAGACAAGTTACTTTAAAAATCAAAGCACAAAAGACTAAATTCTGGACGACATATGGGAGCATTTCGTTTGCAAATTTTGAAACGAGTGACTATATACTATAGGTTGGCGTGGTAGACTTTAAAAACCTCAAGTCAACTAACATCGAAGAACGGTTTAAAGGCAGCGTTAAAAGGTCTCATTGCTGCCAGTAACAAAGTTGTTTACGTCCAACTTAAACTTTATGCTATCATAACATCTATTATCCGACTATTAAAACAATTTTTAATCAACAACCATCAATTTTGATTGGCTAACCAACATACATTTTATGAATTTCAGGAGATTCTGTAACTATTCGAATTATTCTACCATTCGTTTTTTTTTTTTAAATTCGGAAAATTTTTAAATATTAGCAGCCATGAATAAAAAATGCATATATTTCCACAAAATGCATACCCATAAATTCTTTTATAAACTTGTTGAAAATTTTTGTAACGGCCAGCGTTAATTGTTTTTTTAACTTTTTTAGTTATCATAATATTCCATAATTTCGACAGGCTAACTATCATTCGTTTTATTATTTCCTAAAATTTTCTTAATTTTCCGAAATATTCTTCAATTTTGGGGGGCTAACTATCATTGATTTTATGAATTTCCAGAGATTAAAAACTTGAATTTCGAGATTTTGGAAATTTTCCAAAAAATATTACAATTTTGATAGGATCTATCTCAAAATGTTAACTTTGTAACAAAAAGCGTTTTATGATTTTCTCAAGCCTTATTAACACTGTCTGAAGTATTTCACAATTTCGATAGACTAACCATCATACGTTTAAAGATTTTCTGGAACTATTACATTTTTTGAATATTTCACGATCTACTTAACATTTTTTGAATTGTTCGAAATTATCTAGAGTTTTGATATTCTAATTATCAAACATTTTATGAGTTTTTAATGCCACTTACATAAAAATAACTCGGCAGAAAGTTTTAGTAAGATTTTTGCAGCAAAATATGATGGAATTAATTATTGTTTGTCTTTTTTAGTAATTTCCGAAAGTGTTTACCAACTTAAAATTGCTGCAGAAATAGGTCACAATATTGGCATGCTAATCATTATGTATTTTAAGAATGGTTGTTAAAGCTTTCTAACTTTCTAACGTACAAAATATTTAAAAATGTTGTATCATGTATTTTAGGAATTTTAAGAGATTTTTAAACTTTCCCAAAAATTCAAAATAATTTTGGTAGGCTAATCATCATGAATTATATGAATTTCTGGAGCTTTTTTTGGTGTCCAAAATATTCGATAATTTTGGGAAGCTGTTTCGCAATTTTTCAGGCTATCCATTACAAATTTTAAGAACTTCAAGTTTTTTTAACTGCCTAAAATATTCCAATATTTTTACAGGCTAAGTATCATGCATTTTATGAATTATTTGAGATTTTTAAATCTTGCTGGTGGAGAAAATGCAGGCTGGGAAAAGCCTTTTTTCCTTACTAAAAGCTAAAATAAATAGACATATTTTGAAATTGCAGTCATCGTTCATGCCTAAAATTATAAACTAATTAATTTATAAACAAAAATAAATTAAATTATTAACTAACCTGCAGGTACTACATCAACATATAATGAAAATAAAGTAAGAACACTGCTGTCAACAGTGCTTTTTTATATTCACGACAAATTTGGAGTTACACATGCAGTCATAGGTTTACTTGATTCGTGCACTCAGATTACTCTAATAAGTGACAATTGTGTAAAGAGAGTGAGGCTTCACTGATATCACAATTAGCGGATTAGCATTATAAAGACCTGGGACCACTAATGGTAAAGTTACATTAAATGTCATGTCCAAAACCAATCCCGAATATACCAATTTACCAACTGACCAATTTAAAACAAACTTAATTTGGTTGACCAATATTATGTTATGTCTGGGGTCATTGACGTTACTTTGGCAATGATATATTTTATGATATATTTGCCATAGTAAATGAAAACTACGGATCATTTCTTTGCAACAAATTTCGCATCCGCGCCTTGAGCTTAAATTCGCTATTTACATTTTTCCCTCGGACGATGGCTTTTGGTAAAATGACTTCCATAGAGTTAGGTATAATTGTTTGGTAAACCTCCGTAACTGATTTGCTTGCTGCTTGATATTGATTTAGGTTCTACCGCTTCTTCTTCTACCGATGTAATGTGGCTGGATGCATTTGATTGAGAAGTATCTTCATGCAATAATCTGTGATGCTTTCTACGAATTTATTTATACATCTATATCTTTTATATCTCGTATCGGACATACAGGATAGCTCCACATTGATTGCCTTTGGTCGATAGCTTCTGTTGCTAATACTCTCGCATGCACTAAATTGGTTTTTGGATATGATGAAAATGACTTCAATTCATCACATCTTTAGTTTTAAAAGTCAATGAGCTCTTTGGTAGATGGATATGACATTAGATTCTTGTGCCCCATAACATTCGTGTTTCCTAGTTCAACTTCTTTCGATCAACCGAGTTTAGGTATCGTAGGTAATGTATAACAATCCCGCGAAAGTGGCTGATCTCGCTTCATTTACCAGATTTGAAAACAGAATGTACAAAAGACACTTTCCACTTGAAAAAAGTTAACTTTACTTAAAGCTTTCAGTAAAGAAAAAATTAGACTTCGCTCACCTTCGCACACCTATTCAAATTTAATTTGAAAATACATACAAAAGCTTAATTTACGGTACATGACCGTATCGTATTAAATCATGGTTAATATTTTTGAGCGAAACATTAAGCTTAGATGGTTCATTAACTGAATTAAGGAGCACATAAGTTTTCTTTCTTGCCTTCAGGACCGCCACAGATTATCGTATGATCGAATTTCAAAGCATACTTTAAAACTGATCGTGTTTCTTGTCATTAAACAGGCCCAGGTTTATTATAATTTGATGACACCCAACAGATCGCCATTATCAATATAACGTGTTAGCAATTAATTGATGAAAATTAAAAAAAAAATTAAATCATTATGTACAAAACTATGATTTTTGTTTAAGATTTTTCTCATATACCATGGTGACAGTGTTCTCAAAATAATTTATTACATACATAATTATAGGTGCAAAATAGGCGAACAGAAAATGTTCACCAAATAATAAAACCAAAATAAAAATTTTAAGAATTTTAGTTTCGAAAAATAATTTAAAAGTTTGATGTTGGTTTGGAATACAAAAAAAAAAAATCCTAGAGATAAAAACTTAGTTTTAGATTTCACGCATTTATAAATGAAATTTTAATTAAGATAAATATACGAATAAATAAAATTGTTACTGTAATATTATATGTAGGTAACTAATATTTATAATAAATAAACAAAAACTTTTTTGGTAAAGGTATATAATTTTGAAATATAATTTCGTCGGTAATAGATATACATATATGAGAGAATAATTTACACCTTTCGTATACGGTGGTACCTCTAAATATAGTTATAACAATTTTTTATAACTCCGAAACATGATAAAGTATCATATATTATTTACATACGTCAACCAAAAAAAATTATATATAAAAACGAATTCTGTGCTTTTTTCCCATTTCGGGTATGTACACATATCGAAAAACATTTTTCATTTTACTTTAATTGTGCTTTAAGAGGAAATTGAATGGGAAAGAGACGAAATATTAGGAATTTTTTTTTTAGTTTTGGATTTAGCTGTAAACTATATATTTTTTGCTACTCAGTTTCTATATAGTTTTTAATTACGTGGTAAGAATTTTATACATTCGGATAAAAAAGAGCTTTTACAAACGGTACATGGAAGATCGATATAGCTGATATTTTATCAGATTAAATTTAATTCGAAATATAATTATACATTATGTTTATCTTCTCATATATAGTTGCTTATAGAAACATAAATGTGAGTATGTGTTAAACTTATAACGACGATGGTAAAAGCTATGATATAAAAAGCTATTGAAATTGTTATCTCGGTACAGAGATATGAATTATTTTTCGTCTGTAATTGGAATAATGAAAATATTATTATGATAGAGAAAATACTAATGGATTCATTTAGAATATTTGAGTTTTCAATTGAATATTATCTTGATTTGTAAATGGTACATAAAGCGTTTGGTTTATGTTTTAAATTAACCACATTGGTTTATGTTTTAAATTAACCCGAACGAGTATATTGTTCTCAAAAACTTTTTTTTTTAAAATTGATATTGTATATAGTTTGTTACTGTTATAATGATTTTTTTACTGAAAATGAGCACACTGTATAAAAACTTTATAACTTTCAGATGAATATTAGACAAGCTATCTTTGGTACAATAACTTTGAAAAGCAGTCCAACGAACGTTTGTTTACAGGCAACTCGTCAAATCTATTATTTCAATTTTGTAAAAGGTAATGATTATTGTAGCGATAACTACGAGATAACGTTATCGATGAATAAAAACCATAATGAACTCAATATGTATAAATCCAACTGAACCGTACAATAATTCTAATATTAATAATACTTCGGAAAACTTAGATGTACTCAATTAGCATCAAAGCTCGTCTTTTCCAGTGCACAATCTATAGAATCGTGCGCTTTCCTTTATTTTGAAGTTAATGAAAATGCGAGAACCAAAGCTAACATTACTAATTTCTTGTTAGATTTTACAAGTTTACAAGGTTCCTTTACTGATAAAAACAGTTCTTATGAATAACCTAATTTTAGTACTAATGTACTAAACTTTTAAATAACCAACCAATTATAAATAAAAAGGATTCAAAATATATTTAATGAACTTGGATATTCTTAAGCCTACTCCGTTGAAACTTTTATTCGACACAAGTACTGATATCAGCGTAATCAAGAAATAATATTTTGCCGGACGCACAGAGTGTTTTCCTAATCTGAAATTTAATATTAAAGGTATTACTTCGTAGAACATTCAAACTTTGGTAGAATGTAAGGCAAAACATTTTGCTCTCTAAATTGTACAGCGATTTTGGGAAAAGATTTTTTTGGAAATTAATAAATGCAAGGTTGATTATGAAAACAAATATATAGAAATTCCAGACAGACGGATTTATTTTTAAATTTTTGGGATCTTTGTCAACAGACATAAATATCCCCGCACGTGTTGAAAAAGTGATTAAAGTACTTTTCAATGTAAATTGTGACGGAGATTATGATTGTGAAGATGGGGAAATTAAAACAAAAATAAGTACTGATCTTGTTTCAATTCTAAATTCGAATGATCCAGATATCACAATTAAACAATTTTCGATTAGTCCTCAATCAACATTAAATTTTAACATCTATCAAACTGTTCAATTATCAAATCAAGATGTCAAATCAAGATGTTCAATTATCAAATCAAGATCACGATTCAAAGTGTTAAACTCTTTAGGAAATATTGATAATCTTAATGATGAGGAACTAAGTTCCATTTTAGAGATTTGTAGAAAAATCAATGATGTTTTTCTTACCTGAAGATGTCTACTGAAATACTGTAGATCATATTGATTAAACGATTTCGTTAATTTTTGAAGAAACAATATTAATCAATCCGAATTAGCAATATTAATAAACTAAATCCGGATCATTGACGGATCTTGTTTGAGTTCCGTTTTGAGTTCCAGATCTGTAACTAAAACCGGATCATTGACGGATCTGGTGCGAGTTCCGTTTGAAGTTCCGGATTTGGAACTAAATCCGAATTATTGGCGGATCTTGTTCGAGTTTCGTTTTGAGTTTCAGATCTGAAACTAAATCCAGATCATTGACGGATCTTGTTTGAATTCCGTTTTTAGTTCCGGATCTGGAACTAAATCCGGATTATTGGCGGATCTTGTTCGAGTTCCGTTTTAATTTCCCGATCTGGAACTAAATGCGGATCATTGAAGGATCTTGTTCGAGTTCCGTTTTAAGTTTCGGATTGGGAACTAAATCCGAATCATTGACGGATCTTGCTCGAGTTCCGTTTTAAGTTTCAGATCTAAAACTAAATCCGGAACAATGGGGATCTTGTTCGAGTTTCGTTTTAAGTTCCGGATCTTAAACTAAATCTGGAACAATGAGGATCTTGTTCGAGTTCCATTTTAAGTTCCGGATTTGGAACTAAATCCGGATTATTGACGGATCATATTCGACTTCCGCTTTGAGTTCTGTATTTGGAATTAAATCCAGAGCATTGACGGATTTTGTTCGAGTTCCATTTTGAGTTCCGGATTTGGAACTAAATTTGGAGCATTGACGGATCTTGTTCGGGTTCAGTTTTAAGTTCCGGATCTGGAAGTAAATCCGGATCATTGACGGATCTTGTTTGAGTTCCGTTTTATGTACCGGATCTGAAACTAAAGTCGAAACAATGAGGATCTTGTTCGAGTTTTATTTTAAGTTCCGGATCTTAAACTAGATCCGGATTATTGACGGATCATATTCGTGTTCCGTTTTAAGTTCCCGGTCTGGAATTAAATGCGGATCATTGAAGGTTCTTGTTCGAGTTCCATATTGAGTTCTGGATTTGGAACTAAATTTGGAGAATTGACGGATCTTGTTCGAGTTCAATTTTAAGTTCCGGATCTGGAAGTAAATCCGGATCATGGACGGATCTGGTTCGAGTTCCGTTTTAAGTTCCGGTTTTGGCACTAAATCCAGAACATTGACGGATCTTGTTCGAGTTACGTTTTAAGTTTCGGATTTGGAACTAAATTCGGATCATTGACGGATTTTATTCGAGTTCCGTTTTAAGTTCTGGTTTTGGAACTAAATACGGATCATTGACGAACCTTTTTCGAGTTCAGTTTTGAGTTCCAGATTTGGAACTAAATACGGACCATTGACGGATCTTGTTCGAGTTCCGTTTTAAGTTTCGGATTAGGAACAAAATTTGGATCATTGAAGGATCTTGTTCGAGTTCCGTTTTAAGTTTCGAATAAGAACTAATTCCGGATCATTGACGGATCTTGTTCGACTTCTGTTTTAAGCCGGATCTGGAACTAACTCTGGATCATTGGCGGATCTTGTTCGAGTTCCGTTTTAAGTTCCGGAACTGGAACAAAATCCGGATAATTGATGGATCTTGTTTGAGATCCGTTTAAAGTTCCGGATCTGGAACTAAATCCGGATCATTGACGGACCTGGCTCGAGCTTCGTTTTAAATTCCAGATCTGGAACTAAATCCGGATCATTGACGGATCTTGTTCGAGTTCCGTTTTAACGCTTTTTCTTTAATTTAGATGTAAATTTTGTATATTTTTGAGTGTACTAGTTCCAATTGCTCGAACAATTAGAATAAAACCATATAGATTACCTCATTACTAAAGATGAAATTAAATCTCAAAGTAAGCAAATGATAGATGATGGAGTAATTACCAACAGCCTCAGTGGCAAAAGCGTTCGTTGAAAATTTCATTTGCAAATTCGGTGCACCTAATAGTATTTTCACCGATCAGGGTGCTAATTTTATGAGAGATGATCACAAAGATGTGTAAAATCTTAGACATTAAAAAATTGAACTCCACAGCGTACCATCGGCAATTGAATGTTTCTCTCGAACATTCTCATTGAACTTTGGGCGAATATTTTAGAAATTACCGCCAATCTGATCCGTTCAGTTAATCTGAAAAGCATCAATGTCACAGCTTTATTAGAATTATAAAACCACCAAGGATGATCCAATATACTAAGGGCATTGTTCAATCCAGGGTCGCTAAAAACATACCAAAAAGAAGGCGCTCACACTGATAACTGGTACATTAACACCAAACTTAATAGCTCACGAACGAACAGAGGTTTAAATTAGGTCACGATTTCCATTTATATTCAAGAAAAATAGTAACATAATCATATACGCTCAAAACTATAACAAAGCTCCTGCCGGACAATAACCTAATTGAATTAGATGACACCAAATCGATTTGCTCACCATTCAATGGTAGAAAAATATACCATCGGCAGTTGTTAGATTGTCAGCAGTGACGAGTAGAAGTTTATTGTAGATAAAACCTCACACAACTTATTTAAAACTTATCATGTTCATAATTCGTGTACCAATCCATAAATCTATAACTATATATTCTTCAAACTTTTACTCATTTCAAATTGATTAGAAAATTTGATACTTTTATAAATTATATGTTAAAATTAACGTTCGATTAATCTAGTCAAAAAGTTCTAAATAAACATGTGCTTTCTGGCATGCCAATATCAGCTTAATGACATCAGAATAAATACTGAATCTTTTTTAAAACCGCAAATATTACTTTGCACAGACATTTTCATATAAAACTTAGCATTTTACACGCTATAATGTTACATTTATGTTAAATACCCTATATACAAAATTTTCATAATACGGAAGACTAAATTTAAGATAAAAATACCAGTAAACAGTGAAATTTCCTTAAGATAAAATTAATTGAAGCAACTTTCTACACAAGTTTTTCCGTCGTACCAATATCCATAGAATGTTTAAAATCGGGATAATTTAATCATTTATATGCTAACCATGGCACTAGAAATAGAAATGTCATCCCATTTTACTATTCTGTACTTACATTTACGGTACACATTAGCAGTTCGTTGATTAAAAT
Organism: Tipula confusa; assembly: GCA_963556175.1. Lineage (NCBI taxonomy): Eukaryota > Metazoa > Arthropoda > Insecta > Diptera > Tipulidae > Tipula > Tipula confusa. Next base: position 19,504,855 of record OY744476.1, on the reverse strand, counting down.
AACACCATTCAGCTTTTCATCTTGATACTATTGTTATACACTCGTATATACATACTATAAAAGAAAAACCAAATTTGACCTCATTTCCGAAATTAAACTCTTACAGAAAACGGCTTCAATATTTAACCAGATATTAATAAAAAAAAATCCCAAATCACCCAAAGATCACGATGCGATAAGAAGTCGACCCCAATCGTGAATTAAAATTTTAAAAATTCCAAAAAAAAAAAAAAATGTCCCGAATTTAACCGCAAATAATCGTTCTCATCCTTCCGGGATGGAATTATTGTATTATGTTTTCGACAACAAAAAAAATAAAAAAAAAAAAAAAAAAAATCCATTTCCCACAGTGTGTCATTACGTTTCGTTTCAGTGTATTCCTTCTTCATTAAATTCTTTTGTTTTGCGGGCTCGTCCTTAATGATTTGTCGTCGAAATTAAATGATCGATTTTCATCGAGTAACATTTTCTCTACTTTATACTTTGTGTCTTTTTTTATATTTTTTTTTTTACAACCAAAGCATTTTTATTTGCGCGATGGAATTTATGTGCTTCACATTTCGGTTTGTTTTATGTTTCAATTATGTTGGTTGATAAAGAGTTGTGACAACAAAAAAATTAAAATATTTTAAACAAACCGCAAATAACGAGTTTATGTGTACATAACAACATAAATAAATAACAAATAAGTATAGAGAGTAGACATATAACAAGAAGTACCGAACTGATATACACCAAACAAACCAACCAACATAAACACGGGTATATATACACAACATAGACTATTTAAGGCTATATATTACACTCATTGTGAAAGGGTTGTTATTTTTTAAATGAGTGGGAAAATTATTTTCTTTTTGCTACTTTTTGATTTTTTTGTTCCCCAAGTGTATAAACAACGACAACAACTTCACTATACATCGAAATACTTTGTTACGATTTTTTATAAAAAATTATGTAGCCCAAAAAAATAAAATATCGTTAAGTGAACAGCATAATAATGATGATGACGATACTGTGTACCATATATTATACATAAATAGGATGGTGATGATAATAGTGATAAGAATATACTATTGAATCAAACATTAATAAAAACAAACACATACGCAGCATACACAACGAGAAGAAGCTACAACAAAAAAATAAAAATAACAGTAAATAGATAAGATAGTTAAATGTTTTCGCCCTGTTTTTCTTTTCATTTTCTTCTTCGCCAATGTTGTATGAATTAAAACACTTTTTCCACATATCACAAATGAAAAGATTCGAAAAAGAAACAAAACAAAAAACGTTAAAAGGATATAAAAATGGAAAAAAAGGGTTTTTCTTCTACTACCGCCCGCATTTTCATTTACTATGTATACGTGTATTGTTGTTGCTTTTTATTATTTTATTCCGATAAACATTTTCTTTATTTAATACTTTTCTTTTTTTTTCGGTTTGTATATAATTTTCTTTCTACTGATTTTTTGATATCTAGAATTAAAGATACGATACACAAACTCATAGAATGAGATGAATATATATTTGTTTCGATATATTCTTCGATTCTGTCTTTGTGTGTGTGTATGGAAAATGTGGAATCCGTTTTCTTTGTTTTCGTTTTTCCGTTTTGTCTACATTTTTGGTTAATGTTGATAAAATTTTATTAAACTACACAACACAACACAAAAAAAGTTTCACAAGGTGATTTTTATGTGTCGAAAATTCGATCATGCGCCCCATATATGCTTTATTGTTCGTTTGCTTTGTGATGATTTTTGTTAAAGGTTTACGAGAAAATTTTCAGGGTTGGAATTCTCATATTTTTCGTTTAGTACATAATTTCGATGAGGGCAATATGTTTGTTTCGTATTGGCCTAGGTCACCTGAATTTTCATACGTCATCGGTTAAATGGAATAAGCTGAATTTTTCTAATTATATGTTTTCTTCCAAAATAATAGCTCCTAATGTCAGTTATGTAAGATATATAATAAATATTGCAGTAAAAATTTATCAGAAAAAACTTCGAATACTTGCACATATCTCATTGTCTTTTTTATCTCTAAAAAACTTAACCATGTACCTGTTAGGTGCTATTGGTTTAATTTCTGCAAATGTTTTCCCGCGTCGTTTTTTTCTATGTTACAGGTGGTCATCCAAATTTCCTCTTTCATTAGGGTTTTCACTCCAAAGCTCTTCTTATGACATCATTCGGTATCTTGATTAGCGTGCGGCCAATCCTTCTCCATTTGCTTTTCCTAATTTCGGTTTCAATGACTGTTTGATTTGTTTGCCTTAGTAGCTCAACATTTGTAATTTTGTTGGGCCAGAAACCTCAGCATTCTCTTAAGATATTTGTTTACAAGTAGCTTGTTATCAATCTTTCGCGAATGTTTTTAGGTTTCCAGCCATACAGGAACACCGATTTTACACATTAATTGAACATTTTCTGGCTTTGTTGATCCGTTTAATGATGTCTTCATCGGTTCCACCCATTTTTGTTAGTGTGCAATCAAGGTAAATAAATTCATAAACTTTTTTGTTTTCTCTTGGTCGATATACATCGGTGTTGATATTGATGTGTTTAGACTCAACGTCTTGGTTTTCTTGATATTTATTTTGAGACGAACCTCTTGCGCTAGATCTGATAGCTTTTGCATTTATTTTTGCTCATTTGCGTGTTTGTGTACTAGCAGGCATATGTCATATCGTTCCTAAGTTTCGAGTTAATTATCGGTGAAATTTTGTCTAGCATGATAGCTTTTGTTCCATTTTCGTGGTTTTTATTGATCCCGCACTTTTGTTATTATTGGTGTTTATAAGCATTTCCTGATGTGAATATGTCCCCTTTGAATATTTCAGCGGGTATTTTGACCATTTCAGAAGCCTTGTTATTTTTCATTTTAGCAATTTAACCAGTAACTTCCCGCTCCGTTAGTGAATTGCTTTAGTTGTTAATTCGAAGATTGGTGTATTGTTGTTTCATCCAATATTGGGTGTATTTTGTAACTTTTCCCGTGACCCGCCGTACGCATTGATGTAGCGCGCACATGTTCTGGATTGCTACTGCTTCTTCTGCTGCTTTGAGAATGTTTCCTGTATTAATGTTTCCTTTGAGTGTCTGTATTAAATTTCTTGCGATTTGACTCAGTGCGCTTTACAGCAACATGCTTTTTTTAGAACTATGATATATGTACCTCTCATTGACCTGATCACTTGTAATAATGTGAGAAACGTTAAGTTCTCCCAAGAGAAACTTTTTGTTGATCATTACGTGATCTATTTGGTTTCTTGTTCTGCCATCAGGTGATTTCCATGTTGAACAGCTGGTTTGTGCCGCAGAAGTCAATTAGTGTTTCTTCATTATTATCACCATTGTTTACCCATAATGGTTGTTGGGCTGGTATTTTCCGAAGCTTGTAGTTTTTGGTAGAGCTCATCATCGGTTACATCATCTGAGTCTTATGTTGGGGCATAGCAATAAATTATGGTTGTGTTTCGTATTTGTGAATGGAATCTTGCTACGATTATTCTGCTATTAATTGGTTTCCATTCCATGGAAGCCCTCTTTGCTCTGGCTGTTATTAAAATACCCACGCCTTGTTAATGTGTACCATCAGAAAATATCAGGTTCCCAAGTGATTACCTAAATTTGTCCTAACCCAAGCCTACCATTGCTTGACATTGGTGATGGAGTTGTTGTCTTTGTATCTATTTCTGCCACTCGATGAAAATGTTTTTATATATATATATATATATATATATATATATATATATATATATTTATATATTTATATATTTATATATATATATATATATATATATATATATATATATATATATATATATATATATATATATATATATATATATATATATATATATATATATATATATATATATATATATATAAAATTACATTTGAAAGCAAGCCAACACGTTTGTGTAAACAACTTTAGAATGTCAGTGAATTTCAGAAAGCTCAAATATTAGTAAATCTAAATGATACGATATGTAAAGTTTAATAATTACCAAAATATTAAATAAATCAATATGGTTTACCAAAAAAATACATACATATACACAATTGTGTAGGTCAATCAATTCTAATGCAATTTTCGTTATTTTAAATAAATTGTTAAGTTATACGAATTAAATTCGTTCGCAGTATTTGCATGCCTGTAATTTGCAACCAGTGGTAGATAACGTAATCAAGTGTTAGTCAGTTGTCATATCCATTGTATACTAATATCTTTTGACAGCGCTCCTTCGATATATTTCTTATCTTTTTTGTTTTTTTAAACATTAGATGCGGGTTTTCAAAACAAAAATGTGTATCGCAAATGTCTCCAATTGAAGCAGTACAGTATTTCAAAGATAAAAACAGTAGAACACACTAGGCAAATTATAAGAAAAAACTGTCAGTAACAAATTTGGTTTAGATTAGACTTTTTCTTAGCAAGATTGTTTAAAATTCTATGATTGGTATTATAGTAAAGAAAATCTCCATTCCATACTTAAATGTAGTTATAGTTATCATTTCACTCTCTACTTGTATAGACATATGCCTGTAAGTTATTATATGACTCATATTGTGAATTAATTTTATTCAAATTTGGGGGTACTAATCATATTTAGTCCTGCCTGATCCTACCATCAAAGATGATTACATTAACTGATAGATCAAAATAGACAAAATGCTACAAATAGATATCAAATAGATATCAGATATCAGATAGATATATCATCTACAAAATGCTACAGTTAATTTACTCGACACAAAAAGATCTCATTCAAAAGCCCACATACACATTTGTGTCGGACTCTTCAGAAATGTCATGGATTTTGAAAACTTCAAATGTAAATTGATTTTAATGAAACGTAAAGGTTAAATCGATTTAGTTTATCAGCAAAATATTAGGTTTGAATAATGTTTGAATAATGTAATGTTTTTTGAAAAAAATTATAAAGATAGTTTTAATAATGCAGATTGAATTTTAAGTAATGCATAGTTGATGCTAGGGAATGAAGGACAGTTGTCGTTTATATAGTAACGTATTGATAGGTGAATAAGATATGTAAAACTCTATACATTTTGGACTGTGTGAATATTCTATTTCTTATATTTTCTTGTTATTTTCCGGTTGTTTCTTTTAAGGCCTGAAGTTCTACAAAGTAAGTTATGGTTATCTAAGCTACACAATTGTGTTTGTTTATTTTCGAAGATATATTTCAATTTTATTTTTCATTTGTTGATGATTAAGGTTCAAATAAAATTTTACGAAGACTTACAAACATTACACAACTGTGCAAGTTGGTTTTTTGTATGTACATTTATATAGAAAATAAGTTATTGAAACTTTTATTTTCAACACATTTGTGTGAGTTGGGTTAATTTTAAGATAATTTTTTTAGGATACGTGTGAATTATTGCCTGAAATGCCACCATGAAAATCTTGTTATCATCATAAAGGTAAGTGTCAAGTGCTAGTAAAGTGAAAATAACTATTCCAACAAATGTAATAGTCTTTTCCAACGGGGGAGGATTTAAAAGGGAATTTTTTTATCACTGTATTACGATGGTCACTCGGTTCAACCTCCGTTAATGTCTTCCACATTTGTAGCATGTTGCCAAAATTATTCATATTCCATTAGCGTATTGTGCTAGAAGCATACCGATTTAGTTTACTAAGGATAATAAACACGATGTCTGCTGTATAAAACCTTTTGAATACTTCAATGGATACGAAATCATTATAAACAGGGCATCTAGTAAATCTCATTAGGTTATCAATAATACGTATAAGTCGAGTTGGGCAAATTTTTTTTAAAATTTTTTCGAATTAGACGGAACAAAAGAGAAAAAACCCCATTTTACTCGGTCTTTTCCAAAAAAAATATATTCAGTACAGCCAATGAGCCAATGATTACTGCATTCCTGGCTAATTGTCGATTGCTAGCTGCAATTTGAACTACTTGCTGTATTTCAACTATCGACTGCACTTCGTTGTTTTTATCATCACTATCATACTCCAGCTGTAGCTTCAATTCTTGCTCTAGTTTAACGTTGTCCTTATTTGGGAAATACTTTTCATCTTGATCTGCATCGTCTTCAATGTGCATACACTCAAATTTCTTTGTTGCCTTTAGCTTGATTAAAAAGTGCCTTAGCAATTGCATCTATTAGAGATAGTATTGTCCTATCACCTGGCTTTCAACCCTATTATTTTCGAATTAACGCACAAATCTACCATCGGACTAATACTTTTCACTCAATTAAAGAGGATTCCCGAAAGCCACTAGAACTCTTTATTTTAGACCTCAATAAAATCCATTTTCGAAGTCATGTAAAATTTTTTATGAAGTAGAAAAAGATAGCATTTGAAATCACCGTTCTAGATCTTAAATTCCTTATAAAGTCATACAAGCCTCACTTTGTAACGAGGTACCTTCCATTTTCAAAAATGGTGACAGTGGATCCCAAATCTAAGAGAGTTTTGCTGATGAATGGTCGTTTTAAAACAAAAATGACCCAAATAACCCAAATAATCGAAAAATGTTCCTTTTAGTGCTTAAAACTATGATCAAAGCTGAGGAATTCCAAAAAAAAAAATTTCAAAAAAGGACCAATCGCTTTGCGCTACATTTTGTTAAGTTGACTAAACAATATTTAATTGATTCGATTGTAACCGTTTTCATAAAAACTGAAGCCAATTGGCTTAATTATTTACAACCAAATCAAAAACAATTCAACACCGAAAAATAAACCGGCCTTACAGCATTACAAAGTTTTCATCCTGCAACAGCTGTTATTCTTCTTTTTTTATCCCAAGGAAGCTCTCAAAATATGGCATTAAACTACCAAGATGCAATGGCAGTTATTTAGAAGTACGAAGATCCAAATTACTTTATAATAGTGAAATGCAATTTAAATTGTCTGATATTATATATAGATAGTTTGAAACAAGGCCCTTCGGCCCAATTTAAACCGATCTAGTGAATCGGTTTTTTAAACTAAGTTTAAACGAGGTTAACACTTTAAGGTAAACACTTTTAAGAATAACACTTTTATATAATAATATAGCAAATATAAAAAAAAACAAAAAATATAAAAAATATAAAAAATATAAAAAAAATATAAAAAATATAAAAAATATAAAAAAAAAATATAAAAAATATAAAAAATATAAAAAATATAAAAAATATAAAAAATATAAAAAATATAGAAAAAATAAAAATATAAAAATATAAAAAATATATGAAATATACAAAACATTAAATATGTAAAAAATATAAAAAATACAAAAAATATAAAAAAATATAAAAAATATAAAAAATTTAAAATATTAAAATGCCGGTGTTGGCAAGTATATTCTGATTTCATCAGAATGTTAAAAATAAATATACCATTAAACTGGCGGACCATGAAACACTAATACCAAAAATACTATTACCATTTAGTCCAAGTCCAAATGGTTACAAATTTTAAAGTTTGGACCAATTAGTAGATATTGACCAATTAGTAGAACTCTTGTTGAATGTATTATTACAAATAAGGTTGTTATTCCTTGCAAATTTTTTACTTATAAAGATCCCCTTTTAAACTTCTGCATATTTAAGTCACATAATTTTATTATCAAAAATTCATCACCAACAAAAAATTAAATTACTCCTCAAAATCAAGTACTAAAATGAAATATTCTCCAAGTGTAAAAATATAAACATGGCACCACTGTAAAATAATACCATAGTAATTCTCCTTCGCATATAACCATCCTTGTCGCGCACCTCACAACATCAAAATCATAATACCGAATACTAAACAAACGAAAAACGACATCAACGAAAAATAAAACCCAAAACATAATTTTCCTATTTTCCTTTTTCCGATAAAACCGCATCACTATATATATATACGGAACAAAAAAAAAACATAAACCCGATCGAAAGAAGAAAAATCCAAAACAATATAACGAGAGGCAAAAAACAAAAAAAATGAAAATGAAAAACAATTTTGAGAAAATGAAATGAAATGAAAATCTAAAAAATGTATAATACGACATAATATAAAAAAATACTTTTCCTGTGCTTTTTTAGTATTCGGTAAGCTCGTGTGCTATAAACAACGTGTGTACGGTGACGGATAACGGATTATAATTTTTTGATATTCTTTTTGTGTCTCTATATATCATCAAATATATATATGTGTAATTAATTTCCACTGCGGTTAATCATTTTCATTAGAAATAAAAAAAAAAAATGTTACATTTTTTTTTTTAGTTTTTGTTTATAGTTAATTAGTGCGACCGGAGTCGAAAAGTAGTTTTTGTTGCATATTTATTTATGTATATGATCGCGGTTATTGGAAATATTTTTTGTGATTTATTTTATTATACTCGAATACAAATTAATATTTAAATTGTATCAAGCTTTATTGCTAACATATAAAAGCTTTTAATTTTGTGTTATACGATAAAATTTTTGTTTTAATTTGTGTGAAAGCTCGAATATATTTTATAAAAATATATAAAGGCAATTATATGTGAATAAAGTAATAAATATTTTTTTTTGAATTATGTGCTTAATAGCTTTATAAATAGTTTTCAGTTATATATATAAAAATAAAGTGTTTTAATTTTGTTAAAAGAAAAAAAAAGAAAAAAATTGGATAAATTTTTATACATAAAAAAACGAAATTTTAATTTATAATAATCCCACCCAAAATTTATGTTTTATACATTTTTATTTTATTTTGTTGTTGTTGTCGAAAGAAATGGGATCATAAATTTTTTAATGCTTTTTCGTTTTTTTCGAAAATTCCAAAATAAAAGGATAATTTATAATGCCACATACAACAAAATAAAAAAACAAAAATAATTCGTTAAGTTAAGGGTGACTTCAACTCTCCGAAATTAGATCATTAGTTACCTTTTGTTAAAAATCTAAAAATCAAAAAAAAAAAAAAACGACGATAAAAAAATCTAATTACTTTAGAAGCGCAGAAACACATTATATATATATATATATATATATATATATATATATATATATATATATATATATATAATGTTGATTTGACGAAAAAAGTTAAATTCTACCGTTTAACAATCTAATCTCCTATTTATATTTTGCTTCTTATTTCCTTGCCTCGTTTTTTTTGACTTCTTCTTAGTGGTGGTTGGCTTCTTAAGCAAATTGTTAAATTTTCTTTATGGAAATTACATAAAAAAAAATAATTTTATTTTTATTTTGGCCGAACCGAAATAAACTATAATATAATATAAATATACGATATACGAGTAGCATGAAAAACCTCCATCTCATTATAATAAATTAAAGGGGCAGTAATATAACGAGAAAAAAAGCAAAAAAAAAAAAAAAACGTAAATTGAGGATGATCTCATTTTCAGCTTAGCATTTTTATTTTATCATATTTTTTTTTATCTTTTGGGAATAATACAAATTTTCATTACATTTTCATTTTCATTTTTTAATAACAGCCGTAATAATAATCATAATAATAATTTATGGATTTAAAAATAATTTTTTTTTGTGCTTTTATGTGATTTTAATAATAATATTAGTAATAATAATAATACATATATAATTTCATTTAATATTTACGTTTCTATATATATTTTTCTATAAGGTGTTCTAAGGTATATAAAAATGTCGTAATTATATATTTAGTGTATGTAATAACAATAAATTTTTGGATAAATCACCCTCGCTAAATATATATATATATGTATATATATATATTATATCTAAGCAAAAAAAATAATTTAATTACTTATCTACTAAAGAGAGAAAGATATTAAGCAATTTACGTACGTAAAAGAATTTTTTAAATTTACGTCTATATAGTATATCTAAAGTGTGTGTGTGTGTTTTTTTGTGTTTGTGTATAAATATATTTATACATAATATATTTATATGTGTATAAGCTTAAAATTTATATAACGGAAAAATTCTACATTCCCCGCATCGACACATTATTATATCCTGAGTGTAAGTTACATATTTCTGTTACAAATTTAATATATAAAAATAAATTTTTTTTTTAAAGTTAACTCAACACCAAGTAAAAAAAAAATGAAAATTTTCTTCTGCTATCATCATACAAAAAAAAAAAAATGTTAAAAGACATTAAATCACAATGGAAAAGCATAACGACTAAAACGACGAGAACGATGATGATGATGATTATGTTTTTCATTTTTCCTATATAGAAAGACACGGAAAAATTATATACATACAGCGAGCTTAAAAAAAAGGGTTGAATGAGTGGGATTAATATTCCAACATTTCGTCGCTGTAGAATTATTTATGTCTATATCCACTTGACCTTGTTGTTGGGAAATCGTAAATGAAGTTTGAAACAGTAGTAAAGATACTTAGCATGTTACTACATGCACCATTTTTGGTCTACGTGTAGAATTAGTTAGGGAAAACCAGCTGGCAAAAAATTACAACTCTAACTTAATAAACTTTCTAAATATTTATATTTAAAACAAAAATTGATTTGTCTATGTCCTGTTTTTCGATGATTTTTTGTCGAAGTTTTGTCTATGTCATACAAAATTTGTTTTAATCTCTTGCCATTGTAAGTGTTTAGTTATTTTTTTTAATCGTGATAAATTTAAATAAAAAATAAACCCTAAAATAAGTACAAAACTAATTAAAACGAATTTTTTCATTAACTATATATTTATTAAAATTAATCTTCATTAAAAAGTAAAATAAAAAAAAAACTGCATTTCATTTGCGTTTAAACTCATATAAATAGTAGATCAATCATTTCTTCTTTCGACCTTGGGCCTTACAAGTAGTTTCAGGAGCTTCTGTCCTAGAGTTTTGTGCTACACTGATTACATTCCGATAGAAATGTTGGTCGACTGAAGGCATATAATCCAGCATGTATTTTATGTCTTTGATTTTATCAGTTGATAAGCTATTAGTTGTTATTACAAGCGGGGCTACTAACGGCCAAGTACAGGTATTTCTCTTGTTTGGTAATATTTTAATTGTTTGAAATTCCCCAACAAAGCTATTCCGATACTTTATGTTTGGAGAATCCTTTTCATAAATTAGATGTTTGACCTTGGTAAATGGAATTTTCTTATAATTTAGAAGATATGCTGCAGTATGGTAATCGTAGTAATCGGATTTTTGCATTTGCAAAACTACGAATTTCTGTTTATTTACTGGCAGCTCTTTAAATTCCTTTACAAGGCCAATTGGTGAATATATATATTTATGCTTAAAGTAACGTTCAATAACACTATGTGCTGCATCTATATCATGTACGTTACCGTGTCCAGCTTCCGAAAATTTTTGTTCTATGGCTTGCAGTGAGCTTTGTGAGTTTTTTAAAAAGTTTTGTAGGGCAAACGTCATTATACAGTTCTTATTTTGAGGTACACAACTGTCTGACCAGATAATTATACGTTTCATTTCTGGGTTACAAGTTACAAAGCGATTAAGCATTTTTATCAATGCATTCGCAATGTGAGTGCCTTCACGTCCACATATTGATTCATACCTGTAAATAAATATATTGTAAATTAGTTTTTAAAAAAACAAATCCATTAATCATATTATTTGTTATTTACCAGATTGAGTTATATACTTCTAAGTTACCAAAACATTTTCCTGTCAAATTGTAAGCGCAGAACTTCCTTTTATAGAAAAAATTTGAAGTATTGGCCTTGGGTAATTGAAAGACATTTTGCAAATCAAAACTGAATACTTTGATTTTTTGATTATTTTGGCATACGATTAAGTCTCCATCCCTCTCCAATTTTGACTGAATTTTATTATTTTTGTGAGTTTCAAACTCTATCATTTGAGTTTCATTCGGATTCGGTACTAGTTTTGAAAGTTCACACTTATCACATAAATCTTTTTTAGGTAAATGAAATCCCAAATTAAATTTTTGTTTAAAAATATCTTTATATTTCCAAAATTTAATCGTTGATTCTGGATGTTGTTCTTTAAAAAGATGATACATGCGGCTGATGTTTAATGATGGGTCCAGGTAGCTTTTAGTAGATGTTGCTCTACAATAATGTGAATCAATAATGGGAAATTGTTTGATGTGTTGTATGACTTCATCTACTTCTGATTCTAATACTTTTTTTTTGGTAAACTTTCCTTTAAACGGAGTCTTTGGAACAGAAATATTTTGGTTATTTTTGAAAAAGTAGTAGACCCTGCCTTTATTAATGTTGAGTGTTTTAGTAAAAAACTCCTGACACACCTGTATCATATCATTGTAAAGTTCAAAAAAATATTTAAAGCTGTTCGATCGTCGACTTTTTTCATTCTTGGTTCGTTTTCTGCATGTTTTTGATACACGTATAAATTTAGCATAAAAATGATTTTTTTTGGCATCATCCAGACGCCAGAAATTTTGGTTTATTGTTTGGCGCTCACTTTCGTTTATTAAAAGAGAACATTTAAAATTACATGTGGTACTATTCCGACATCCAACCGATCTCACTAATTGCCTGCTTTCTTGTTTGTGGCCTTTACTATTAATATATTCTTGACCACTTTGTCTTTTGGCTTTTCTTTCGTTTTGCTTCCAGTTATTAGGGTTCTTTCCTGTTTTTATTGGTTTCATCGCCAGAGCAGATTCTTCAGTAAGTAGTGAATCGACTATTGCATCTTGTATTGAAATATTAGATTGTGGTTGACAATCAATGATTTCAATTTCCACATTGCTGGGGATTTCACTGAATAAAAAAAAAATGTAAATGTTATTAAGCTTATATTGCGAAACTTGTATTTTAAGATGTAATACATAAATACCTTGGTTCATTAAATTTATTTACTAAATTTATTCGTATTTTCTCCCTTGATTCTAAAAAATCACTCATATTGGGAATATTTTTAATTTTGCAAATAGTCAGTTACACAGTATTTTGCACGCGCAACACTTTCTACTCCGATCCGTGATTATAATTCTATACTGTATAATTTAAAATCCAATTACGATAAATTGACCTCAACTATCTAGTAACAAAACTTCTAATAAACTAAATTTTTCCAAATATACGATCAAAAACCGTTACTGTTACAGTTTTCTGATTTTTATATATAATAACATAGTGTGAGTCAAAAGGAAATTTCTTGTGATATAAAAATTTTAAAATACAATCATATCAATATTTTTTATTAATTTAAAATTAATTTGAAAATATTAAATATGTGCCATTCTATGGAAAAAGCTGTTTTTACAGCAACAATATTCACAAAGTGTATATGAAAGCACCTGATTTCGTGTACGTTTGTATGCACATGTTGTAATTTTTGTGCTCACCCGGCGTAACATGGAATGTGCATAATATTTGTATTACATTTTTTTAATATAGAACAAATATATAGATTATCTATTCGTCCTTTTCTACATTGTATGATTAACATGATAATGATCATTTATCTTAATTCCGGAAGATAAATATTGTTTCGATTCAAATAAAAAGGAGATAGACATAATGGTGTAATATTATGGATATAGACAAATCTGCCTAACAACAATTGAAAAAAATTGAATGCACGTATTTCTAATGGACGTAGACATTTTTATTTTTTTTTCTGGACTTAGACGAAGTCAAGTTAAAACGATCAGGAAATTGCGGACATAGACAAAATCATTAGTCATTATCTCCAAAACTAGTGGAGATAGACGATTTTAACCAACAAATTCGAATTCCTCACTGTCAAATTAGTGGTTTGGCATATATAACTCAATTTGACAAAAAATGGCACTTAGACAAAAATAATTCTACAGCGACGATTTTTCTCAATCTACTTTCTAAACAATTAAAACTTAATTAAAAGAGCTTTCATCTTATTTTTTTTTGTTAGCTCGACTTTGAACTGAAAGTCTATATATTCATATAACTTTATATATATATATATATATATATATATATATATATATATATATATATATATATATATATATATATATTTATATATATATATATATATATATATATATATATATATATATAAATATATATATATATATATATATATATATATATATATATATATATATATATATATATATATATATATATATATATATATATATGTATATAAACGGCTAAGTAATTTGAAAAATCGCAAGGCAATGGCGCATAAACGATTTAAACAGCGTCTGAACCTGGATAACTTCAATACATCCAACATTCTCCGTAAAGAGTTTCAGATGTTAAACGTCGTTTCTTAATAATATTTTCCCAATTGAAAATGAATCAAGTGTCAAACGCAGCCCAGACAGATTCTGGTACTATGATAATTATAAAAGAAAAACAAAAAGTTAACCTTCTGCTATGTTTCTAGATGGTCGTGTAGCCAATAACCAGTTAGATATTTTTGTTTACTTCTCAGATATATTATGGAACTGTTGCGTCTGCCTCGGAGAATAGTAGCGTTGTACAGGTAGTATTCATTGATTTTACAAAGGCATTTGATAAACTGGACCAGTATAATTACTTTTGAGCAATTTCGCCTTATAATTTTAATCTTATTTAAATTGCAGAAATTAGGGTGTAAAATTTGGTAATCACGCTAATTAACGTTACCTCTTGAATTTTATTTAGGACCCCTTTGGTTTATTTTGTTTATTAATGATATAGTGAATTATCTCATAAACTCAAAAATACTATTATCTACGCGGATAACATTAACATTTTTAAGGTAATTTCAAACAGTTCTCCAAAAGCTCTTATGATCCTAATGTGGTAAAAATTTTATACGTTTCATTGGTTTGTTCTCAGTTAGACTACGGTGTAATAATTTGGGAACCTTATTACAAGGATTTCTCATATCGCATTGAAAACATTCAAAAATATTTTTTGAAATATGAATTGAGAAAACTACCGAAAGATACTTATTTTCCTTGTTTTGTTCTTCCCCCTTACGGGAGGAGGTGTAATGGAATACTAATTAACACTAGCATAAAATTAGAGACCACTTAACAAAAACAGAATGCTTGCAAATAATATAAGGGACATGCCAGTTGATAAGTCACAACTAACTAGTTATGTAATAGAACATAGTGATATGCAACCCTCAAAATCTTTGTCGAATCGAAATATTTTATTACTTAGCAATCCATTACCAATATTCCGCCATTTACTAAAAGTTGATTTACTAAAAGTTGTGTTAGAAACTGTTAGTGACGATCAAGTTCCTATAGAAGTACAGCTTTGAAAATATAGGAAAATAATTCGAACTTGGTAGAATTATCTGTTATAATGAAAACATTAATAAGTCGTTTTTATTTTAAATCTGAATTTTTAATTTTAAATCAATAAAGAAAACTTAACATGTTAGTTTATTTTGAAAATGTCAAACTATAGGTTGAGTGAGAATACCAAAAAACTTATTTTAATTTCAACAGTATCTCAACTATTCAGTATTTTAGTTCACAATTTTATTATTAAATACTTCAATACTTCAATTAATCATGGAATATATTAATGAAATTGAAAAATCCAAGACAACCATTTCAAGTATTATGCAAACTCCATTTTGTAAAATATAACTTCGGGGAATTAATTTGAACAGCCAAGACAATATGATTGTTTTGCCAATTTTGTGGTTTTCAAAAAATTAAAGAACAATTTATCTAAAAATAATGGCCCTTCCTGATTATATAACTTCTAAATTACAGTCTATATTTTTAGCTATGCTGTTTTTTGCGGATGATAGAAAACAATTCAGAAATAACTAAATGTTTAATACCTTCATAAACCAAATCAACAATTTACAAATTGAATGTATTTTAACGAATATTTCATAAAGCTAGTTCTTTATGTCATTGTAGGTGATAATTTAAGAGTCAATTATATACTGGGTTTTACAGAATCTTTCATCACAATTTATTATTGTAGATTTTGTAAATGTAATAAAGAGAAAATGAAGTTTGTATGTAAAGAAAAATTAAGTAGCTCAGGAATAAAAGAAAATTCCATTTGGAACAAAATATTAAATTTTCAAGTAGTTGAGAATTTTAGTGTGAATTGCATGCACGATCTCTTTGAAGAAGTTTGTCACTACGATTTAATTTTAATTCTTAAAATTTTCGTTTTAGAAAAAAATTGTTCACTATTGAACAATAGTGAACAAATAAAAGAATTCAAATACTTTGCTAAACCAAATAATTTAAATATATAACTTTCGACCAATCACACAAAAACCCTCCCTTTTAAATATTGATTCCCTCCAAAAAAACTAAACATAAATTATCTGCATTTGAAATTAAAGTGATCATAACACATTTCGCGTTGATAATTGGTGACGTCCTGCCTGTTTTCACAAGAGTGGGAACTCTTTCGACTTGTAAGGGATATTGTCTTTTTAGTACACAGCAACAACATTCTTTTCTAATCCATTTAACTATTGAATGATATAATTTTCAGACACAACAATTTATACGTACAAATTTCAAAAAGTCATTTAAAACCAAAATTCCATTTTTAATTGCACTATGCCTGTATTATGGAGAAAATAGTTCGAATAGTTGCAATTAGTTCAATGAGATTTGAAAGGAAACACCAAATATATAAAAAGACACCTTATATTTCAAATAATAGGAGAATTATATTGAAGACGCTACATATTACGAACCACCTTAAAATTGCTAGTTTTTTTATTAAATAATACTGAAATTTTGGAAACCACATTATACATGGCCTGAATAAATGTCTTAACCTCAGTATATTAACACAATATAAGTTAGATGCAAATTAGATCTCCTGGCTAAAATTTAAAACTATTTTTAAAAAAAAGCATATGGTTGTTTACTTAGATACAGATGTTAATGGAGAACCAATGTTTGGAGTATCATACAATTTATTGTGAAGCAAAAAGACAATTTTTTTGTTTATGGTCAATCTGTTAAAATATTATGTTTTGATAATTAGTGGTAAATAAACCTTGTGATTGCCGGTACCGAACCAATAATTATGGTAAATAAATTTCAAATTCAAATTAGTAGAGGTAACACTTTATCCAATCGTGTTAATTTAAATTTCATTTAAAGTAACAAAGAGAACAGTTAAACTAACTAAATGTTTATTTGGGCCAACTAAATGTGTGTTGCTGTTTTAAAATCAAGTTGAAACAAAACTGTTTTAATAACTAATCGGTAGTAGAAACAATGGAGTCTAGAGGTTATTGTAAACGAAATTTATTCCCCCTGAACATATTTGTCAGTTCATGTATATCACCAATCGGTTATCGTGAAGAATCAACGACTACTGTAACTGAATATTAGTCGAGATAACTTAATTTTTATGTAGCGATACCTTCAGGTTGATTATGTCTACCTATAGAAAGATTGTTATATGAACTAAATCAATTTGGTAGCTATAACTATATTCAATTTGAGAGGCGTAAAATTCGGTTGCTGCAACAAAAAAATTTTCTCAGTGCACATATATCTTTTCGTGAACAGTGAAAATAGAGTTGGTATAGGTAGATTCCAATTTCTTTTAACGTCTGCCCCTGCGCTGTGTTTGTAGTGAAAGAAAATGCTATAGTTTCAATAGCAACTATATATATATATATATATATATATATATATATATATATATATATATATATATATATATATATATATATATATATATATATATATATATATATATATATATATATATATATATATATATATATATATATATATATATATATATATATATATATATATATATAAATATATATATATATATATATATATATATATATATATATATATATATATATATATATATATATATATATATATATATTTATATATATATATATATATATATATATATATATATATATATATATATATATATATATATATATATATTTATATATATATATATATATATATATATATATATATATATATATATATATATATATATATATATATATATATAAATATATATATATATATATATATATATATATATATATATATATATATATATATATATATATATATATATATATATATATATATATATATATATATATATATATATATATATATATATATATATATATATATATATATATATATATATAAAAGGTTGGAAGGCCAGCAATGACATGGAAGAGAACGATGCTAGCAGAGGCAAAACACCTGGGAAAGTCATGGGCAGAAATAAAAACAATAGCCCCAAATAGAGTAAGATGGTTCAGGATAGTGGACGCCCTATGCTCCTACATTGGAGATAAACGAAAAAAAAAAAATATATATATATATATATATATATATATATATATATATATATATTCTTGCTAGAAAATTTTTCGGCCATTCCTTTTGTACGTTTTCTAGAAATTTGGAGCCTTTATCAGGTATTTTAAACAAATTGCAGTTTGGTAATCCATAAGCTTAAAAAAATCTACAACGTACATATAGAAGAAAACAATTCAAAGTTTTTTAAATATCAGTTTTGGACTCGTTTATTATATAGAGAAATTCCCGATACAGAAACCCGATGTCGGAACGATCAGCAGACTTTTAAAATATCACCCAATTCTGAATTTATTTCTGGCCAATTCGGATTACACATTTTACTTAAAAAAAAGGACTAGTTATCAAATTTTCGGACTATCACCATTACATCTTGGCACCGTAGAGCCATATTACATGCGCTTACTTCAAAAGAAAACGGAAAAATAACAATTTTACTCGCACTAAGAAATTGAAACTATGCATGCTGCAGAACACAAGCTTCTTGTCTTTAACTTTAACAAACAAGTCAACGTTGTTTTGTTGAAATATTATTTTTAGATTCGCGCTGAGCAAGCTGGTGGCATGATTAATTTTTTAAATGTTTTTCTCTTTCATTTATGTTTCCTATATATGATTCGGTTTTCCTTGCCAATATGAGCTGGCTTCTTTTTTCGTTACTTTTTTATCTTTAGGTTTTGCTTTTTTGAGCTGCGTTGCAGCTAACATGTTTCATCAATTAACGCAATATTCACTTTGCTCCGGTTATCCTGCTATACTACACTCCATAATTATTATGTTTTCTTTGAGTATCATTTATTTTTAATTATTGCTGCGATTTGTTTATCTATTACAAAACATTGTTACTAAACGTGGTGGTATTAAATGTTCAATATAAAATACAATGCAGTCATTTTCTAATTAACTATAATTATAATTGGGATTTTTAAACTTTTTAACAACCCAATATGAACAAGTTTCCATTAATATAAACTTTCTCTCCTGGCGCTTTAAAGTTTTGAATAATTTATTTTATATTTAATTTAAGCATGTAACGTTCATTAGTATAGTGTTTAATGTTTAATTCAAATAATTGAATTTTTTGATTTTTATTTTTAAATCAAAATTATTAACTTTTATTCCTATTAAACTTGGTTTCAATAGCAATTGATGATAATCGATTTTTTTCCAGACTACATTTATTTTTTAGCAATTATTTATAATCAACCGACTATATTGATTTGACTATTTAATAAAGTTCTTTAATAATCTTTGAAATTATTATTCTTACTTTTATTATTCGTTGAAGCTTCTTGAGCCCACTAATGTTTCCAATTGTTTTGAAAAAAAAAACAGAGTTGTAAGATTAGATAGATTGCCTGTTTAGCAGGAATCATATCTAATTTTAGATTTTTATATATCGAATATATTTTAATATATAATAAAATATATATATATATATATATATATATATATATATATATATATATATATATATATATATATATAAGTATATATATATATATATATATATATATATATATATATATATATATATATATATATATATATATATATATTATGTATATAAGTATGATTATACTATGTGTAGATAATTTTTGGAAAAATGTACTAAAATTCAACCATAAAAACTGTCACATACTATTACATAATTTGACCATTGTAATAGGTTAGGTTAGTTTTTATATTACGCTACTAAAATACACTACAATGCAGATAAACATAAACAATTTGTTGCAGCGTGTGATTTAATTATTTGGATTTAATATTTTGTGCACATTCTGCTATATTATGCAGTGTGGTTTATATTATTTTGCTGTATTTACAGTATAATATATATATATATATATATATATATATATATATATATATATATATATATATATATATATATATATATATATATATATATATATATATATATATATTTATATATGTATAAAAATATATATATATATATATATATATATATATATATATATATGTATATATATATATATATATATATATATATATATATATATATATATATATATATATATATATATAAAGGGCCGGCGCTAGGAATTTATTTAGTGGGTGAAAAGTTCATACTGTTGCCTTCGAATAGCATATAAAAAAATATTCAAACTTATTTATTTATTTCAATGAAACTTAAACCTCACAAACAATATTTCAGTTCAGCCAATAGTCATTGCAGAAAGTATAATTTACTCAAATTTTGTTATAACGTACCATTTACCATTTATTTTGAAAATAAAGCTTTTCTCGCTTTTATTTGAGAAAATTTCAATCACATCTCTTCCACATTAAAATCGTTTACCATACTACTTTCTATTAAAATTATTGCTAAATTATTCAACTTGTCTTGAGGCATAGTAGATCTCAAATAATGTTTATTAATCTTTAGCTTTTAGAAGCGTCTTTCTGTGCTATAAACTGTTATATGCCGTGACATGAGAATTCTTCCGTGCGTAATCTTTTCTCTAATTTCATTCATTTGTTGAAGTTTGATATCAACTTTCATTTTCAAT
Source organism: Tipula confusa (assembly GCA_963556175.1). NCBI lineage: Eukaryota > Metazoa > Arthropoda > Insecta > Diptera > Tipulidae > Tipula > Tipula confusa. Next base: position 19,484,055 of record OY744476.1, on the reverse strand, counting down.
TTTAAACCAACTTACATTTTTAGTTTGAGCCAAATTTCCATTTCCAGTTTCAACCAACCTTTCAACTTCACTGTCGATTTTTGCGGTCAACAACCACAATTCTCTGGAGCAATTTTCCTTTGATTTTCATTACGCAATTCCTGACGATGAGATTTAAACAAAAAATTGTCTAAAAATGTTTGGTTTTTCTTTATTTGTTTCTGTTTTCGCTTATATTTTTGTTTAAATTCCCAACCAGAAAGTTTTCTTTGCCATTATCTTCAAAAAATGTTGACCGTTAAATTATATGTAAATTCAACAAAAGCTAAAAAAATATAAAACATATATTTATTTATGCATTTGAGCAGAAAAATAAATTTTCTCTACTTGAACAGATTTTAAAGCTTCTATTTTCTCAAAACTTTTGCCGCTTTCGAATATTTTGTTGTCTTTGCGCCTTGATGATGGGCACGCATTTTCCCCGCCTTCCGCCGGCTCTGAATATATATATATATATATATATATATATATATATATATATATATATATATATATATATATATATATATATATATATATATATATATATATATATATATATATATGTATCCGGGTATAGCTCATCTACATATAAAATATAAAACATATTATTTCAAATAGTTTTGATTAGTTATATTTTAGAAATTTCTCGTCGTAATAATAATGAAAATTAGGTTATTTAGACAAGTTTCATCTCATTATGTTTTAAAATATTCATATCATAACAGAATCAGTTTGAGTTATACAACTTTTTCATGTTTTCATAGCTCATAACCTTAATAGGTTAGTAGACGGTACTTTTACTATGATCTAGTACTAGTTATGACAAATATTTTGAAATTAAAAATGTGTTAGAAGTTGATTTAATGTATTTTGCTTGGGTTCTTGTCGAATGATTTAGTTAAAATTTTTAAAAACTAAATTAAATCAAAATGGTATGAATCAGACACTATGTTTCCTCCTGAGCTGCTAAGTGTAACAAAAAATTGTGTTCGAGTGGAAATTTATTTAGCTAATACTATCCGCATATAAATTTTGAGTGACAATAATTTCACTCAAATATAATTTGTCATACTAATAAGGTTTTTTATAGGTATAACTGAACCTAATTATGGCGTAGTTTTTGAATTCTGATTCTTTTGAGTTTATACAAATTGATTTAAGTGTAAGTAGTTCTTATATTTTTAAAATGGATTAGTTTTACAATGTGGTTTGTACTATAACTTTGTGCGGTCTAAGTTGTAAACCTTATAATCATGAAATTGAGTCTCTATAAGGTTTGCTATAATTTCAACAAATATCTTTATTTTTTGATTATTCAGTGCTTGCGTTGGAGTTTTATTTTATCATTCGCCTTTGTAGAAACCGACGGATATTACTGGCTTTTTAATGCATTGAAACATTAAAATGTTATTGCACTTAACTATTCAAAGACTAACATTGTGATGTCTCGTGATTTTATATTCTATATTATGTACAAGATAATTTTCAATACTAAAAAAACTATTCTGTCATTGTATGTCTGCTAAAAAGCTGATTTAACACCGATTCTTTGAGAACTTTCTAGTTTAGTAGCTACTGGACTAGTTTTTTGAAGTCAACTCGATTAGTATTGGTAACGACTTTTAACTATCTTTGCATTGACATTTTGCTTGGCACTTTGACTAAAAAGTATACTGGCTATGATTTTTTTGCTCGTTTGTTCCTTCGAGTAACGAAACGCGTTAGAATACGGGTGTGTCTCAAAAGTGGCTGAAGTCATCCAAACTACGCTATTATCGACTCACTTTGTTAGACGAACTCCACTTTCACTAATGGCCGCGTGTCTCCTAATTAGTTTGTTTTTCGATGGAAGTGGACTTAATTTAGTTATTCGGTTTTTGCGGATTGTTTCACTGCCACTATATCTGCATGACGAGAAAATCCAGTAAATAGATTGTCGAAATAAAATGCAACTGGTAAGATTATGGTAGCCTCAGGTAATTTGTTGATCATGCTAAGAGTGGTGCATCACATTTGCCATATTTTTCTTCGTAGTCTACATTCAAATTAGGATTTCTTTCTTAATACACTTCGAAAATCACCATAAATACGAAGTGCATAATAACCAGGCTTTGTTACCTAAAAACAATGGCTTTCCTTTAATAAATTGCGTACATCCATGTCTTTCAAAGTAGCCTGTCATACTTTCATCAAATTTAGCGACAGTAATTTTAGGATTACTTTTCTCGAGAAACACCGCATGAATTTTTTTGATTCGTTTACTACAAGTTGCATCAGCTCGCGAAAATATTCATAATTCCCTTTCAGAAGTTGTGGTGGAGGAATTATCGTCGACGTTCCAAGTGAAAACTGCATCAATTCTTCTAGTTTTGCAGTTTTTTTTGTTTTAGATTTCCGTTTTCTATACGGCTGTTCGATTAAAGCTGAAGTTGATGGTTCGTTTGATTTCGAAGAAGTAGGCTCGTATATATAAGCAAATAATGGGACACAAGGTGCATTTTCCACGTCCAATTCTAAGTTGGAATCATTTTCATCATCCAAAGTTGTAATTCGGCGACCACTTTTTAATAATATTTCGCAATTTGCTTTTAGCTGGCCAAGGCAGACATCATCGGGAACCCCGCACAACTCATCTTCACCATCATCATTCTTTTAATCAATTTTCATTAAGTTTTTAATCGTTTTACTAATAACCGTTACGGTGATCGTTATAATGGTATATAACCTATAGTAATTGAGGATGCATTTAAGGATTGTCTAATACATATACTTTCACGATTACAAGACACAATTTTTTTTAAACATATTGGCGATTCACATATTCTTGATGTTGTCTAAAGCCTCACGCTTAGTAATTTGTCTTTTATTGATAGTTCTCACCATTATAAAATAATGGGATTTTAATTATGGTTCCAGTTTTAACATTCATCTTTCTCATTTCTTTGTTGGTCTTTGAATCAGACTTAATTGAAAAATACTTGAACTATCAAATCCCAAAAAAAAATGTGTTACATTTTCGGGATTTTTCATAATACTTTGAGCAAATTTTGGATGATTACAATTAAAGTTAGATCAGTTTAATTTTCTGAATTATTAAAGTCCTTCTGGCTTTTATACAGTTTAGCTTCAAACCATGTGGGTTATCAAGTGTAGTTGTTTAATCAACTATGGTACCAAAACCAAAAGTGATTGAACGATCTATATCTAAAACATGAAAAAGAAAAACGTTACGAACTTAAGGAAAAAACAGCAACAGGAAACCTGCCACTAATCTGAAGATTGTTTGAGAACAAAATTCTCAAGCCTGTTTATCTGAAACAATTGGAAAACAAGAAGAAATAATGAAAACATCTCGAATTCTGAACGAATGAAAAAGACAAATAGCTCAAATTATGTTCACCACTCAAACTATTATTAGTGTTGTTATCTATATGGTGTCACAAGCAATCGAATATTTCCTCGGTCAACATAAGCAAATAAAATTGCTGTTTATTATGTAGTGCAAATATCGTTCCCAATAACTGCATGCCAACTTCCAGAGTGAAATGGTAAATATATCATCACTATACTATGCCACTGCCAAGCGAATTTCATAAATATATTTAAATTTATTTCACGAGGACCACTTAATAAATGGTCAGATTCCTTTTTAATTTTGAATTCGTTTATTCTGAAAGGTCCTGGTGGTGAATACCACAAGTTGTGTTTATAGCAGACAAATTACTTGTCGGTTAGCATGAACGATATTACCGCATACGTCGCAGAATTGTTGATATTAAGTGAGACTAAGAAACAAATGGCTCATACGAGAAACGTTAGAACCTTACCGTTTCAGGGGATTTAAACAGCTCTTCGGTGGCGCACTCATTTTATTGTTTGGTGATTTTCGACCAACTCACCCAGTTATACAACATGTTTAAAATTTTCAGTTTTTTGGCGACACAGTCAACAACTGACTTTGAAGCCAATTTGCGTATAAAACTAATTCACGATAAATTCCCGAAATTTTTGTAAAGCTTTTCGGAAATCGATTTAGCTTTATAATGTAATACAAAAATAACAATTTCGTATAATCACAGCATCCACAGACGGTTTGACTCACATAGTTATCTCAAGGATCACTCCAAAATTTAAACCATTTCAGTGACTCGTGCACTTGCTACATTAATAACCAAAAATAACGATTTAAATATCATTAATTTTAGCATTTAAGATGAAATATCAGACAAAGTGACAACGTTTTAGTCCATCGACACTATAATGAATCAAGACGAAGTCGCCAATTTTATAATTCACTTGGTTTGGCAGGTAAACAGCAGAATATTTCAACATTGAAAATTGACGTGCCTATTATTCTTCTCAAAAACAATAATCTACCAAAATTTTGCATCAATACCAAGCTTTTAAAGAAAAAGATAATGAACTATCTCATCCTAGCTACAATAGTGGTTCCTACGCATGCCATTCGATTTAAAATATAGCATCGTCAAAGACATATGGCTAAGTGAGCCGACGGCACCATACAGTGAGAAACTCACATACGATAGTGAACTAGTCTTTAGTGTATTAGTTGAGAGGTTTTAGATCCCCAATAGCGGCTGTTATGTTTATTAACAAACCCAACAATATGTCAAAATGTGCTTCGTCGCTTATAATAACTTTTTGTCAATATGATTATCGTCTTTACTGGGCTGTAAAACTCGAGCTATCCAAACTCTTCGCCATTCACAACCATGTTTCTGCAGTTATTATTTCAGATGAATTTTATACAGGGTGGGTCTTCTGTCTTTTTCTATTTTTCAATGAAACATGTATTTTGGGAAAATTCAATTTTTTTTATTGATAATGAAAGGTGGTTCTATGGCATTTATGTATGAAAACTAACATTATTCATATGCCTACTACAGCTTCCTTTACAGACCTGTATCCGAACATCAAAATTTGAAATGACTTTTTTTAATAGAAGCGGATCAATGGCCTCTATTTCTAATCGTATATGGTTTTAAAGTTGTAGAATTGTTTGTGGATGTTTTACATAAACCAAACCTTTCAAGTAATCCCACAAAAAATAATCAAAAGTGATAGATCTGGGCTTTTTAATGGCCTAGGAACTTCACAGTTTCTTGAAATTATGAGATCAGCAAATTTTGTTGATAATAAATGGATTGTTGTACGATTTGCGTAGCATGATACTCCATCTCGTTGAAACTAAAATTCATTGACATGAAATTCATACAATTTGGGCAACAAAGAAACGGTTAGCATGTTGTGGTAATGTTCTCTATTCACTGAAAGGGTCTGTTTTCCACATCAACTAGTGACTCTTGGAGGATGAAGTTTTGCTTCTTGAGTTTTGCTTCTCAATAACATGAGGATTCTCCGCTCTTGAAATTCAGTAATTTTGCTCATTAGCGTACCCATTAAGATGAAAATATTGAAATTTCATCAATAATCATCGCTAAAGATGATTATTGATGAATAAGCTTCATTTCCTTTAAACATCCAATAAAAAAAAACGACGACAATTTAAATGGTCTGGTGGCCTCAATTTCGAAAGTAGTTTAATTTTGTATGGATGCAAATTAAGATCATCTTGCAAAATGCGTCGTAATATGGTTTGAGTAATGTTTAATACTTTTGAACTTGTGAACGATGTCTGATTTATGTGCTTGGTGCATTACGAACACTTTCAGTAGGATGTCCATGTCGACCAAAAGTCTCACGTAATTTAAGAAATGTTTTTAACGATTATTTATGCATTGTTGTGTTGTTAGCGATTCCCTGATGATAAATTGCATATTTTTGATTTTTCATACGTCAAAGAAGTTTTTAGTATAGATAACATTAAGTACTAAAATTTACTAAACAGAGGTCCATTCAAATTATAAATTACTATACGATTGACTTAAACTCACCTACAATGTTTACCGAAAATTTGAAACAAGGGTTCTAAAATGTCACTTTACATATTATAATCGGTAAGCGACGTTTACGGACTCTTGCACAAGTTTTTGTAAAGAGACTGCTTTGATAGTAGTTTAATACCGCTACTTTCGATAGTGAAAAAATTAAAAAAAATTGACATCCAGTATTATACCGATTTCTGAAAACAAGATTTGCAAATATATCTGCCTTATTTTCACTATGACTCCAAAACACTTTTTTTTACAGACGTCTGCATATTCTATATCCCGCATTGAGCAAATACTAAATTCAATTGAATAATTTAAGCTTATTATGTTGAATAATAAAATCTAGGAAAAACTTTTAAGATATTTAAATATTTTTATGGGTTATATTTTATTGATTCTAAAGAGAGATTCAAAATGGACCAATTATATTTGGTTTAAGGAAATGGACCAAAACAAATTATTATTTGAGTATACAAAACTATAAAATATTATTGTTGAATTTTGCAAAGACATTTTTTTTTAATCTCGTTATATATATATATATATATATATATATATATATATATATATATATATATATATATATATATATATATATATATATATATATATATATATATATATATATATATGTATATATAAATATATCCGGAAGCAGTTTGACTACAAAATTACATTCTTTTGAATATTTACAATAGACACGAGACTGATAAGGAATATTCGAAAATAGTCAATAAAAATAATTTTTGTGCTTTTCGTTTTTGTATTTGGAATGTCTTACGGTAGTTAAATAATAACCAATTTGGTTAAGGTAGTTTTATCTATAGTATATTATGTATACTTCTATATATATAAACTTGGTCTTAATACAATATAGTTTCATGATTAAAATTGATAAAAGTTTTTTATTTGTATTTAACAAAAAAAAATAAAAGTTAGCTCAAGGACAACTTGTAAAAGTTTTAATAGGTTTTACTGTCGCATTCGGTCAAGCTTTGTCTATATAGTCAAAAATGTACTAGATAAAGGCACACGAATAAAATAAAAACTTTGGTTAGTTTAATACAAAAAACTTTTTGGTGTGGAAAAATCAAAAAAGTTTTCTAATCTTTTCAATATATTATAAGTATTATATAACTTCTATCCGTACATTATACTAATGCCGTGTATTATCCAAATAAATCGATATAAAATAACAAATTCAAACTCGACAAGTCAACATTATCAAATAAAACGCACTTGATTTATATTTTACTAAAAAAAAAAAAAAAAAAAACAACGATTTATACAAAATATATAATTTATCATTAAGGCAATATACAATCCCCTAATTTCATTACGGACATGCTTTTCGTTTTTTTATATTTTTATTTTTATCTGTTCGTATCTGTTCCATCCGAAACATTAGCTAAGAAATCGACATTTTATTATATTATTCGAATATTTAAGCAATAAATTTTCATCATTCATCATGTCCTCATAAATTAATTATTCAACTTTAACCTTTTCAAAATATATATGTAGTAAACGAGTTGAAATGGATGGAATCAACAAAAAAACCGATGTCTCTGTCAACACTACATGTACAGAACAAGCAGATACTGAATATTTGATTTGCCATAAATAAATATTTAGTTATCAGAAAATTTATAATATACAAAGTATTTTCCTAATCTACGTTTTCTTTTTTTTTTATTTTTTTTTTTAAATAAATAATAAAATTAATTTAAGTCAATTAATATTAATAATTTAGGGTATATATAAGATTATGTTGCGTATACTCGTACTTTACAGACTGAAACATTTAAATTGATACAAATATGGGAAACCGAGAGATGTTACTGATATATATATATATATATATATATATATATATATATATATATATATATATATATATATATATAAATCAGAAAACTCCAGCCAAAGCTTAAACACCACTGAGGTTCCTCTTAGAAAACATAAGTTTCATAAGAGAATCATAAATCTAACGGAAATTGTTTTTAATGCCAAAGATATATGCCTACTTGATAAAGAATTTAAACAATAAAAATTTAATAATTTAACCCCTAAAAGTGACATATGGCAACAGAACAGATCTCTATTTAGTTTGTATAGTTCGTTACAGTGCGCCGCACTTAAAAAAGCTACTATTCTTCAAGATATTTTGAGATATCAAATTATGGATGGGTTTAGTAAAACTGATGTGATGCACTGTAACCGTTCGAGCTCGGAGGTGAAGGTTACTTCCGGACTGGCAAAGAAGATTAAAGAACATGGGGCGATCGTTACTAAGTTTGATAAAAGCAACGCGATGGTAATCATGGATGCTGAGTTATACAACGGCAAAGTGTGGGACTATGTTAAGAATAATGATATAATTAGACTTAATTGTGACCCAACTGATAAATTTTGCAGTAGTATCAACAAATGCATAAATAAATGTACAACTTTTCTTAGTAAACAAGAAATGAGGTTCATAAATCGGATATGCTTATTAGACCGGTTAAAAACTTCAAATCAGCTCCCATGTACAAGATAGCGAAACGCGTTAATCAGTATCTAATGAATAAAGTTAAACTGGAAAACCACGTTTCGTTGATAAACAATCTAGAACTCGTAAACAGAATAGAATCAGTTAAAATTCCTCATGGTGCAAAACTGGCCTTTTTTGATATAACAAACATGTATAGTAACATTCCAATAGAAGAAACTATTGGAATCACTTACGACCTGCTCGTAACATCAAGACATATTCTATGAACAGCAAGAAAGACTATCCATGGGAAGACCTTTATCGGGAACTTTAGCCAATATTTTATTAAACCACTTAGAGAATTCGAAAATTTTAAGTGAGAGTAACTCTTATAGGAACTTTGTGGTATACTAGCATAGATATGTAGATGATGTACTTACACTGTTTAGAGGAACCAATCGGCAATTGAAACAATTTCACGACTATCTTAACAATATACATAACAACATCAAGTTCACTTTGGAAATTGAAGAAAACAAGTGTATTAATTTCCTAGATCTAACGATTCGGTATAAAAATTAACACAAATTTAAAATCTTCAGAAAACCAATACAAACGGACTACACAATCCATAACGACTCACACCATCCACAACAACATAAGATTGCGGCATACCTGCATATGATCAACAGACTGAATACGATACCAATGAACCAAGAAAACTATACAGAGGAACTAAATACTATTAAATAGATCGCAGGGCCAACGGGTTTCAACCGGCAAGGATAGACCTATTGAACAGAAAACACAATAGCAAGAAATTTAACGAACAGTATACTTCCCTGATAGCGAAAAACGACAAAAACAACAAATACATTACATTTGATTACGACAGAAATACAGCGAACACCATTAGGAAAGTACTGAAAAATCATGACATAAAGGCAGCATTCAAAACTAGCAACAAAATAGGGCAAAGACTAAACCCACCAAGACCGTCTTCTCAAGATACGGAAATTTAAAGACTATCATGTGATGACTGTGATGGGTTCTATATAGGCCAAACCGGTAAATCTTTCGCAACTTGGTTTAACCAACATGTGAAATAAATGGGCAAACCCAAAATATAGTCAAACAACGTACAACACATTACTGAAAATAACCACAAATATACAAGCATCTGAAAGAAGGAAATCTGAAAAACCTAAAAAAGGTAGCATGATGATAACACTGAAAGATTACGAAATTTACAAAAACAGACATAACAAGGACATAATAAACGTTCAGGTACAGACTAAAATCAACCACCTGTTTAAAAAAATAATGGAAAATGAAAAAAGCACAAGGGGGCGGAGCCAAAATCATACCTGAAAAAAGGGAACCGTTCAGAACTGGACATTTTAAAGCTGGATATATCAAAATAGGATTTGACAAAACGAGATAAGGTACAAAACTGGATATTCCAAAATTGGATATTTCAATACGAGATAAGGTACAAAACGAGATATGGTACAACACTGGATATTTCAAAACAGGATATATCTAAAATTGTAACTTTTTTCTTTGATTTGGTTTGTTCTTAGACCTTCGATCTCAAATTTGACAGTGGTATACTATCAGATTCTGACCAATCGGATTCATCACGCCTACTATATAGTTCAACCTGGATATTCAATAACAATCCTGGCCAATTTTTCTAAATTGACCTTCCTCTAGAATACTAATAATTTCATTTAGTGTTAACGGTCGAAGAATGGAAAGATCATGCTTAAACTTCTACTTAAGTATCGCTCTTCTTTACAAATCAGGCATTCAATATAGGTTATAAGGTTGGAACCTGTGGTACTCCAATGCGTAGTAATATACTCGTATCAAATTATTAGTTTGTAGTATATGTATTAAAAAAATAGTGACCTTGAAATAATCTGAAAAATTGTAACTAAAATAATAAAATATAATGCTTTGCCAAATTGTTTAACTCTAGATACGTTCAAGTTTCAAAACTATTTAAGTACTTGTTTCAATTAGTTTTCCTCACCCTGTTTAGTAAACAGTCAAAAAGGCAAAAAACAACAAAAAAAAATATTTTCCATCCATGTTATGCTGTAATTATGTTATATAAATCGACATGATGGATAATAAAATCATTGAGTACCAAACAAATTGTATTTGGATTGCTTTTAACGAATGATAAATGCAAAAAAATTAATCCACATCAAAACCATATATAGATCGACCGACCCATTATCATGAAACGATTACGATATACCAATGGTAAAAAAAAATTATTTTCGATTTTTATTGCAGCCTCTCTTGAATTTTAATAAAATCCACTGTAACATTTTAGTATGTATATAGGCCTAAAAATAGTATAACTCGAAAAATAAATTAATAGTAAAAATAAAGTGATTATTATTAATAAAATTCAGTTGAATAGGCACATTTTCGATTTTTTTTGTTTTGTTTTTCGTTTTTCTATTTTCGGAAAATTAAAGAGTGGAACGACCTATTAAAGTAATAAAATCGTTATTTTTTTGCCATTTGTGGGCATATGATGGGAAAATCAAATTAAATAACACGAAGATGTTGATTGTTTTTTTTTTGGGAGGTGGGGCACTAATTTATTGGGATGTGGGCTTACTTATATATAGTTTATCAATTTATTTTTATAATTAATCTTTTTACTAGATGTTCGCAATTTAAATTAAAGTCAGACTAATTGGGTGATTTTCACATCAATGCTTCCAAATTCAATACTAGGTCGGTTAAAATATTAAATTAAACTTAATTAAACTTAATTAATTTAACCCAGATAATTTTTGATATTCTTAGAAAATCAACAAAAAAATACTGGTGTACAATAAAAAAGGTTTGATGGAGCAACTTGTAATTGTGTTAACATTTTTTTATAAACGATGGATGTCACACTTGCTATTTTGGCAAATTCCGTATATCCTTACCAGTTCATTTTAACCTAAAATCTGTCACCTAATCAATAACAAATTTTTTAGCCAAAATATTTAAGGTTTTATAAAAAGTTTCTGTCGGTATTAAACTATTCTAAGACCTTTTTAAAAAATAGATACTTTTTCTAACTTTCAGTCGACACAAAAATGGTTCAACAAAATTGCGTCTTATCAAAACAAACAAGCTTAAGGCGGATGGATTGTTTTCGTAATTTAAAATCTAAGTAGCTAAGATATTGTGCAAATAGATTTGCTCTTTTTGGGCTACAATTTCATGATAAGAAATCTGAACACAACCTTTGGCGTAGATCTCGCAATTTTTTTAGCTGTATTTTTTAGATGATAATGTAGGTAAATCCTGCAATAATTTGTATGTTGGCAAAATTTCTGCTTGGTCTCTTAATCACTGTAACGTCATCTTGGTGTAATAATCGGCACAAAACGTATTGCATAAACCAAATTGCATGACCGTAAACTGATACAAAGGGCTTCCTGGTACTGTGAATGCTGTTTTCCTTTGGGATATATTGTTGGAGAAAGAAACTTTCAAGTAAGCACCGAAAATGTGAAAGCCATATAACAGACTATCCGGAACCTTAAACACATAAGCAAGTCCGACGATTTTTGAGAGTTTGTTAATGGTACCGTAGATTTATTAAATATGTAGCTACAATGGCCACTCCAATTACGGATCTCGTTAAGAAAGGTTTAAATATGTAAAAGGACGAGAAAGCAGCATTTAGTTCAACCTCAGTATCAGTTAAACGTTATTTTTCTCAGCCTTTCGTCATTCAGTGTGATAAAAACAGTTTTGGCATTGGTGAAGTTTTATTTTAATTGGATGAGGGTGGGGCTGGCGACCGATTGCATATATTTTTTACAAAAACTAATTAAATCCCAAAGCAATTATTCAGTGAAGCAGCTCGAATGTTTTTCCGCCATTCAAAGTGTTAAAAGATTTCGAGCATATATATGTAGAAAGATATACATTCACTATATAGATATTCTGATCATGCACATCTTCGTTGGCTAAAATAAAAACGGATTCTTACCGAACAACTAGCCAAATGGAGTTTCAAGCTTCAATCTTTTGATTTTCAAATAAGGTATTAGAGGGATAAAGATAACAAAGTTACTATGACGCGTTATCTCGAGTATATTGTGAGGTAATTGATACCTTTTTAATCCCATTGTAAGTTATACAACAACTTTATATGTCTGATTCCAGGAACGTATCTGAATGGAAATCAACTGTACCAAAAATGTTAATATACAGCAATCGCATTATTCAACTTCATCTGCTCATTTGGGAGTTGAACAATGTTTGGAAAAACTTCAGAAACGATTCTGCACGATAAACATTTCACTAATCCATAACACTTTTTGAAAAATAAAAAAGCTATAAGTAAATATTTCAATTAAAAAGCCACCTTTGGGCCTTCCAACTGAGTCTCACCGACCTTTCCAACATCTTTATATATTTTCCTTTGGTTCTTATCATCGGTCGAAAAATGAAAATGCTCACTTGCTTTGTATTGTGGATCATTGTTTAACATTCATTTTACTTAATCCGGTCAGTATCCGCCTCTGAAAAATTAGTGAACGAATATCACGAGAAAAATTTTTACTTGTTTTTGGTTTACCAAAATACCTCACATCGGATAATGGAACAAAATTTTTAACAACACTACTCCAAGAGCTTTTAAATACATTCTACTTCCTTCATCAAAAAACACCTGTATGTTGCAGTTATTGCGATTATTGCCAATGAGCGTGTTAACCGATCTTTAATAACCGCTTTGAGATCTTAAATGGTCGATTCATTTACAGATTGGGAATCTTCAGAAAATCTATAGTCTGACATTTATTAATAAACCAATATAAGTTGGGTTAGATTTTGGAAAAGTATAACTACTACCACTCACTTAGACCGAAGACTAAGTCTTTTAAGCATCGTAATATTCATTCGTACAATTACCCTATCCGTTTTTAGTCGGATTATCGTATACCGTGCCTAGTAACTTTGTCTGCTCTGCTGTTCCCCTTGACGCCCAAATGACCAAGAACCTGGAAAACCTGGATGTTTAAACTCAATTATCTTGTTAGGGGATGATCGACAATCCAACATCATTTTATGCCAGAGAAACTATACTTGAAACTATAGTGACCTGATTGACTGTCCATATATTTTGCAATATAATTTTGTTTGGTATACGTTGCAGTGTTAAGGTAGTCGAATGTTGAAAACTGCATAGCTTCGGTTCCCAATATAATGTATCCATTCTCTCATTAGACTTTTTTGAAGAGAATAAGGATTTTAAATCATTTTTGACGTATTACTGAAGTTACATATAATCTAGGGTCGCCGCTTTCAAATTTAACGAGCTGATTATTTTCGATTGTCCCAAGCTAAAATTTTCTACTAAAGCATGGCAGTAAGTCAAATTGCTCTAATAACAACCAAATGGGACACAACTTTTATAAGATACGCTTAGGTAGCGGCCCATTTTGGAGCATACAGATCATTATTTGCACCTTTTTTTTACCCTATTTAGATGAAATACCTTGTCCAGATACTTACTCCCTATTTAAGAACGAGTCCTACTTTAGCACACATAGAGCCAGTGTATTAGCTTCTGTTTGAGACGCATTCTATTTATTATGGAGAAAGACCAGGTGGCTTTATATTTAATCCTTGTTTATATTATGTTAGTCTTCCTGCTTAACCAACCACCGCCTTATTCCTTTTGTGCCCTGCCTACAGAAATGTGTAGGTAAATTTTGATTGTTCTAGTGAGAGATATCGAAACTTATTTATAGATGGAATTAAAACCAACTAACACATTTGTGTATGTATTTTAAACCAATTTTCTCGAAACAGAAGTAATCATATTTAAAAGCCAATTGAAATTAAAGCCAAGTCACATTACATTTTGTGTAAGGAGTTACTTTTTGTTAGAAAATCTTTCGATTTAGAAAAAAACATTAAAACATATATCACGTTTCCAAAAGGTTACACAATTGTGTAAACAGGATTTTTGTTACGAATCATTCTATGTTTGCATCACTTTTAGTATCATTAAAGGTGCTCTCGATATATCAAGGAACGCTACCTACCATAAAGTTATTTTTCGAGAGAAATTATCTTTTAATCATATATCTATATTACAGCATACAGAGCACTGTCCACAGATTTTTTTACAGTCACTGCTCTAGGTTTTCATTGGAATATATACATCTACGATTTACCAGACTTTTTAAAGTCTTCAATAGAAAAAATGAAAGTGTATTAGACCTTAGGTCGCTTTAGTGATAAAGACTACCTATACCTCCATTCATTACCTAGGACTATAGACTCTTAACATCCTTTACATATTACATTTCACAGAAAATTCCAGAAAATTCCAGGCCATCTGATATTAATGAACTGAACCCTTTAACGCTCATAAAGTTCGTTTTTACCTACTATATCTGTAATGTACAATGAATGTGATACTCTTTGCGGTTTAAACTCCGAAGAGCGGTGGAAAGTCAAATGAATTTCTCTGAGAAGTGTGAAAGACTCTTCGCTTGAAGCTATCAATGTATTTTAAAAATTGCAGTTTGGCTACTCCTTGAAGTCGTTCGGAGCCGTCTACGTAAAATGTTTCGGACAATTTATAATTTAAAGATAAAACATTTTTGTTATTTAAAAGATGTTAGTTAACTTTTAAGAAATATTTTAAGTTGTATATATTTTTAACCAATTTGTACTTGTCATTGTTCATTGTCAAACCATTCAATTTAAAAAAAAAACATTAAAATATTATAGCACAATGTCAAAGGGTATTATATCACAATATCACTGGGAAGGTAATAATTTTGTAACCAGTTTAGAAACAAATCTAACCTTTAACCAAAATGTAAACGGACCCCAATGATGTTGTAAAACATGTGGTTTAGGATTTCTGATGACAACCATGAAGTAAAAGGACAGTCGTATATGGGCTTTACTACATTCTGCGAATGATCGTAAACGATTGATGCAACATTTTTCAAGATGAGAGCCACTATTTGGTAAGCGCAGAGGATGCTCAAGTTGACAGTGGCCCAACATCAGAGTAGAGTACGACTTGATTCTTTTGTTTACCTGAAGAAACTGGGGATTGAAAACAATGGAGCCATAGATTTATGGTACAGCACTTAGTAATGACCAACTATAATATTCCAAGCTGTTCAGTTTACGAGTTAAACTGCCACAACATCATCAAAATCAATTAAAAGTTTTATTCAGCAAGAAAACTTTTAAATGTTTCTTGTTAAAAAAGATTATGTTTTTATATATCTATACAGCTTGGTCTTACCACATTTCACAGGATTGTATTTGAACGAAAACAATTAACAAACAATTACCCAATTTCATTTAAACAACGTGGAAATTAAATTTTCGTTACCATGTATTTCGTATATACCCTATATTATATAATTAAAACTTATGAAATAGTAACATCTGGAAACTTATTCTACATCGACAGACTATCTCAAATTTTTAAAATTATTTATTTTTGTATATTGAAGCTTTCGAATGATAATGGGTATAGATAAAGTTTACCACAATTTTAGTAAAATATTTATCAAATTAAATTACTTTATCAACGTTTCTGTGATATTTAACTGTGTTATAAACATATACTACAAGTATCGAATTTGCATTACAGTGTTTCCTATATCATATGAAGTGTATATTATATTGTGACATTAATTTATTAAATAACTATTTTTTTTATTAAATGTGATACTTTTATAGTGTTACTTTAAGTTTTACCGATAGCTACATATGTGTATATACGATTAAATTCATTAAATCTTTAAAAATCATAGGCGAACTGTGTTATATATACATTAAAAACAAGTATTGAGTATACAGTGACCACTGTTTATAAACTGTAGTGATATTTATTTGATATTATTCCGTTATAACATCACATTAAAATCAAGTGTCAACTTTTTGAGTGTTTATATTATTTATAATCACTAAATAACTGTGTAACCGAGGTCGGAGATTTGTGGTAAATGCAACGTTGAGTGGAATGGGCGCGAGGAGATGTGTCCATGTAGCGGTGTATGCAAGTCGATTTTTCATCTTAAATGTGCTGGGCTAAATACATCGTCTTACAACCAATTAATGAAATCCAAACAATTGCGATGGTATTGTACTGCTTGTTGTGAAATCACAATCTTTGCAGTTATTCAAAAAGTCGATGAGTTAGCAGTTAATATGATGAATCTGTTTAACTCGTTTTCTATTATGAATGAATTTATGAAAACATCAATAGAAGCCCAACGTTTGTCTGCACATTCATTACAATTGCAGTTTTCAAATAATGCATCATCTGGACAACCAAGTACTATACATGCTGAAAGTGAATCTACACGTGGACTTATTGGAGTTGGGGACCCTGTCATATCGTTGCAGTCTGTCGAAGTTCCGGACAAAGATATTATTTATGTAAGCAGACTTAGTCCACAAACAGAAGGGGATGCACTAGTCGACTACCTCAAATCAAAGTTGGATGATATCGGGGTAGTTGATTGTCGTTTACTGCTACCTAAAGGGAGAGATAGGACCTCATTAACTTTTGTTTCATTTAAAATTGCTGTTGACATAAAATTTTCCGGTGAAATTTTATCTTCCACTTTCTGGCCCAAGGGTGTATTAGTAAGACGATTTGTTCGTAAGGTGTCACGGCCAAAAAACGACAACGGAATTATCTTACCAGCCATGAGCAGATAAAGCCTGAAAAAAATATAATGTCCATCAGTAGTTTAAATAAGACCAACAGCGATAGCATCATCGACAGCAGTATCACAAATAATTTATTAAGCATAAACAATACAACGAACAACAATAACGGTTTTCATATCTACTATCACAATAATAGCGGGATGCGCTCCAAGGCTACTGCAATTTATTCATCACTTTTATGTAATGATTACGATATTGTTGTTTTTACTGAGACCTGGCTAAACGGCAACTTTAATTCAGAGGAATATTTTCCGCCTTCTTACACGGTATTACGTCAGGATCGGGACGCCGATAACGTCACAGTTGTTGGTGGTGGTATCATTGTTGCTTTAAAAAAAGAGTTAATACTTCAGCGGGTGAATTTGATATGTAATAGTGGTGAATCACTCACTGTTAAAATCAAATGTGGCGAGTTTTGGCTATTTTTAATCGCTGTGTATATTCCTTTTGGCAGCATTGCAGATGTCTACAACGGGTTTATGGACTTCATTAAAGACGAGATATTACCGATGATGAATGCGAAGGATCATATTTTATTTGTAGGCGATTTCAATTTACCAAAAATTACATGGAGATGGGCGGACGACAATTTTTATGGTTCAACTATGGATGATCTATCGAATCAGGTGTTGGATAACTTTGGAATTTTTGGGACTCGTCAGTTTAACACTGTTTTTAATGATCATGGTCGAATTTTAGATCTAGTTTTTTCTTCTTTATACGACGTTGAAATCGAAGCTTGTCTTGATTTAGCTGGTCATTCTAGTATTTATCACACACCACTTTTGATTAAGTTTTATTTTTTTGATTTTGTTTCTTGCGATTATAGTAATAATATTGAATTCAAATATGATTTTGTAAAAGCCAATGTGGCTTCTTTGACTAGTTTTCTGCTAAACGTTGATTGGACAACACTGTTTCGCAATCTGAATATCTCGGATGCCGTGTCTGAATTTTATAAAATTTTGAATACTGGTTTTGATTTATTTGTACCAAAAAAACTCGTTAATTCCGTTTATACTGAACCATGGTTTAATTTCCGTTTAAAAAATATTGCTAATCGCAAGTCTAAAGCATTTAAGGCTTATAAACGAACTAATGACATTAATACCAAACAAAAGTATAGCGATTTATGTAAAGAGTTTAAATTTTTAAATGATTTTTTATATAGAATGTATATTTTACAGATTGAGAATGAAATTTGTTCCAATCCTAAACGGTTTTTTTCATTCATTAACACGAAAAGGAAATCTCAGGGCTATCCGCGTGTAATGAACTATTTTAATTCACCTATTACTGGCTCTCAAGTAATTTGCGATACCTTTGCTAATTTTTTTCATAGTTCTTTCGATGACGACGGCACGAATATAAATTTAAGCTCGGTAGATTTGCAGTCTTCTGCCTTGATCCAATTCACGTTTCATGAAGTACTTAATGGCTTAAAAAGTCTAAAAACTGACAAGAGTGCAGGTCCCGATGGCATTACTCCATTTATATTGGCTAAATGTGCCTATTCTGTGTGTCGGCCATTGCTACATCTGTTTAATTTAAGTCTTTCTACTGCTTCCTTTCCTCAGATTTGGAAATTGTCATTTGTTATACCAATATTTAAATCAGGTAGAAGAAGCGACATTACCTGTTATAGGGGAATTTCAATTCTATCCGTGATTCCGAAGCTTTTCGAATCTTTAGTTAAATCAAGAATTGAGTTCCATTTGAAAAACAAAATTAGTGTGTACCAACATGGTTTTTTGGCGGGTAGATCTACAATTACTAATCTTATGAGTTTTTCTGGCCATTTATTTAATGCTGTGGGAAGCCGTGAGCAGGTTGACGTCATTTACACCGATTTTTCGAAAGCGTTCGACAAGCTAAATCATAATATTCTCTTACATAAGTTGATGGTCTTCGGTTCCGATTTTATTCCGGTGGCTTGGATTGCTTCTTATCTAAGTTTACGAAAGCAATACGTAAGAATTTTGGGCGATGTTTCATTTGTATATAACGTACCGTCGGGTGTTCCACAAGGGAGTCACTTAGGTCCAATGCTTTTCATAATATTTATTAATGACGTAGTTCAGTGTTTTAATTTTTGTAGATGTCTTTTATATGCGGATGATTTGAAAATTTATGCCAATATTAATTCTTTTATTGACACTGAGCGTTTGCAGCGAGAACTTGACATATTTTGTAATTGGTGTGTGGTGAATAAGCTGTCTCTGAATCCTAATAAATGTAAAGTTGTATCTTTCTCAAGAACTCGGACATCTTGTATTGTGTCACCATATGTCTTGATGGATGTACAAATAAGTCGAGTGTACGATATTTTAGATCTTGGAATAATTTTTTCATGTAATCTTACATTTAATAAACACATTGATTACATAATAAGTAGGGCGTTTTCAATGTTGGGATTAATTAAGAGACACAGCCGAGAGTTTCATGACCCCTACACGTTAAAATCTCTTTATGTTACCTATGTCAGGCCAATTTTGGAGTATGCTTCGGTCATATGGCATCCTTTCTATCGGATTCATGCTGTCAGAATTGAAAGCATTCAAAAACAATTCCTGATTTATGCATTACGACGTTTACCGTCCCTGAATCGACATATATATGTTCGTGAACCGTACATAAACCGCCTTTCATTAATAAATTTACAAAGTCTAGATCGTAGACGTGAAATAGCCTGTGCCGTGTTTGGTCGGGATGTTTTGTGTTCAAGGATTGATTGCCCGGAATTGCTTGAGAAGTTTAGCATTTATGTTCCACAGAGAAATTTAAGATTGCGGCCGGGTTCTCTCCGTATTCCGTTTTGTTCAAATAATTTTCACAGTACAGAACCATTGTTAAAAGTTCTAATCGAGTTTAACAAGAGTTTTAATTTCTTTGATTTTCATATTTCGAGAGAGTTGTTCAAAAAACGTTTATTATAATTCGAATGTTTTTATTTTTGTATATAATTTACATAAATTTATATTTAATGTTCCTTATTATTATTTTTACCATAGTAGTGTGTGAGTAGTCAAACTATTGTATTTTTACATGATTGATGAAATAAATAAATAAATAAATAAATAAATAAATTACCAAAATACCGATCTCTGCTGTCTAATCTGGTTTAGTGTTGCCCCGAAATTTCTATAAGTAAATATAATGTTATATATAATATATTAAAATATTCTTGTATAATATAAATAAAATTAAATTTCCTTTGTGTAAAATAATTCTGTTTTCTCTCTTTCCTGCAACCAAAATGGATAGAAAACTGAATTACCAACAACAACATGATTAAATTCGTCAAAAAAGTTACTTAAAAATTTCATTGCTTGCGTACCACATATCATACACCGCACGAATGAAAGCAAATATACATATTATTATAATATACATACTATATATAATATTTACCTCATCTTATATTTTACCATATACATTTATATTATAATATATAAATTATGATATTTTAAATGTATATAAACAAAATATTAATAATAATAAACGAAATTTCCGAGCAATTTAACAAAAAACACATATTCGCTTTAATATAGTACAACAAAATACTTATTGACTCTGTTGGGAAATTTTAAAGGAAGAAATTCTCAAAATTTTTTTTTTACATTTTCCATTTAAATATCATGAAAATAAAAAATTGAGAAGCCAAAATATACAACAAAAACAATAAAAATGAAAATTGATTTTTTCAAGTTTGAATATTACGTTCATTTTCCCATATAACATATTATAATATATATTATATGTTATATATATATATATATATATATATATATATATATATATATATATATATATATATATATATATATATATATATGTTTTTTTTTGGGTAAAAAAATAAAAAAAAAACACTGTATTTCATCTCAAATAAAGGAAAATCATGAGAAATGGAATAAAAATAAATTTGACAGGACCTAAGAGACTTAAACTCGATATTATATTCTAGTTTTATTGTTTATATTTCTTGTTGCTGCCGCCGCTCTTGTTCCACATAATATATTATTGTGTGCTATATAATACTCTTACATGTATATAACATTTAATGTGTTCAGCTCGTGTACTCAGTATATATATACTTTTTTTTTTAATGGAACAGAACAAATGGGCATGGTGAATTAAACAAAAACCAGAAAAGAAAATAAACCATCAGATAAAATATCTGCTTAAACTACTTATGTGTTATGGTTAGAAATGTACGATTTTATATGAAAATGGGTTCGAGGTAGATCAATGTTATAAGAAACATGAATATATAATATTCAAATGAAAAGATTACACTACCAGTATTTCGTTGATTTTTGTTTTGCTTTTCTTTTTAATAAATGTTGTAATACAGGGTGTTCCGTTATTTGTGGTTTGGCTTGTCACAAGTACACGATCATTTTAATAAGTTGATACTATAGTTTGGTTGTTAAATGATAATTAAATAGAACGAAGAGTGTTCAGCCATGTACTTACCGTAATGTTGAGCAGTAAAATCCGATGCTGGACTTCATTACGAAAAAAAAAATTAAAAGTTTATTTGTACTGTCTGTTAGGTTAATTACAGAACGAGGGTGGCGAAGGATCTCTCCTTTTCGAACCATCGGTACATGACGTTTAAGATTGACATTCACCCTGTTACGCGGAAAGCCTTTAGGAATCCTAGGACTTACTTGAAGAAACACGAGGAAGTGTTAGTATGAGACGTACCAACCGATGTTTTGAAGCCCCCAGCCACAGAGAAGGAGCTGGATTTCCTGGTGGAGGAAATCGTAAGCGTTTGTAACTTGTTCTTGGAAACTGTTTGCCCCAAGAGAATACCTAAGGGGAAGCAGAAACCGGTATGGTAGTCAAGGGATTTGAGAATCTTTCGTATAGGGTGTAGGAAAGCTTTCAACAGAGCAAAAGGCTCTTGGGAAGTCAAGGATTGGGACTTCTATATGGAGCATCTTAAAAAGTATAAAAAGAAATGAAGTAAGGCGCAGAGGAGTTCTTGGAGACTATTATGTGATAAAATGGAAGGTGTTTTGGGGACCTCCCGCCTCGAGACAATCTTACCTACGAGCCCAACGAGCCCTAGTTACTTAACTAAACCAGATGGGTTGTAAACAACGTCTAGTGAGGAATCATTGGCGGTCCTGTTGGAAACCCATTTCCCAGGTTGTGTGGATGTGTCGATGGAGCTTGGTAGGAATAGGGAAAAATTATCGTCGGGGTGCCCGGAGAAAATCGTGTGCAGAAACTGGATCTTATGGGCACTAAACGGCCTTAGACCCTATAAATCGGGTCCTATAAATCAGGCCTGGACGGTATCATTCCAGTGAAATTGCAAAATCACTCGTCGAGGATTCTCCAATGGCTGGAGGTGATCTTCAGGAGGTGTTTAAAGCTGAATTATATTATTAGGAAATGGACGGAGGTTAGAGTAATTTTATCTTGAAAACGGGAAAAAATTCACAGGCCTTCCCAAAGGACCTAAGATCTATAACTCTATAATCCTTTCTGTTGAAAACATTGGAAAGACTGATTGACGTGTACATAAGTGCAAAAATAAAACCCATTAATTAAATGACCTCTCAGCATGCGTACTGGAAAAGGAGATCTGTAAGCACGGCTCTGCATTCCCTGTTGTGAACAATTGAGTAATCAATCCACTCGAAAGAGTACTGTATGGTAGCCTTCCTCGATATAGAGGGTACCTTTAACAATGTCAGGACGGAGGTGATTCAGGATGGACTGTCTTTCTTAAATTGGACTACCTTTTAAGGAGGTTGATAAATCAAATGCTATAGTGCAGGAATGTTTACATAAAAATCCCGTAGACACCTTTTCTACCTTAAAAGGCACGGCACTCACCTTTACTGATAAGGCAAGATTTCTGGGGATAATTTTAGACAGTAGGATAAATTGGAAACCCAATATTTTAGAGAGAGTAAAGAAGTCTACTATGGCTCTGAGTAGGAACGCCATCGGAAGCTGTATGGGTGAGGAGGAGGAAGAGACTGTGAGCCACTTCTTTTGCTCATGCCTGATGCTCGCTTACAGGAGGTTAAAACACCTGGGCAAGTATTGTTTCGGCGGCCTTATGGATCTCGAGAACAGCAATGTGCGAGTTATCTTACGCTACATAAGTAGCTCTGAATAGTTTCAATGAATGGGAAAGAGGAGTAGCATTCTTTGGTAACACAATGGACCGTCACCGATCTCAGTGTGTGTTAGCTGCCACTCTTACCTAGCCTAGGGTAATAAATTCCCTTTGTTATTGAGGACAGAGGTTTGATTCAGCAACAGCCGTTAAGTATATGCCCCATTTAATTGTATTCGCTCTAACTGGTTTCCATACTGTTCGGCTTTAAATTCCAAATGTGGTATTGCTCGCAGTAAGACTGACAGCTTGTGTTTCAATTGCATTATTGTACGACTTCCCTATGTTTTGTTCACCACCATATTAGATGAATCGTTATTTGGATAAGACATTTGGAATATGACTGGTTAGTGAATAAATTAAGGAAAGATGGCTAATTTTGATCAAACTTAACGATGTTTTTCCATGAGTTCGATTAGTTAATTTAGGAGTAAGGCGCTACTTAATTCTAACTTTGGGATTATTAGCTTCGCCTTGGTGGGTGTGACTTTTGATTTTATTGTCTGGATCCAATAAACACCACTTTAAAATGATTGATGATTTTGTTATACACTACTGCGGCGTATGCTTACTTGGGAGGCATTACAGAACCACAGAAGCTCGATTATGCAATCACCTTTGGAATATTGAGTGTATCACGTAATTTGTATAATCTTTGTGTGGGTCTTAGTTGTGTTGAGAGTCAAACCCATCGTCGTAGCCTAAGTACAACTCCTATAAACTCAAATGATTTTGCAGCTAATCGTAAGCGGTATTAGAGGGTGGGTAAAAATCATTAAAAGTTTAGACAGAAATTGCTACTTAATACTTTAGTTTGTATTAGGCGGCAGATCCACGTTTACTGAGAAATCGTCATCACTTGGATTGTAATGAATACCCCATTACCAGATCCATTTCTCTTTTATATACGCTAAATTGATAAGTTGTGTCTGCAGATAAGTTGTGTCTGCAGAAGTGGGTAATCTATAATAATTGTTGTTTTAACGATATGGCAGACTTCATTGTGTTTTTTAGTCATTTGCGAGGTGATACCATGTGCAAGTATGTTACTAACCAAAAACTACTCGATGCTATCTATATACTTTAAAAAAATTTACCATAAACTACCTTGAGGTGAGGGATCTACCTATACGTAGATGGTATATCATCTATGCTTGTAGACCTGTTGGATGTGATCTATGTATCTATTTCAATTGGCATGGAAACTAACTGAAGCTAAAATTTGATGGCACCTGGTTTGACTGGTCAAACAGTGATTTGATCATCACTGATCAAATTGCTAAACACGTCAACTCCTAATAATATATCAATAGGAGTGCAGCTGGTGTCAAATTAACTAGCAAGATTAACTGCTCTTAATTTTTGTTTGGCTTGCGGTTGATATAAAGTTCTGCTTTGTCTCTAGTACTTGGGACCCTTACTGGTTATATAAAAATTGGTTGCTTTTGTGCTCGGCATTGGTTTGAACGATCAGCACTTTCTTTCTATGAAGGTGATATTTTTGAAACCCTTCTAGCATTGGCTATAATTTTGTTTCGTATAGCCTAACTGAGTCTGGATCTACTTTCTTGATTGATATAAACATTATCAGAAAAATTTATGATAAGTTTAGGTGCATTTTACTGTAAGAGCCATTTCAGAAATTACATTTTCACCGTATTGGATAGTTGGTTTTTTTGATGACTGCGCTCCGTTAAAATATCGTCTGCTCAAAATCTCCATATGAAATATTAGGAATTTGACTTTTTGCAGTGTTATTTTTGCTGTTTCTAATAATAAATAAAGCCAAAGTAAAAACGGGGTCAAGACTGATTTAGTCTGAACTTCTACTTGTGGAACTTTTATACAGTCCTCCTTATTCAAAAGCGTTCCGTAGTAATCTGATGTCTGTTTACCTTCATCTTTTTTGTCAAGGTCAGTTACGTCATGATTCTGGTTCATGTTGGTCCTCAAAGAGCACTAAATTGTGGGCTGGTCGTCACAATTGTATAACTCGGCTGACGATGTTGGTTACTTTTCGCTCCCTATCAGTTTTCCTCATTTTTCGGGTTGCTATAAAGCGCTATTGGATCATTTGATAGTGGTTGCAGTTTTGAGAATGCTGAAAATTTTTTATTATTTTTCGGATTGAAATATTATTGACGTTTTAAGAAATCGGTGCCTCATATCTTTTATTATATGATGTGTATATATGCCAACTTTTTTCTTCCTTTTTTTAGATTTGCGTGGTTCTGATTGAATGGTGGGAAAATGTCCAGGATCCTGTAATCGTTTCTACGTCATCTTTGTATAACGCCTGCAGATTGGCTATTCTATTTTTTATATACTTCTTATATGCTTTGTTATATTTACTTTATATGTTTCAAATAGAACGCCCACACAAAAATTCTTAAAAAATCTATATTATATGTTTTCTATATAACGTTGTTTTCCCCACCACACATTTTGTATTCAATTGTCAATAAAAGAAAAATATGTACGTTTTTCTGAAAAACTACTTCATTAAAATTTCTAAAAACAACTTGTTTGCAACTGAGTGCAATTAAAAAAGTTATTTTCATTTTTCATTATAAAACAACAGTTGGAAAATATTATTTTTAAAACTAATAATTAACTCAGTAATAT
This sequence comes from Tipula confusa, assembly GCA_963556175.1. Taxonomy (NCBI): domain Eukaryota; kingdom Metazoa; phylum Arthropoda; class Insecta; order Diptera; family Tipulidae; genus Tipula; species Tipula confusa. The sequence continues at coordinate 19,458,125 of OY744476.1, read as the reverse complement.
TTTTCCATAACATTTTTAATATAGTCAAATTTTTAATATATTAAATTATTAAGATTATATTTCCAACCTATCCTTCATCTATCCTACGACAATCTTGGATCTATAAAATATTCTGTGGACATTTCAAATAATTAAGTTGCTAAAATAAGCAAATTCAATGTAGGTTTTGAGTCAGAATTTTATCCAAAGAATTCTTTGAGCAAAATAACAAGTTTATTTTGCTAATTTTATACTAAAATACAATCATTAAAATTCAATTTAATTCAAATGTTAGAATTCTAAGAAGGTATTTCACCAACAAGTATATTTTTTCTGAACTTGAAGACCTAATTAAAAAAAAAGTATTATACTATTGGCGTAAACAATTCAAAGAATCAGTTTATTTTTGACATGTATACTTTTTAGAAGGCTGTATAATAGACATCCCACATGTCAATATCCTATTCGTTTATATATATATATATATATATATATATATATATATATATATATATATATATATATATATTTTAGCTGATAAGTTATTTTATTTACTTAACATTAAGTTAACAGTGATAAAATGTTCATTTTATCTTTTATCGAAATTTATTACAACAAGGACTTGAAAATGACCTTTGCAAGATTATTTTTCATTCGTATCTTTTTTCATTCTAAGTAGAAGCTACAATAAGAAATGAAAATGTTCAATTTTTATCGTATTTTATTTAGTAAAATGTAGCTTTCAATGTGAATTCACCTTGAAAAAATGTTCACAGATGATATTCTAATGCAATAAATCAATAAAGTAAGCAATCGAATAAGTTTCTCCTTAATTTTATCACTTGAATCGCTTATTCTTACTTTTCTGGCAACTGTTGAAAATGACATAAATTACGTGTGATAGCTAGTTTTAAAATAAAATGTCCATTTTTTGCTCTATTAAGTTTTTATCAAAGTAGAAAAGGTTAAAGTTTTAATCGTTAGTTTTAAACCAACGATTGGTAGAAATTCCATACTAAAATTAAGCAACAAGTTTACATCAACAAGCTCTAATTGTGACTTTAAAAAAATCGAATATACTTTGCTAACTCAAAAAAATTCTATTTTACCTCTTAAAAAAGTACATGATTGTAAAAATTTTTTAAATCAAAATTCTGAATTTTTACTTAAGTATTTGATTCCTTTTAAATATATTTTTTAAATTTGCAAACTTTTTGCCATTTATTTCAATTTATACATTCGAATAGTATATATCTGGTGGCTAAATTATAACTGAAACCTATACCCATATAAAATAAATTGACATTTTTATTGTTCCACCCAATAGTATAGCGTCGTACCAAATTCACATAGGACAAAATCGTAAACTTTTTCTGCAAAATTTTACAATATCACATAAATTTCGTTGCTGAGAAAACCCCAAATATAAAAAATAGGTAGCAGTATAAATTACATAAAGTTTAGAACTATATATATGTGTGTACATATACGAGTAAAGTAAAAAATGAAGTCTGTACAATTTAAATTCACATAACTATAGGTTTCCATCGAAATAATAAAAAAAAAAAAATATGAAAAATATTTTTGACTCATTCATTTGGAAAATTTTTCTTGTCACAGGCAAAATGGTATACAGTTGGCGTCTCCTTTTTTTTACATTTTCGTTTTTGCACTCAATCTTCAAATAAATATTTATGGTAAAAATATGAAAATTCTTTTGAGATTTAGTGATAGTGAAAATATTATGTTCATTTTATTATATACACACAACATCGTATTCGTATATAGATAGCTCAAATCGTGATAATACGTTTAGGATGTTTCAATAAATGTTTGTTTTAGCTTAACTACTTTTGAAGTGTTTTTTCTTTCTAAGAAGAAGGTTAAACCAACTCTCTGGAGTATATATATATATATATATATATATATATATATATATATATATATATATATATATATATATATATATATATATATATATATATATTATATATATATATATATATATATATATATATATATATATATATATATATATATATATATATATATCATATTCAACTTATATGTCGAACAATTTATCAAAATGTATCGATTTTTAATTTAATAAAAGAAAATTAACGTTACCCCTTAATGTTGATTTTTTTATAATCATATTATAGGTAGTTGTTGTAGTCAATCGTTGTTGTTGTCAAAAATTGTATTTCATAATTTTGCAATACGAGTTTGTTTTGATTTGTTCAATTAACTATAGTGAATGAATTTAAGGTAAAAGTGTGATTCTTTTTTGGGTACAGTTATAAAAATTGCTCATATAGAACAACATTTATTGATGAAAACAAGTAGTTAGAAACAATGCCTGGAAAACGCAGTCTGAACAATAGAATTTTAAATGTAGAATCGGTTGAATTATATATTCCCTTTTATGATGCCAATCTGCTTAATATGAACATCAATAAGTGTAAAGTCATAGAGTTTAGAGCTCTTACATGTGAGTTTTCATCGTATAGCATTATACTTTATTAGTCATAGCAACAAAATAAACGAAATATTAACATAGTTATAACAGGAAATCAAGAAATTGTGACATTAAGAAATAATTTTGAAATTAGGAAATTTAAATTTTATCAATAGAAAAAATTAGATTACGGTGTTGACATCAAGTAACTTTCCATCCTGTCACATTAAAACGAAAAATTGTATCTACATAATTAATTCAAAGTCATGACAACCAACACAATAAATATTTGACAACAACAACACGAATATTGTTGACGAATATTTTATCTATTTCCAAAAATTACCAATTAAAACTTTATCGTAATTTTTCAGTTGAAAAACTTTTTTTATTTGTACTTTGATTTAATCATTTTAAATTGCTGTCTCCTTATATCACATGTAAACACCTGCTGGCATCTTTTAGATGTAATTAAGATGATTAAATATTATTTTGTTATGATTTTAATTTATTGGTATTTATAAACATTACTAAAATAATTAAAACTTTAATTAAAAACCGAATTACAAATGTTTATTCACGATAATTCTGGTGAAGCAAAACGATCTTGATTAAAAATTTGAAATAAAACTTTTAATTATTGATGGAATATTTTTCCTGAACTAAGGTTCATGGAAATCGTTCGTTTGTTATTTTTATTTAGGCTGTACCCCATTTTACCTTACTTTAACTTTGTCTTATTTAATTATTTACCAGAAATAACGATTTTTTATTATTGCTGTACATACCCTTATTACATAAATATTGTATTAATTTTAGCATCTCGTACAATTATATGTACGTATATATTATGTGTTTTGGGTAAAAGATAAAATTTAAAACTTAATTTAATATAAAGCGACCAATTGTCCATTTCATTAATTCGAAGTAAATCATCATTCAACTATATTATATATGGTTCGTGATTTGACATTCTACATATTTGTAAAAAAAAAGGACCGGTAAATTTAGAGTCAAATCAAAAAGCATAACCTAATATGCCCAAGTGATATAAATATAAGTATAAGTATTTTTTCAACCTACAGCCAGAACATAAACATCCAACCAAACCCAAAAACCTAAAACATTTTTTTATCTATGATTATATCTTATGTATATACGTTTGAGTATAGCGCCAAGAAAAATATCGGAAAAAACCCCTCACCATCGTACCTAACGATAATGTTTATAAATATTATGGAGTACAATATTTAATTTGTGGACGATTTTTGTCGAAAAACCTTCAATATAAAATCCCATTTCATATGATACAAAAATATTTGGGTACTTCCGAGAAAACTTTCATCATTAAAATTACAAAAAAAAAAAAAACATTTCCAGCATAAAGTAAAACAAAACATACAAAAAAGGAAAATTTTATTTTATGCTATAAAGGTAAATTTTAATGACATAAAATGAATAATTAAAAATATTATTTAATTTTACCTTTTTCTAAAACATTAAAACAAAAACCGAAAACGAAAGCCAACCAAAAACAGGTAATTTTTGTTGTTACACGAACTTATCCGCATGTTTTTGATCCGGTGAAAGAAAGTTACCGCGTCCATGTTAGTACAATGCCGTATATATGATATAGAACATTAATTCGGTAATTGATTTAACATTCAACCGTACAGATAAGTATAAATATAGGAGAGGTTTATAAAAATATTCGGTTCATCTCCCAATGAATTAACGAAATTTGTTACAGAAGCTTACACGTTTTATTGATTTTCACCAAATAAACCATCTCTATGGATATTTAAAGAATTTTGATTTTATTATGTTTTATTTTTATCTTAAACTTATCTCGATCATAAAAAAAATATTCAAATCGAAGTAACTTCAAGTGAAAAATGTGATGTATTTATACATATATATAAGTCTTCGTTCCAAGAAATTTGAATATTCTTGAAAATAATATATATTTAGAAATATTTAATGTGCTATGTTAGTTACGTACAAAGATATTGTCTGACAAATAAGATTCCCTCTTGTTGCGAGATAACATTAAATTTACTTGTTATTTAATAGAAAATATTTATATTTTCTTTTTTAATTTTATACAATGAAAAATAATAACAAATGAAATATTTTTAATTTCGTATTTAAGTATAGTATCTAGGGGCTCCACCACTGAGTCCTTCGCACCCTAATTTCACAGTTTCATTTTTTATTAAATTAAATTTGTGTAGTCTGTATTACAAATTCGATTCTAATTTTTGATTCATTTTGTACAATGTTGGATCCCTTAAATTTATTTTTAATTTCCCAATACCTCTTAGCGATTGAACACTACTCTAATTAATTGTTTTACAGTGCAGTCTTATTGTGACCAATTCTAAAATTTAGGTGACCTGTTTGTAGCCACGTTGTTGCCATTATCACTTGCTCATTATACCATGCCTCACCGTAATGAATTGTAAATCAAAACATTCTTGTAGGAAATGGAGAAGGTGTCATAAAAACGACGAAAACATGTTGTAATATCATTTTCAAGGGGCTCTTATAACCCGCATTGTTTTATATTCGAGGTGCGAATCAGCCCCTTAACCCGTGTTGTGCTTGGCTTGAGTTATTGCTTGCATAACATCTTTCATTACAACAGCTTAAATCTTCAAAAGCTTGGTCTGAACCGCCAAAATTCTAGATATGTTATAGAAAGTATAGGTTCATCCAAAGTAGGGGTTACCAAAGGTCATGGTGTAAACCGTAGTATCAACTAATGATTGAAATGCCTACCGCAACTGTAACCTATCAGATCCAGCTTTCCACCAACCTGGGAATATTGACATTTTGATTGACGCAGAATATTACATTGTAGTCTAGCACTAATACATCCTGGTCACATCGAAAGCTTATTGTTCAGTTTGGTAGCACAAGAGACTGTTTTTGGATGGGCCTTATCAGAAAGTACCACACCATCTGGCCATGGTCAAATTATGTCGTATTGTTTAATGTCGAAAGTGAAAGAAACACTTCAAAAATTCTAGAAAATTGAACAATTAAAACAAACCATACCGAGCATAGAACTCGGGAATATTTACGTAAAGAAATATTTACAAAAAATAACAGAGTTAAATAAATTTTCGCAGCTCCCATATTTATTCAAAATGAACCATCACTAGAAAAATCCAGATCGCAAGCCGTTACAAAGATTCCAAGCAGTTGAACGCAGACTTCGCAACAAATGGGAGTAAAAGCAATAATACCCGACATTCTTGAACATATATATTTAAAACTTGGTAATGGAGCCCAGTTATTGAGCGAATCATATAACAAACATTACAGCAAATATTACTGTTTTTTCACTTTTTCAAGTTCGTATAATGACAGTGGATATTGATGCTGTGTGCCTTAATCGACTTTTCAAACTTAATTTTTCGAATTGTCCAAGCTTCTGCTATTGTCTCATAGATGGTAGCTGAAAAGTGCATTTTAGAGGTAACTTTTTGGTGACTTCACAAAAAGTATAAAATAATAACACTTTTAAACTATGAAGGAAAGTGCCTGTCTGAACTTAAGAAAGTGGTTTACAAATTCATCAAATGCAATTACAACGATCTCAAATGCAGATCTGAAAATATCACTTGTTCAAATTCAGGTCCTATAGGCATATTTGGGATTCTCAAAGAGACATTTTTCCTACAAAATCTACCTGGATTTAAATTAACTAAACGATGTTTATTTTCAGAAGCGTCAAGGCTTTTTGATCGACATAGCTGCTTAGTACATACAAATTTTATTCCACAAACTTTGGATGCTTCCACTAAATTGGGACGACGAACTTCCGAAAGAGGCCAAAGAAGAATGATTAAAGTTTTCAAGCGGAGCGCACCGAATTCATACCATTGAAGTTCCACGATAGCCCCGATTCATCATCACAACTATCAGCCGATGCTTCAAAGAAATATAGTCAAATAATAAGACCATTAGCCTGGTGTCTAAAACAAAACATTTTAAACCTTCGAGCTTTTCAAACTCAAAATTAATTTTCCAAGCGTAATTTAAAATGCGAGAAGGAGGTCGAATAGCAAAATTAACATCCAATAATTTCAATGTTTATCAGAACAATGCATGAACAACACTTACACGCCGGACCATCTCTTCTCTTCAGCATAATCTGACTAAGTAAGTAGATTCTTTGATGTAAAAACACAATTCAACATGCCATTCATGAATGTATACCATGTCACCAATAGAACCAGGCAACACACCATTCAATGGTGGTGGATCTTTCAGTTAGTAGAGTGACATTTATGCGACCATTCATTACAGCAGGTGTCGAATATGCTGGAGCTACATCCGTACATCTGTATAAAGAGGATTTCACTCGGTATGTTACAACACCAAGGCAGTTCATATCAAAATCGTTTGTGATATGTCAACTGACACCTTTATTTTAGCTTTTATAGTTTTTTGGTAGCCGACAAGAATTATGTTGCAAAAAGTTCCAAAAAAGAACTTCCAGAATTTTTTAATAGTATCAAGGATAATTATATTTCTAATTTACTTTTAAAAGCACCAATTAATTTTCACACTTTGCAGGCATATTTAAAGCTGCTGTGAAATCAATAATACTTCATCTAAGGCTTAAAATATATCACTAACGTATGAAAAGATGGGCATTGAATTTTAATGCATTGAAAGATACGAAAGCAGCTTCCTTGTTTATTTATATGGTTCTATACAGAACAATCCCTGTGGAAAGCACAGTATTTACCACCATCTATATGGCGTCCAAAATGTAAAAATATTTTATTGTCACAGATAGTCTTAGTTTAATTGAGTCTCTCAAAATTACAAGGTCACCGAATAAATCTCATCCTCAATTTATTGATTGTATGGATGTCTTGGTTCGAGTAAAAAATCAAAGTTTTGTCATTTTGTTGATGTTGTTTTCCTCTTATAAGAATATCTATGGAAATGAAATGGCTACCTGATTGGCTACCAAATTCATAGAGAAAATTATGTCGATCTGCCAACAATTTTTTCTGATTAAATATTTGTTGCATAGCTCTAGATCACGTCACTGGCACAAAAGACGGAGTCTTAATAGTGATACTTTTGCGAATTGTGTTTAATCCCTACTGCTTCAAATCTAATCTTCAAAGAGTCAACATCGTCAATGACACCATGTTTGATGTGGGCAACAAAACTCTTATTGGATGCCACCATTATGAGTTCTTTATAGAAACTATAATGTTTTTGAAGAAAGTTCTGGTGGCTTTTCCTCCAATGGTTAAATTTTATGCGCGGATCAGTGATGTCGGCGATCCATAATAAAAAAAATAAAATAAAAATAACTTTAAAAAAACGGAAGACACAAAAACCTTCCGAAAAGACATGCACCCTGTGACCTTACCTTTAAAAAAATCATCAATTTCCTAGTAAGCAAGTCAAAAAATAACTCATAAGTATAAGAACCAAACTGTATTACTATCTAAAAAGCAAAAGGCTAAAGCCGAAGATCGAGAATCATAATTGTATCCTCCACATTCGTTTAGTTTTTAGTAAAAATCAATTGACGGCAGAACTAGCTCAAAAACCAGAAATACTCCAGTTTTTGGTTAGATGTAGCTCAAGCTACATTTTCATTTCCGTATAAAATGTAAAGAAAATTTCTCTGTTAAAGTATGTTTTCGGAGACCCACCAAAAGGTATCCTAGTAAATGCATAAGAAAATTTCTCTGTTAAAGTATGTGTTCGGAGACCCACCAAAAGGTATCCTAG